>ML682220.1:353965-568510 GCA_007922195.1 Podocnemis expansa
GCCCTGTTGCATGGTCAGGGAAAGGGCTGGCTGGGGCTGTCTACCATATTCTCTCGAGTATAAGCCAAGTACCTGTTTTGAAGCCAATTTTCAGGCACAAAATTCTCTGCTTATACGCGATGATATATGGTAAGAGTGTTGTCAATTTAAAAAAAAATCACATTTCTTTGACTTTTTCTGTAGGTGTGGGCTGTGGTCAGTTATGTTACAAGTAACACATAAGGATACTAACCCTGAAAGATTAGGGGAAAAATACGTCCTGTCACCTTTAGTAATTGAGAGCAGGCATGTGGAAGGTGGGGTCAGTTTTGCAGTTTCCTTGATTTGTGGGTCATTCATTAAGCAATCGAAGGTGGGGGGAATAAAAAAAAAAAAAAAAAAAGTAAAGGCAGGGAGGAAGTGGAGGGCTGCCAGTCAATTGCAGCTAATACAAAGTTAATTAACTCAAAACAAATTAAGTAGACTTTTAAAAAGTCACAGTTAATCATACTGTGAAAAAGATAAATAAAAGAAATAGTATTTTTCTAATCACCTAATACAATCCTCTCAGTCCTACTACTTCTTCAGCCAATCACTGAGATAATTTATTTATGGGAGATAATACTGCCTGCTGCATATTCACAATGTCACCTGAAAGTGAGAACAGGCATTTGCATGGCACTGTTGTAGCTTGAATTCAAAGGTATGTGTGTGCCAGATATTAAACATACATATGGCCCTTCATGCTTCAACTTAGGTTTTTGGTTTGTTTGTTCACATAACTGCACTCAAAACCAAAAAAATCTGAAGGAATGTAAATGAAATGCACTACAATACTTGTATGGAGTGAACTAAAAAATACTATCTTTTTCTTGTTTAGTCTGCAGATATTCGTAATAAAAATAATATAAAGTGAAAACATATTTGAAAATGTAGAAAAACATGCAAAATATTTGATATTTGATAAATTTAAATTGATATTCAGTTATTGTTTACCGGGGCAGATAAAACTGTGATAGTGACTGTTCTTAACTTTGCTGTTAATTCTGATCACTTTTTTAGTTGTTTAACAGCCCTAAAAAATTGACTAGATTTCTAGTTAATTTGGTCATTTAATATAATTTAAAATTAAGAAACTTTTCTTAGTATTATCTTTTTATTTTCCTTTATTAATCTCTTGGTTTTGGCCATCCCTAGTATTTCATAACACATACTGAGAAACTTTATAATGCTATTTACTAGTATGTAAGTAGACTCTTCATTAGATGTTTTCCTAGCATTCAGAAGTATGTGTCAGTAAACTCCCTGTAAGTGATGTGTTTTATTTCCTTTCACCCAAGACATCCTTGATGTCTGTATTAGACACCTCAAGATTTTCTTCCTGTGCAACACTTTATTGTGCACATCTTTAGTTGCATGCATTTGCTGACTGGACGATTGATTGTATGCGATTTAACTATTTATTTGAGCCCAACAGGACTACTATGTAATTATGCAGAGAGATAGCTTGAACACTATTAGGCACTGTTTTGTTGCCTCATCTTCCACCAGGGAGAACAAGTGCACTGCATCAAGGAAATCAGCATGGGCTTTCCATGTGGCTGAGCAAAATGCTGATGCTAGATCAGCCAGTTTTCAAATGCTGCAATAGCTGCTCCACTCTGGAAATACAATGAAGTTTTCTTTTTCACTGTACACTAATTTCTGTGTCTCTTTGTTTAATTGTGGTGGAAGGAGACCTTTTTGTCTGTCATATTTTTTACAAAAGAATGGATGCAAAGAAACTGAGATTTCATGTTGAGGAATGTAGTGTAAATGTTATTTTTTAGCCATGAATAATTCCATCCTCACACTGGCTATTTAATCTTCAGGAAGGATAGAAAAGCATTTATTTATCCATCACTTGACAGTAGTTGGATTTAAAACTCTTGACTCTGAAGTTAGCTCCTAACATTATTCAGGAGATTACTTGTTATGACTGGATTTGTATCTGACTAGTCTTGCTGTCAAAATGTACAATTGCCATGACTATGGGTGTTCTTTGTACCATGAGTCTGAAATTGATCTGTAATAGCAGCTTGAGTTGCAGTGCTGTGAGCATACAGAAAATTTCAAGGAGCATGATTTCAGTTGGTTGTGGTTGCAGTTTGGTGTGCTGAGAAGAGTCTACTTATTGCAGGTGATTATTGTAAAGATAAAGCAAACTTTAGTGTGCTAAAAAGAACCCAAACGGACATTAAATAGAATGCCAGGGAAAAGAACTCAGAGAATGCCGTGCTGATGTCCTCTTTCTGATGGACTGTCAGTTAAATGGGTAGAAAACAGTGAGCTAGAATAGATCACCTAAACTGGAGGTTACCTATTGTATCTAATATTTCAGAGTCCTGGGAGAATAGGGGTCAGCACAGAAGTGATTAACATTGCCAGCCTTGGGAAGGGGAGCATGAAGATTAGTTTTTTCTCTCTTGATTTACCAGGTGGCCCTGTTTGTAGATGGAGGAGGTGAACAGAGTAAACATTTTTATTAGGGTTTACAAGAATGGATATTTAAACAAACCACATAGCTTGTGTGTAATTAAGGTCCATCCTGTAAAATGAGTAGAACAAAGATACTTGCCAAGCAAACAATGAAAAAATGTGTTTCCTTTGTAGGGATTTTCTGGATTGCCTGGGAAGATCTTTGTCAGTATTATGATGTTATTTATTTGAGCTGGAACCCAGGTCTTTTTAAAGAATCAACATGTATTCACAGGTTAGTCCAAAAGAGAAGATTGAAACATTAAGCTAAACAACATAGTCAAATATATTGATTTCTTTTTAGTAAACGGTATTTTGAAGTTTTAAAACAACACTGACATGGCATTTTCCTTCTTTCCATTTTCTCACCTCAATTTATGAGTACTGGCTGGAGAACTATCTTTTCAGTCAGAGCCTGACATACCACTTTAAATCTGTGGGATGGATTCTGTTCTTTGTTGCCCTCACATAAATGCAGTTCAGCTCCACTGACCTTCGAGGTGTCACTTTGGACATGAAGTGGGCAGCTGAAAGTAGAGTTTGGCCCTCTTTCTCCTTTTGAGCGTCAAATGCTAACTGCTGGAGGGTTACACTTGCAGTAAGCTTTGGCATCTTCCATCTGTGCTTCCTCTGAATAGTCTGGTGAGGGTGCCTGAAGAACAGTGCAGTTACTTTTACTTATCTCATGTCCCTAGAAAGTTAGCGTGTCACCTGTGTACCATATGTAGTCCCTTCCAGGTAGACTGAGCATATTTGCTCTTAAAAAAAAAAAAAAAATCAAAAATATTAATTCGGGATGGGTGCATCCTGTGACCTTAGCCCCATAACTCTGAATTTCAGGATTCACTGTCATATGTCATCTTCCTTTTCCATTGATTTGATCACATCAGCCCCCCTCCTAAATCACTCCATTGGCTCCCCATCCTCTCATATCGAAGCCTGGCTCCTTGTCTACCTCTTCTAAGCCCTATACAGCTCTGTCCTTCCTTACTTTTCTTAACTTCTCTCTTCATGTTGCTACCTCTACTTTACCAGTGTTCCCACCCGATTCTCAGCTTCACTCAAACTCCCTCACACCTTCTGTGCCATTGCCTGTGCATGGTACATCATCTGCAAAGGTCCTTGCCATATGCACATTTAAATCAGTCTTGAAGACTCACTTCTACTGTGCTGCCTATCACAGGACTTGTTAATGTGTATGTTAAGGAAAAATGAAAGGAAAATATTTTCTTATTCTCTAAACTATCCTTCAGATTGTTGGAGACCATTCCTTCCCTGTCAGAAAAGCAGCTGGCACATAGTGGCTGTTAATAACTAGGACCTGCTAGTTATTAATGCAGCATTCGCTATATTGCTTCTGAGTAAAGCGGAAAAAATTATCTCCAGATGAGAAAAGTGCCTGTATCGCCATGTGCATCCCCACAGTGTTCTTGGGAGCAACAATCGCCTTCTGTTGTTTTTTCCATCTAGCATCCTCCTCCAGGCAACACTTGATGAGGCAGTGTGAAAGTCCCCCCCCCCCATGTGATTCAGGCTGCTGCTTGTCCAAAAGTAGAGCTGCTAATTAAAATTAAAACCCCCTCTGTGAATTAAATTGGAAGGACCAATCTGTTTAGATTTTGGACCAAACCACATTTTAATAGCTTTTAAATAAGTTCTGCAATTGGTAGTATTTTTAGAAAGCCCAGGTTCCCTTCTGCTTGCCAGCTTTCATACCATACATGGCAATAACTCATTACAATAGGGTGGAGGGTATCCTAAATCATAGTTTTAACTTTTATAATGTGTTATTTCTGGTTGTCTTGTTCACAGTGCCAAAGCACTATGGTGTTCTCATTCAGCATTTGTTACTGCGGCAAAGCTATCTGTAAAAGAAGGTGTTAGGGACAGTGTTTCTTACACAGCTGTTCTTCCAGTGGGAAATCATTTAGCTTTTGCTACTTGGTTTTCACTGTAGGGGGGAATCACTTACATACAGGATTTGCAATTAATTTTAGAAATATGAATTAGTATCTTATTCATTAACTTATTACTTTTAGTACTTGGGATGCAAAACAAGGTCCAGTGAAAGATGCTTACAGCCTCGCTAATAACCCACAGTACAAACTGGAAGTTCAGTGTCCACAAGGTGGAGCTGCAGTCTGGGTTCTGCTGAGCAGACACATTACAGACAAGGTATTTCATTCTTTTCCTGACCTAATACAACAGGGATTAAAGTATAATTTGGCGGCCCCCAGAACTCTCCTAAATTTCTAGGCTCCCCTTCCCCCACCCCAGCTAGTGCCCCCCAAACTCCTGCCCCTCAACCTGAGCTACTGCCCCCATGTCCTGCTTTCAGCCCCCATCCCAATCCCTTCTTCCTATCCGACCCCCTTACCCTCGTCACTGATGTGGTCGAGGGGCCGGGCATGGGGGAAGGAGGCTGCAGGTGAGAGGGAGCCTGGGCCCAAGACTGGGTCCGGGCCGCGCACCCCGCCGGGCCCAGCAGGCTCCAGGGAAGAGAGCGAACAGGCGCCTGGGCTTGCTCCCCGCAGCTCCTTCCTCCAGCCTGCCCTAGGGAACGAGCCAGAAGGCTCTTTCTATTTTTAGGGGGCCCTGGAATGCAGCTTTCCAGGGTGTTCCCCTGTTTTTAGGGGCCCTGGAACACTGCCCCCTAAAAATAGCATTCTGGGCATTCTGGCTAACTTTAACCCTTGTAATACAATACTACTTTTCCTGCAGGATTTAGTGCAATTGCAAATATATTTAGATCTGGGTACAAGATGGTCTAGTTTTCTAGATCCTAGTGAACTTCATTGTGTGTCTTTTTCAACTACAGAAGACATACAGTGCTGGTGTATTCAGCTCACATTACCTAAGTTTGTGTCATACAATTCCTGTTGTGTATTCAGCTCACACTACCTAAGTTTGTGTCATACAATTCCTGTTCTGCCTAATCATGTGGTTTAATTAATTGATTATGGTAGAATGCATGTAATCTTTTTAACAGTTTTTATTCATGTATTTTGAAAAACCTTGTCCTAACCTGTAGCACATTAGTAGTGCAGTGTAGACTTGTTATAGAAGGGTTTTTCTCTCACTTTAGTAAATCACTGCCTCAAGATTTAGTGGCCAGACAATGAAAGAATTCTTCTGTTGACCTATCATCATGTATGCTGGGGCTTAATCATGTCTCTCAGAGATGTGAATTTTTCACACCTTGAACAATGTACCTAGGTCAGCCTGAGTTTTGGATGTGGACCAGGCCTAACAACAATTTAGTAAAGGCCCGATGTGTTCTTAGTAAAGGTCCATGGTAAATTTTTTTTATTGACCCCAGTAGGAGATGGAATAGGCATCTCAGTAAATTATAAATGACAAATCAAGCCATATTATTGATACAAAAATAGTGATGGAATGTAAATTTGAATTACACAGTGCGTTAGTAGAAGTTTGGGATCTGTGATCAACTCATTTTAATAATAATCTCTTTTTAGGATGACTTCGCACGCAATCGGGAATTCATCACAATGGTTGTGTACAAGACTGATGGGAAAAAAGTTTACTATCCAGGTATAGATAATAAGAAAATGATGTCTCTGAGCAGATTAACACTTGCTAGTTTTTTAAAGAAACTGCTTCCTCATTCATGAATGGGAAACTCCAAGTCTGAGGGAGTGAGTGAGGATTCAGACTTCTGTGTGGTTGGTTGGACTTAATTGACCAACCAAGAAAGTCTCAGTGTATGCTTTGGTCTGCTTCCAGTGTGCAGAGACCTGAGAGGGTCATTCTTACCCTCCAATAGACAGAAATCCATTGCCACTTATATAGAAACAATGTTTATATGCGTTTCTCTTGTAAATCTGGCTGCTGTGCCTGCACAGAGGGAGGACAGCAAATATTCAAAGGAAGTGACAGCCTGTTCCTGATTACTTAAAGGCACAATCATTCCCTGCTTTTGTGGAATAAAAATTTCAGGAAGTGGAACTGTTCTGTGGCTATCTGCAGTGAGTTGGAGCTCTGAGCGCTCAACCCCTCTGGTAAATTATTTAATGATCTGGTTAAGCAAAGTCCTTACATGTATACTGAAGGATGTACTTAGAACTTCGAAGAGGGGGTGTGAAACTCATGGCCTATGGGCCGTATCAGGATCAATTTTTTTGGTTATGTTTGGAAAATGGACTGCAAAACGACACTTTCTTGCTCTGAACATGGAGAGGGAAAGGTTGGGAACCCAGGCGGCCTCGCAGCCTGTGACAGGTGTCCTGCCTTCCACTGTGCCCTCCCCCCACACAGACACATTGAATGAGTTTTAGACCTCTGTTTTACTGTAACATAGGCACATTATCGGTGCTTTGCTGAGTCACAGGTTAAGCGTTTCTGGATTTTAGTTGCCTACCTTTTAACCTTCCAGATTTAAAAGCCTTGGCCATGGTTACTATGAGCTAAATCCTGCTTGCCTTGAAGTCAGTGGGACTATTTGTGAGGCTTTGTCTTCATTGCAGTAATAGGTCTGGCTTCTGAATCAAAATAGCTAACTGTGTAAAATCGTAGAGCCAGTGAAGTACAGGTAGCCTTCATCTTGATGAAACTAATCAGAGTCAAGCCTGGAGGAGAGACGTAGGGTTGATCTTGCTGCATCCAGGTAGGAACTACCTGTGCCTCATCTCCACTGGAATTTGACATCAAGCTAGTGATCTCAGTGTACAAACCATACCTACTTGTTACTTACTAAATTGATTTTCTGAGAGCTACACTTTTTCATTCAAGAGCCACATGTGGCTCCCGAGCCACAGTTTGGCCATGTCTGCTCTAAGCTGTGCGCATGTGCGCGCACACAGGTTGTGAAGCACGTGCACACAACAAAATAAAGCACGCACAAAAAAAATTCAACAGTGCTAATATTTTTGTGCTACTTTAAGAAGGCAGTTTCAAATAGCATGTTTCAAATAAGGTTTTGTAACTTATAAAATCATTTCCATCACCACATCAAAATAAAATTGATATTATTTGCATCATATGCTTCCTTGCGCTCACAAGTTTGAACACACTCACTGAAGTGCACACATTTGGATACTGGTTCTGAAAATTTGCATGAAAAATTTTTTGCACACACAGACTATGAAAATTTAGGGGGAACATTGCTTGCAGGTCTTCTCAGCGGCAGTCAATGGCAGATACACAAGGCACATAAATACCTTGCGTATCAGCTGACGACTTTCTAAGCCACTGAGACACACTGGGGGAAGCCGAGCGCAAATGCCTTGTGGTCGGATTTAGCAACTCCAGTTAGGGGGTAGGAGTTGCTGAAACGATTTCATACTCCCTACTGAATCGCGCCCAGAAGATTGTGCTGACAATGGCAAAATCAGTATAGACATACCCTAAGAGAGTGTTTGATCACTTACTTTCAATAAGAGTTAACCAGTTTTTTTATTGCCTAATTTTGTTTAATGGCTCTTTTTAACATCTGACATTCATCAAATTGCTTTAAAACGCTCTTTCCAGAGAAACTGGGAATTGCAACAGATTTGTGAGGCTGCAATAGTATTCTCACCCATCTGTTAAAATACAGTTTAATCCTTTGGCTTGGAGAGATGGATTTCCCAATGCTAAGCTTCAGTCAGTCCTTTTCCCCCTTAAACAGTTGACAAAGGACTGTTTAAAAAAAATAAAAGTGCTGATCCTGACCCTCTTGAAGTCAGCAGTTAGATTCCCAGAGATTTCAGTGGAACGGAAACAAGCCTGAAAAGAACAAAGGTGCCTATAAGAGGCCGAATATTCCTGAAAGGTTCTTAAGTGTTAGCTGTCAGATTACATCAGTGTCTGTTAAATATTATGTAGTTCTAGTAAAGAAAACATCCAGCCTGCAGATATCTTTACATTTGGATAGACAGTGGAATGCAGTTTACAATTGCAAAGTTATAAATGTACTGTGGCCTCTCTTCTGGGGGCGGGGGAATTGAGTAAGAGAAAATAAAGCATGTTGCAAAGCTTCATTCCTAAAAGCTTTGGAGACTTCAGCAGCCCAGGCCCTGGATTTTGATGCTTGAGCTTGTGTTGCCAGCCCAGCAGGGCACCAAGTTGCTCATCACAGGAAGAAGTTTGAGAGGGTCTCTCCACCTCAAATATATTCCTATTTAAGATTCTGGGTTTTATTTAAAATGACATCAGGACATCTCCTGAATTAGAAACAGTGGGCCTGATCCACTCCCATCGAAGTCTCTGGAAGTTGGATCAAGCTCATGATGCAAGAAGAGCGTATTAACCTGCATTTCATAAAGCATCCTAAAAACCCATTTTAGATATGAGAGGGTGCCATATCACACCCTCTACCCAAACACTGATTGGCTGGAGTTGCTCTTAAAACCTTTTGACTGTTTCACCAGTGAAGATGGGGGTGATGTTTTGTGGGGTTTTTTTAATACAGTAAGCAAGTCTGAGCATAGGTTGTGATCTTGTTTCACCGGCTTAGTGGTAGTAGAATGATTTTCCTATCAAAGCCCAGTGATGTAAAATGGATAGAAATTTTTCACCAGATCTGGTGTTCTTTTAGTAGTGAGGAAACATGCATCTGTTTTCTTTCTAGCTGACCCACCTCCATATATTGATGGGATTCGGATCAACAGTCCCCACTATCTGACCAAAATAGCACTGACATCTCCAGGGTCCCATATGTTTACGCTGGTGGTGTCCCAGTATGAGAAACAGAACACGATCCATTATACTCTCAGGGTACGTACTATACATACATTACAACTGTATTATAAGAGTATTTAAATTTGGTAGGGAAAACACACCAAAGAGAAAATCCTCCTCCCTCTGAGCGATAAGTGATAGGAAACAGCTGTTGCTCCGGGGAGCAGTTTCCAGGTTTTTAAAGTTTTTTTTTAGATTAATGTGGTTGTATTTTGCGAGGGTTGGGGGAAGATGTGAATGATGGACAGGAAGCACTGGAGAAAGGGAAGCCCAATGTAAGTAAACAATGTGTGTCTGTGGTGCAGCTGGGAGGTGAGTTTCCCAGCTTGGATAGACATACATGTGTTAGCTCAGCTTGAGCTAAGGTGCTAAATACAACAGAGTGGCTGGGGTGGCACAGGTAGCAAGCAGCTTAGGCTAGCTGTGCAAATACATACCCTGGGGTCAGGTGAAATTATCTGCAAGCAGTTAACGTGAGCCACTGCTATTGTTAATGCATTAGCTGAGCTAGAGTACATAAGCCTTCTTGAGCAGGGAAGCATACATCCATCTGTTGTGTAGTCCGATGCATATGTGGGTCTCCATCTAGTGAGGGTGGTACAGAGTCAGTTCTTGGGTGCAGTGCTTTTAATTACATTACCACAGTCCAGAACCTCTAGATCATAATTTTATAATAGCCACTAAGGACTAGGTGAAAAAGATCAAAGTATTTTTAATTTCCTCAGATTAAATTGAACATCTCCAAGATAAAAGGCTGAGCAGTAGTTCATTTTTGCCCTACCCAGCCTTCATCCACTTCACATTTCACTGAAGACAGTTAAAATATTTCCTTCCCTAAATCCTTGTTTACGCAGTAATTGGAATGAAAGGTCATCCTCTCACAGACGGATTCCACGCTGTGTGTCATGCATTTTCTTTGACATGCCAGAAAACATACCCTCTATCTTCTTTATGCTGTAAAAACATGACACACAATTGGATACAGTTCCATCCTGCTTGCCCCAATGGGCATCTGTATTACCAGGCTTAAATATTGGTCACTTTAACAAGCATTGGTGGACCCCCACTTGTAAAATGTTGCACTGTGTTCCATTTACAATGACTTGATCACTCATGAGCAATGAGGAATGAGCTGCATTCTCAAAGTATTGTACATGAAGAACATCATTCAGAGCAATCAACTGCCGCTTATTTTGCTGTTCAAATATTAATCTGTCCCCACCCAAAGACATTCAGGGGGAAGGGAAGGCAGTGGAGGACGATAATTGGGGCCCAAGCACTATAGCCTGGTCACCCAGTGGTGACTTTACATTTAAAACACACAGACTTGGAAGAGCATGGTACTTTGGGTGCAACTCTGCTACTTCCTAATACTCACTGGCCAAAAGTGCTTCTGGTTCTCATTTGGTGTCACCAGCCGCCTCCTGCCCCTGCGTAATCTGCTTGGTGTTCCTCCACTCTGCTCACTGAATGCATTGAGTAGCTAGCTGGCACTTTAGCAGGGCATGCGCTGTGCTATAGTGTGTTCAGTACCAGTGAGAGTGTTACTAAGTATAAAACACCAATTTAGGTGTTCACTGTTTGCTTTGGCGTGGGAGCTAGGGCTTAATAGTTGAAAGGAATATGCGTGCCCATGATTCCAGTTACACACACTGCCCTCCAACAGTTAGTTGTGCTCAAAGCATCTAATTGTTTTGCAGTGCAAGGAGGGGGAATAGATTCTTGGTTTACATCACTATATTGTATTGATCTCAAATGGCAGTCTGCATTTGAGGTCAGAGACAGATGGGACTTAAAATCTCCAAAGTAGCTGGGCACATAAAGCCTTTTTTTCCCCCAGTGGTATTTTGTCATAGATTCATATTGTAGATACTTGGTTGATTGGTGTGACTGAATTTTCTTCTAGGTGTATTCAGTATGCAAGTTTACCTTTTCCAAGATCCCCAGCCCATACACTATCTCCAAACGGGTAAGAAAATTGATTTATGGAGGGAAATCTATACTTGTTGTTAATGTGTTATGGGCCTGTGAAACTTGATGTCTGTAAAGAGGGCCCCTCTCGGTCTCAGATTATTTTGCTAATTTTGTATTAGTAATTTCAAATGATTTTGTTTGGTATTTAACATGCAAAATTAGCCTCTTGACAAAAAACAAAGGTGTGCTTTGATTAAGAATATTTATAGTGTGCATCTTCTGCTGTAGTGTGACTAGAATAACTTATTTTTTGCCTATAACCAGAAACTCTGTTAGCTCTTTTTGGATTGTTAGGGCCACAAGGCACCCAGTACTTTGTGGATGCACAGGGTAGTGGAGACACCAGGAGCAATTCTTGTCTTTGTGTTCATGGTGCATGGTAATGAAGCACTCTAGAATAGACAAAGTATTAAATTCCCCCAAAGGTCACAGTCTCCACACCCTCACTGTCCAGGAAACCCACACTGCACCTTGTAAAAGGCCATAACCTGGATTGGGCTGGAAGTGATCTCTGGAGAATACAGTAGCTTCTCCAAGCCCCCCATAGACATGCATAGGCAACAGAGGCATTGCTAGTGGGGGATTCCAGAGGCAGGCCCTGCCCCTTGACCAGCCAGGGACAGGGCAGGGAACAGCAGCTGTGGCCATGGGGGCCACCCGGCCCCCGGATCTCCGGCCAGAGACCAGGAGAGGCAGAGGCCCCGCCGGGATTCATGGCACAGGCTCCGTGTGCGAGGTGCCAGTGACGCCCCTGTCCAGGGGCATCAGCCCCCCCTGAAACTCAGGACCAGCCCCTGAGCAGCATGCCACTAAACTGCGTGAGGGCACACCATCACTCCCCTGCTCAGGGAGCACTGGCAGCTGCGGCCTCTACTAGGGAACTGCCCCAGGCTGGTCCTGGGAGTTTTTAAAACTCCCACCCTGGCCTCACCCTGCTCTGAGCATACTCAGAACAGGGTCAGGCCGGGAGCCTCAGCCTCTGATGGGGCCGCGGTATCCCTCTGGCAGCCAGGTAAGGGAGCTGGGGTGGAGCCCAGGGGCTGGCCTGAGGGGAAAGGGCACAGGGGCGGGGGTTGGCCTGGGGTAGCAGGAGCCAGCAGCAGGACCAGGGGTTAGGGAAGGACTTGGGGAACCAGCAGGGGGAAGTGGGTAGGGAACAGATCAGGGCCCCACCTAATCTTTAAGTCTAGCAGTGCCGCGATAGGCAATGTCTCAAATCCACATGCATACCTTAAATGCGTAAGTTGATTTATCTTATCCATTCAGCAGTTCCTCCTCTTCTGCTAGCACCAAACTGTCCTGAAGCCAGTCTCTCTTAAGAGATCATGAATCACATCTTTAAAGTAACCTCCGCAGATTGTCCATTTTAGAGATCATTTTCAGAGTTCAAGGTGGTGATAGAGCAGCAGCAGATGGCCAAAGACGCTCCTTTGTTATCTCTTCTTTTGGATAGCAGTTTGAAGAGTCCTCATTTCTCCACAAAACAAATTGTGAAATCTCTATTAAAAAAAATGCTTTTCCATAACAGGGCGTCAGTTTGGGGGATAATCCCTCTGAAGGGTAAAGCTAGCACTTGCTGCCTTAATGAAGGTGAGCTGTTTCTAGACTAGCTGTCTAAGGAACAACACTTGATACCTTTGGAAACATTAAGGCAGAATAATCAAGTAAAACCCCGTGGTAATTACCTGTAATTGTATTATATGTTTGTACTCAAGATCCAAATACAAGGATGGGTCTGGTAAGCCTTGACTGGTCACTACCAGGTTTTTATGGTAAAATGCCAGGGGTCAGCTGCCTTTCTTTAACACTGTGGGATGCTTAGTGCTTATTATCTGTGTTTTATCTAAATATTTGATGTGATTTACACTACTGGTAGATTATGGAACACATTTAATGAATCTCAATAATCCAGACCTGTGGTCTCTCAGCTAACTTAACCAACAGAAGTAGTCCTTTGAGACATGTTGGCCTCTGTATAAGTTGTCTGAAGTAGGAATAGGTTTCACAGATAACTGCTGGAATTGGATGGTAATTGGCAAATCCCACCCTGACACATACTGTGGAAATCTGCTCATATTGATGAGTTTAGGGATGAATAGGTCCCAATTAATACTAAGATGAGATATCCCTCTTGCTTCTAACCTTGGTTGCATTAGAGTAATTTGCCAGTGCATAACATTTTATATTGCTTTGTTTTGGGAAAAGTATTTTTGGCAGTCCAGAATATTAAGACAGCGCTGCATTACAGTGTGAGTGCTTTGATTTTGATAGTCACTGCACCAAAAAAAAAATCCCCCTCTAAATCCACAGTATGCCCACAGTTTGACTACTGCATGCAATTCAAGGCATCACATCTCACCAAAGGTGGATTGGAATTGGAAAAAAAAAAATGGCAATAAAAATAATTGCAGATGTAGAACAGCTTTCCTAAGAGAGATTAAAAAGACCGGGACTGTTCAGCTTAGTAAAGAGACAACAGAGAGGATATGAGAGGGATCTATAAAATCATGACAGGTGTGGAGAAAGAATAAGGAAGAGTTATTTATTCCTTCTCGCAGCACAAGAACCAGAGTGTCGCCCTGTGAAATTGATAGACAACAGGGTTAAAAGAAACGCAAGGATGACTTCCACACATTGATTGGGCATTGCGTGAACTCATTGCTAGGGAATATTGTAAAGGCCAAAACTAAAACTGAGTTTAAAAAAAAAAAAGTTCATAGAAGATAGATCCATCAAGAGCTGTTTAGCTAAGATGGTCAGGGATACACCTCATGCTCCAGGTGTACCTAAACCTTCAGCTGCTAGAAGCTGGAACTGAAGCCCTTTTCTGCTTATTCCCTCAAACTCTGGTACTGGCCACTGTTAGCAGATGGGCTACTGGACTAGTTGGACCATCCATCTGCCCCAGTATGGCTGTTTTTATGCTAAAAGCCACAAGTGAGGTGTGTCACAACATGAGTGCTAATGCCTAAGGAATTCTGGGTGTCCATCCTGTCCTTACTGGACTCTTTCTTCCCTCCCTACCTTTCAGAACTGCTGGTCCATCCTTATTTAATAAACTTTATACAACCAGGGAACACATTGCCCAGTGGTGCCTCCTTAATGTGATCAAGGAAAAGATGGATACTGAACTATGTAAGCAATATGAGACCCTCTGAAGTTTTGATCCAGATAGCTTCAATATTTGTTGAAGGGGACACCAGTGTGTGTGTGTGGTGGGTGGGTGGGTGGGGGTGGGTGTGGGTGTGTTTTCCTGAACTTCAACACAAAATATTTCTGATCTTATCTGTACCCCTGAAATCAGTGGAGTTGCACAGCTGCACACCTGAAGTGAGAGGAATCTAGGATTTAACTATAGGTCTCTGTACTAAGACTAGAAAAAGCAAAAGCAAGATCTGCCTGTAATATGTATGACACCCTGTTTTGTTTTCTGCCAGGTTAATGGGCAGTGGAAAGGTCACAGTGCTGGCGGCTGTGGAAATTTCAGAGATTCCTACAGAAACAACCCTATTTACCAATTTCAGCTCGAGAAGACTGGGCCATTACTAATTGAACTCAGAGGTCCAAGGTTTGTGAAGATTAAATGCTTTGTATCTGTACAGTTAGAGCCTGATGGAGAGCTCATGTATAAGTCTGGCAAAGTGAGCTTGAACTTTAAAGATCATTTGATTTCCTATTGAATCAATCTTACTACTTGTTGTTTCCTCATCTTCATGATTCCCAAGCAGCTTGCATTCTCCACCCAGCTGTTGTTTATGCTCAGGATAACAACTTTCTGGCATATGGGGAGAAGCCCCTTTCTTTTCATTTGCTCATGAAGGGTCAGACCACAACTGCACCTTGCACGGCAGGGAAGAGAGCACAAGGTACCTTCCTTGCCCTAGCATGGCCCCTCCACCTCTGCAGTAGAGCCAATGTACAGGAGGACCTCCCCCCATCTCTGAAGGTGTGACAAAGTGTGCTGTCCCTGTATTTTGGAGCTTAGGATGGCAGGCTGCAGCTTGTCTTGTTCTCACTGTGAGGCTATGCTAGTCCACACACTATCACCAACCTGGAGCTGCATCCAGCTAAAAGGCCTGATTGTGCTATATAAAATAAAATAGCATAGAAAATGCATTGAGGGTAGCTACAGGAGGCATGCGTAGGTATAGGACTAGACTCAGTACCATTCATTCTGCAAGTTCCCCCAGTATTTTATAAACATGCCTGGAGTATTCACTCAGCACTGAAATGCAGTCACTACCAGGTAGAAAGTGGTAATTCTACCACGCACCACTTACGGTGTTCAGCTAAAAGTTAAGGAGAAATTTAGGAAGGCAGACTCTGAAGTCGAGACTGAGGTTAACCAGCCTCTCAATTCCAGTGGCTTCATGGTCACATGTGAGGACAAAATGGATTTTCTCCCATGAAAGCTCAGGTGATAAATACATCTGTTAGTCTTTAAGTGGCACAGGGCTCCTTGCTTCTTTGTTTGTGCTGTCACTCAGTAGCAGCTGAAGCAGCCAGGACCCCTACTCACACTTTCTAGCAGAGCCAGCACAGGCACCTCTAGAGCATAAAGTGTCTGTGGTCCCTGGGCCAATAGTAGTGGAAGGTAGCTGTTTTGTTTCTGGCAAAGTTGTAGGACAGTAATCATTACCCTGCTGCAGGATGTGTAAGCAGTGCTTGCTTTCTGCAGAAATAAGGATCTGTAGCAGTTTTCTGATGGCAAGACTAGGTTACTTATGTCATTTCTGCTAGAGTAAATAACTTGGCACTTACCTTTTGTGTCTTCTGCTCCTTGGAATTTGATTCCAGGGTGAAAGGAAGGCTCTGACAGGTGGAGCCAACTTGTCCTCAGTTACATGGACTCAACTTGAGAGAAATTATGGAAATTGTTGCAATCTGGACTCACATTACCTAGTTTATCTTGTGGTCTCTGTAGCACCTGTACTGACTCTGACCACATTCTTAATCCTCTTATAGCTGTGGATGTTTGCAGCCCATCAGGTATCTTCCACCTATTTGAGTTCTTGGGCTGAACTCTTGGATGCACCAATGGATAGCCACAGCCCAGTAAGTACCAAGCGTTGCCAAATAGGGTTCAATGGCAGAAAGAGCCTTGTTCCAGTTAACAGAAATATTTCTCCTGTTACTTGCTTGCAGCTATCTTCCCATTTAGACATTTAAAACAAGGATAATAGAGTCTTGTCTTTTATATAGGCAGTACAGTGTGGGGTTTGAACTTGTCACGGTCTCTACAGTGGGAGATCCAGGTTCCTCTGGTTTTCAGAAGAAGAACAGTGGTGACTACAGGTAAGGCTCATTGATTATATATACACTTTTCCCTTCTCCCTTTAAGTATATAGTTAACAGGCATTGTATTTTTTTTAATCAGATGTGGATTTTGCTACATGGAAGTGGAGACTGTACCTGCAGGAGTTTACAATATTATTCCCACCACCTTCCTGCCTCAGCAAGAGGGTCCTTTCTTCTTGGACTTTAACAGCAGTACCCCTCTTAAGATATCACAACTGCAATGAGGTGACAAGTCTATACTCTACTTTCTAGGGAAGCCACCAAGAGCTAGAGCTTTGCCATCTCATCAAAACAAAGGAGAGAGATATCCCCCAACCATTTACACAAGATGCACAAAGTTGCACTCTACTTGAAGAAGTAATAGACCCAGGGCTTGAGACCCAATTATTAAATCCATCTCTCTGCATTAGCCACTTCAGAGTTTACTCGTGCTTTTTGCTATGTAGCCCTTCAGGGTGAGAAAGTGTCAGATAAGATGACTGAGGGCAAGTTTTTATGTGAAATGCTTGAATGTAAATCTCAATATTAATCATGTAAATGAATGGCAGACCTTAGCTTTCTGCAGTTTGGCAGCTTCTACCTCATCAAGGCTTTCCTCTGCCCCCATAAAGGGTAACATAGTTCTAATAATTCTTGCATACCTTGTACAGTAAACACTTTGTAGGGAAAAAAAGGAAGGGTCTGTGTATGCTGTGTTTATTCAGGAATACTGAAGTAAAGTTACTGGGTGTGGTTCTGGGTGTTTAAAAGCAGTTATTTATACTGCCCTCTACTCAAAGCTTTGTAGGGAGAGAAAGTCAGGCTGTACCCAGAAAAGAGCCATTAATGCAGATTCCTCCCTGCTGAGCTTTAATGTACAGTAGGTTTGTATATGCTGAATTATCACCATCAATTAAGTCTTGATAAACCCTGAGATACAGCCATTGCTATCTCAAAATGACTGTGTCCATGAGACTGGCATGCTGCTATCAGCTTCAGTACTTGCCTTGGTTACACAAGCATGTTGAACAAAACACATTTAAACATTGGCTCTTCAGTCCTCATTGCTGTAGGAGCAGGGCTTTTATAGTGAGATTGAGATTGATAAGAGGCTCCTCCTTAATAAACCACACAACTGCAACAGTGGCACTGCAGACCACATAGGGCAGTGCTCAGAGAAGGGACTTTCTCAAGGTGTAACCAGCCAAAAAAGACACTAAATCTAGGGCCACCAAGCCCGGAGGCTCCAGGCATTAATCTTTGAAGAGCCTCGTCTGATGAAACCTCCAGGAATACATTCACCCAAAACTGCATCTCTTTCTACTGCAGGCAGTAGTAAAATAGTGAAACTGGGGCAGTGGAGAAAAGACCAGTCCCAAACCCTGGCAACTTAGGGCTGCTCCCCCCCCCGTGTAAGAGTTTAGGGATAGTTGGCAGGAAGCTTGTCCCCACTAAAATTTTCTCCTGTAAACTTAGAGCACCATAATAGCACAGGATCACTTTTGTTTAATCTTCTCTGGCCAGACAGCTGCCTTCAGAAGAAAGTAGTTTTGGAACCCAAAAAAAAAAAAAAAATTTTAACTGCAGCTCTGGGAAAGACCATCTGGTCTAGGAATTAAATCACCCTGCATCTGTGCCAGTAACTCGCTTATCTTCTCGGCAAGACATTGTAAGACGAAAAAAACTGATCTAAGAACTGTCTGTCTGATTGCAGATGAAGCAGGGGCAGAGTTTGAAGACAGACACAATTTAGGCTACCTGCAGTAAATTGACCCTTAAGGGGTGCCTGAGGTAGAGTCAGCCAAATCCAAAGCTGGCTCTTTGAATGCAAAGCTTATACGTACAGTTTAAAACATTCTCTTAGAATGAGGTAAAGTCTTTGGTGCCAGCTAAATCAGTCGTCCTTGCAGACACACAACTTTGCACACGCAAGGACGGCAGTGCAGGTCACCTACATGCTCTATTTACAGGCAAAAAACAGTTGTAAGTGGCCTAAACTGTGTTACTCTACCCGCTGCTGTTTGTACTTTTTTTTTAAAAATTGCCAGTTTTTTTTTTTGTTTTTTGTTTTTTTTTTAATTCCCAGTCCTGTCCCTTCACAGCTCTGTACAGCACACACAGACAGGTTGTGTAACTGTAGTATTTTGACAGGGAATTAAGCAGAATCATCTGTTACATCATCTTCTCATGGTGGTTACTGTACAGGAAATCTTACTTTTTCTCTTATCACCAGAAAAGCCTCTGAACTAGGCTGCTATCAGTACTCTGACTTGAAATTAAGCAAGTCTGAGTTTGTTTCCACACAGTAAGACACAGAATTTAGCGTAGATTGGTCTTTTATTTAATCTTCATCTCTACCCAGATTACAAATTTGTAACTGTCCCTCACGCTAGGGCAAAACGTGCTTCCCAGAGAATACACAGGATAGATACTGTCAATGCCTGCAAGGGGCCAGTGTTGCGCAAAAAAAAAAAAGTATTAGGATTTGACTGTGCTAATCCCATCTAATATGTGCAGCGAGTTATATTCTAAACCCTTTAAAATATTGCAGCCTGGGTATTGTGACACTTGCAGCTATTTTACATCACCCTGCTTGCCTGGAACACCCTAGCACATGAATGTGAAATTTCTAATCACAGAGCAGCAGACAATAGAATAGATGGCTTTGTACATGCTAACCTTAAGTGTTAGAATGGCTTGCTCGTTACACTTCATTTAAGGAGCATCTTTGAAGGAGAAAAAGCAGATTAACCAATGCCACTAATAAAAGCAATCAACCTGAGATTATTGCATATTTTAATCTAGTTCTGTAAATAGGTATCAGCTATTAAAAAAAAAAAAAAAAAGTTATTGAGAAGTGACCCTATTGCACAGCCAGGGGAACAATTAAAAATTTGCCCCTTCCCCAAGAGACAGATTCTGATCATTAGGATTTAAAATATTGAGCTAATCCTTCTGGAATGCTCCATTGTGAGAGTGACAAAGGGATATACAGATGCCTAAGAAATTGAATGCCAGCAAAGTTTCTTACTACACTGCACCATGATCAGTCAGGCACTGTGGGCTGGAAGTTGCATGCTCTAATCAGCCATTTTGCTGCATTCTGATTAAGACTCCCTGTCATCTGTGAGAATGCCACTTCCCTTCTGCATGCTTCAACTGTATCAACTCAAGCCTGTTTTAAACAACAGAACCACAAGGTCCACATTACATGTAGGTACTGCATGTAGTTACGGCACCCTTGTCATATACTAACTACCTGGTGACAAACTAGTCTAAGGAGCAGTGTGTAAATGGCACTTAAGTCACCAGGTTCAAACCAGCTGAACACCTTTCTGAAGACCTGGAATGATCCTGTACAAGTAGGATTATTGATGAGTGAGTACCTGTTTACTGGACTGCACATAGTGGGAAGGACAGTTACAAAAAGGGCAGTTTTTAGAATCCTTAGAGGATTTTTTGGCCTTGCCTGCTTTTTCCCCTATGGTTTATATACTATAGACTCTACATTGTTCTTAGTGAATCATACCTTAGCACTGCTGAGAACATCATGCTAACCACCTCAGGGTCCAGTGTTGGGCTCTCTCTTTTTTAAAAAGACATTGGGTTAATCATCCTTCTTGCTTCATCCATTGGACTTTATAAAGAAAGGCAACCCATGAGGCTACCTACCATTCAGTGAAAGTCCTAGCCACATCCATGCCCTCTGCCATGGGGTCCTAAAACACAGTAAACTTGAGAGGCTCCATCAGAAACTGGACTTGGCACAAAAATGTTGGGATTGTAAATATGTACTTCTTTCAGCAAATATACCAGGGAGTTCTACACTTGAAGACTGAACCTGCCACATATGGAAGAGTTTCAGAAACATGTTACAGCTGCCCCTGGCAAAATTTAAGATTTAAAAAAAAAAAACCACCACAGTATCAGTTTTCAGGCCATACTACAGAAAGCTCACTGAAGCTTAAAAGGCGATAAGCCATCAATCCACCACTCTTTGTAAAGCTGTTTACACTGCATCTGACTCCAAGGCTGCTAACTTGTTACCACACATGCTTTAAATGTCTGAAAGTGTAAAAATAAGCCTCACCATCACACTGCCAGATATTTAATATTAAATTCAAGGATGTTTTGAACAAGCTACTGGATGGGAAATCGGAGAGAGCTTTCTCTTTTGGTATTCCAGGGTAAGATCTCTTAATATCTATTTGACATTATGTATTGGATATGCAGAACTGGCATTTATGAAACTTAAAATAAAATGACAAGGCTAATTTTCCATGGAACTGCATTTTCATTTTTACTGTAGTGTATGTATCCTCTCCAAAGCCTACCTAAATATGGTACATTACAGCAAGCTATGAAAACATGTCATGTGCAGACTTAGTTGTTGAATACTGAGGTATCCAGAGGAAGAGGCCCTTTCACATATTTTTTCTTTTAAACTTAGTCTCCCCTTCTGCTGTAGGTTTGCAAAGTACCAATAGTTTCTTGAGCCACATGACACCCCAGCATACTTTTTTAAAAACGTCTTACCATATTGCAGCCTTCTTAGGGGTGTCACAAAGGTACACTGGGTAATAAGAAAACTTTGGATTTGTGTCCTGGGGGGCACAAACAAGGAAACTTTCCAAGACTGCAGGTATTTTAGATCTTTACATAGGCACTTACCTTGTACTAGGAAGTACAATCTAGTGGACAGAATTTCATGCCAGGGGTGCATTAAGAGTTGGTGTGCCTGCAAAACTAGCACTCAGCACTTACCTGATTCAAGGCAGAATGGACAAACGGTTTAGCTCAACTGTCAATGAAAACATGAAAAGTCCGCAGAGTTTCATTAAGAGACACTTCTGCATTTTCTTTAAAGGATAGTCTACCCAACTTTCCCAAAGAATGTTACTTCATAAACTGGAAATATAAACACTTCCTTCCTAATTTGTCTAGCAAGAAGATGCTAGTGATCTAAGGGTTAAACATTTGTGTAGCAAGTTCCAAACTACTGAATGACCATCCCTGTTCAACTTATCAGTAGCTGTAACATCCTGAATGTCATTAATTCTCAGAATAGGCTCCCACTGTCATGACTCCACATCGCTTTGTTACAGCTTTCCTTAGTGATATGAAACAAATGTTGTTAGTATGCAGTGGAGGAAGGTATTAGACAATATATATGAGATCTTTCAACAAGGCAATATTGTATACAAATCAGGCTAATCTTTGGTCATCTGGAATACATAGTACCAAATGAGGGGCAAGTATAAATCTAATTACAAATCTGTAATGAGACAACACCTGTACCAGATTTGGGTATTTGCCAATAAACTATTCCTAGAACTGCATTAAGCCTGTTGTCACATCACAAATTACCACTGCCTTTGGTATTACTTGCAAGAGATAATGTTGATTTCATTGCGTGAACATGGACCACAAGAACATTAGTTGTGAAGAGCTTTAAATACTAACTATGGAACTATATTTAGAATAGCTACTGAAATATTTATGCTTAAATTGCACCAATACTGTACAAGACACAGTAAAATGTGAAAAACCAAAATGTTTACTGTAGTGTGAAGAATTCACATTCACTTTGAAACTAAATACACAAGCCAAGGGGCTGAGGACAAAATACACCAGGACTGAAAACATGGAAGAGAAAATACGTCAGGTGATGCTAAATCCCTACCCAGTTAACATAAAACTTTAGATAGAGTCTGGTGCTTTCAGAAATATTCAGCCACCAAAACTGAGAAGTTCTAGGATTTTTGCTACTACTTGCTAGCATAACTACCAGACATCACTAGTGCCTAACAGCTGCTGCCAAAACATGCCCCCCCTTCCTTTTTTATTTTTAGTGAATGCTTTCTCCAGGGGATACTAAAATTGCAAGTCCCTTAAAACAGTTATAAAACCCCACACTGCTACAACCTACAGAGAAATTAACACATCAGTCTGTACTACCAACTCCTTTTCATGCATATCTTAAGGACAAGATTCTAATATTCAGTAGGTTGAGATCTACAACTACTCTCTGGCAAGTGCCAATGAATCCCATTTTACAGTAATGACATTTAAAGTGCTGTAAAATGATACTCAAATTCTTAGAAACACCTTGAATCTGTCATTTTGGTCACTGAATTTACCCTCAAAGTCACAACCCCAGCCTGAAAAGTGGGGGGCTAGGAAGAGCAGGTAACTATTGAATAATAGTGCCACATTTCTGTCCCCCTCTCAGGCTGACACTTTAGGTCATGACTAGCTAACTCATGAGTGTTGGTCGCAAACAAAAGGCTTCTCACCCCACACATGCAACAGCCTCCTTCATATACAAAATGCTTCTACAGTTTCAGCATAGTACTGACAAATATGGATGTTTAAAGGATATGCCACTTAACACTTCAGAGACCCACTGTATTTAAAGTGCATCTCATTCTATAAAACTGAAGCCAAACTGCTCAGCCCAAGTGTTTGGCTTGGATTTTAGACCCCCCCATTGGCATGTGTTTATACAGGAACAATGCTAGTTATTGCTTCAGCTAGGCTGTTACAAAACAGTTTACAAAGGCTGTGAAATACAGCAAGCACAGCTTAATACATTTGACAACTTGTCTGTCCTACAAAGATTTTACTGAAAAAACCAGCCCTCCACATCAATTAAACTTTAGTGCAGTTTTAAATTTGTAGAGTAAACACTTAAGATTTGGCATATATTAAATAGTTATTGGCACAATGTTCTTCAGACATTTTGAAGTTCATGTATAAATATTTATACTCTCATGAACCAGAACAGAGCAGCAGGAGGACTCAGCCAATCTGCACAGCTTTTCTTTCTGCAATGATCCCCTCTTTCACTTTCATGCACTGGAGTGAAAGTTGCTTCATTCGGTCATCCAAAGCCAGACCTTCAGTGGAGTTACCACTGTTGTTCCTGTTCTTGTTCATTTTGTTGCTTGTCTTGTTCTCAGCCCCTTCTGCCCTGTCCCCTGCAAAAACAAAATTCAAATGTTAAGCCCGAAGTCCTCAACTGCTATACAGATCATGTGGACACTAGTATCCAAGATGCTAGGACAAGGACTAATACAATTAAATAATGGATGTTGGCCTTCCAAGATGAACTTTGGCTTGTGCACTGCATCACCAAATGAAGTGACTGATAGACGTAAGCAGGAGTGTTATTCTCTCATCTCAGTTTTTCAGCAAGGGTTTGCAAAACAACTACAAGAAGAGGTGGCTCTTTTGGCACTTTGATTAGAAATGGGGATCAGAGATTTTCCTCAAGCAAGAAGTTGGTTTTCTCCCCACTCCAAAGCAGCTCAGAGCTCTTTCAAATAATGCAGTATCAGACTCCAAAGATAGGATGGCAGCAACTGACGTATCAGTTAGCTATTGCTACACCTCTACAGAATACACAGCCAGGCAAGAATGAAACTGGGCAACATCTCATTTTAGGAGATCAGCGTCTTTAAAAGGGCAGTGATACTGTAGGAAGAAAGTCAACACTGCCCCCCAGGCTCTCAAGGAGCATATAACCAGTCTGAACCCAATTGGCACAGCATCCCTGGAGGAGTTCTGTTCCTTCATACCGCTGCACAATAAACTGGTCCTGGGCTACCCCCATTCTGCTTACCTCTTTCAACTTCGCATTCAGGCGATGATGCCCCGCTGCACTCACTTCGAGGCCCTAGCACAGGAAACATCATCCCAAATTCTGACAGGGAGATAGGACTGGGCAGATCCAGGCTTCCAGGTCGCGTTGCTGGAGGAAATGGAGTGGGCATCTCATAGGGACTTGTTGCACCAGAACTGAAACTGGACACTGACTGGGTCTCAGAATCTTCCTCAGACACAAAGCTGCTGCAGTTGTCATCCTCAAAGACTTCCGAAGCTACTGTAATGTTTCAGGGGATTTCAAATTAGCCTGGTGTTTCCCCAAAGCAGCTTCTACATGCAGTCTCATTTATCTGCTTTTACATCAGCAAAATGTATGTTGCTATCCTAAGGGGTTGCATTTACAAGTAGAATTTAACTACTTCTCAACAGCAGTGGTTTTCAACCAGTGTGCCATGAAATTTTGTATGAAAGGTAATGGAAATCAATGTAAAACAAACATTGTTTCATCTTAAACAATATTCTGTCCAACAGCTCATAAAACTCATGAAAACTAATCATCAAATGAAAAGTGAAGTATCGGTCTTCTGCTTCTAAATGTGAATATTCTAAACACAGGTGGCCGAAGGGCAAAACAGAGATGACCTGTTTTTCCCCCCCAGGGGATCTGAAACATTAATGCATTTGAGCCTTCTTTAGCTTGTTGTATGCACTAGGTTGCGAACCTCTCTAGTAAGACCATAACCATAGTAAATGTAAGTAAATGCAATGTTTATAAGCAATCACTTCAGCTGAAAAAAGTGGGGGTGCTATGGAACTGTTTGTCTCAT
The DNA here is from genome assembly GCA_007922195.1 of Podocnemis expansa. NCBI lineage: Eukaryota > Metazoa > Chordata > Testudines > Podocnemididae > Podocnemis > Podocnemis expansa. The sequence continues at coordinate 378,826 of ML682220.1, forward strand.
TGAAGGATGCCATTTTACTGAAAAGGTTGAGAACCACTACTCTATAACATGTGAGCATTGCCCCCCACCCCCATCAGTGGTGGGAGGGGAAAGAGATTCCCAGTTCTTGAGAGAAGCTTTTGGGAGAAAGCAGTTAAGGTGACATGAGGTCTGATACCTTAACAACTACTCCTGCCTATCATGCTACGATAAGCTTGGTTTTATTTGTACTGCTCCTCCTGGGTGTGTGTCTTATCCACCTATTAGAGAGTCTGTTGTCAGTGAGAGGAACCAGTTTGCGAGGGGGATCTGTGCGGTAAGTGTACTATATCCATTACAATGGGGTTCCTGACCAGGGCCTGTCCATATTTATCTATAGTACTACTTAAAAGCCAGAGGTGGCAGCAGACCAAACCTCAGCTACCATGTTATCTTGCTGCTTAATGAAGCTAAAATCCTCACAGGAGTCGCTAAAATCTCTCCCTGCACAGGGATCACTCAGCAACACAGAATCCACCTCCCCACCAGCTGTGTGCACAAAATGACAGTTAGCATTAGCCATCTCCACAGCGTAAGATGGAGTAAGCCAGACTCTTTTTAGGGAGTGGAGGATGGAGGAGAATCAGTAAAAGTTGCTCCATTTTGTGCATTCCAAGTGCACTAGATCTTGTTAAAGCTGAAGGTTCCAGTCTTCAGTCACTGCAGGACTGGGGCCTATGTTGGCAAAGCCTGAGGCAGACAAATAGTCCCACGCTGAGGCTAAAGAGGTTCCTCATGTGCCTAAGCCTTTGTAGTACTGATGCCTGCGACAGAACAAGCCAGATTCCACAGGGAATTTATAAATGACTGGAAGTTACCTTCAGTTACACTTCCTTCTGGCCCTCGCTATTGAAAGCAAGGCTCACTCAGAGCCCAGTTAAAAACACAGAGCACAGTGATAGTGTTAACAAGGAAAACTTGCAAATAAAAAATTAAAAAAAACTTTTCTATTATCATAAACCTCAGGCTCTTGCTCAATATTTATGGAGAGTACAACAAAAACACCCATCAACTTTGTTGCTTCCAGGATTCTCAGCCTCCATGTTTTATGTTACAAAACTGACCTCAGAATGCTTCAGCAGATAAGAGAAGGATAATCATAGTGGTCACCTCCTGATTCTTTTTTATTCTGGGGTTTTTTCCCCAAAGGGAGAAAAATAAACCAAGGCTGCACAGCAGAGCATCAGCTCCTTCCAAGATAAAACTGGCACACAGCTGGTTTTTCCCACTCAGCATGTTTTATCAATATATGTGGCGCAGTGCCAGATAATTTTGCAAGGGATGAGCAACAGTGGCTACATGCACTCGTTCCTATTTACAGAAGTTATCTATTTTGTGAGGAGCTCTGTAATCCACTAATCTAGGATAAACAGAACTGTAGAAAATGGCAGTCTATATTTAATACCACGTAAGAAACTGAATAGTGTTTCCTAGTGCCAAAAGAAATCAGGGTATGATGCTTACAAGTTTTATCTAAGTCCAGCAGCAGATATTTGTTCAGAATTCACAAAATAAACAGTTCTGGGAAGAAAGGTGTGACATGCAATAAATTACACTTTCTGGGGGTTATATTCTCACTGGAGTGGCAGGGTTCTAATCCTCAGCCAGCCTGAGTCTGTTTTAGACTCTCATTGATGAGTCAGGAGTGACTCCACTGAGATGGAACTATTTAGTCTATTTGATTTTAAATCACCAAGCAGAAAACCCTAACTTAAACCTTGTATTTTATTGCTTCTTAGCTATCTTCCTAAAGAAAAGTTGATTTTCATTAGTTTAAACATGTTGATATGTAACTAACAATAACCTTTATGCTAAATTTGGTACTTCTTGCTAACTAGGAGGATAGACTATGTCTATACACATTTAGATAAGCAATTATATAGCTTAATATACATTTAGTCAGAGCTATCAGCTAATGCATCATTTGCCATTTTATCAGAATGTAAAAAATATTTTACTTGTGTTCTCTGTCAATCTGGATGGAAACAAATTCAATTTGCACAAAAACAGCATTTTAATTATATTAGTTAAATAAAATTAAATAGGTGCTCTAGCTGCATAAGAAAAGTTTATTAAAGCATTATTTGCATTTAAAACTGATCCATTAAACAAAGGTAGTTCTATCTATAATTAGCTGCTGCTCACCATGTCCTTCAAGATTTTAGAATTATTTTGCACCTACTTTTTATTAGAGTGGAAGAGGGAAACAAGCTTTCCTCAACTCCCAACTTGTTTCTGAACTAGTCATTGAAGTGAACTAGATGAAGAAAATTATTCTTTGCACCCCACACTGGAGACTACCCTTGTCAAAAAGCTGGTTTACCACTTCAACAAACCCTGACTGTAGGTGCTTAACCAGTGACTTCCAGTAGTTTGGCTTCTTTAAAACTCAACAGTGAACTGTTTAATATTAATCTTTTCAATTGCTTTAATACATTAGAACTGTAGGCCTAAGCATAAGCTGTCATCTTTTCAAATTTAATTTTAGATAATTTTTTTAAAATAAAAAAATCCCAATTTTTTTCATATACTTTTTTTTTTCCTACTTGTCAGTATTTATTCACCCCAATATGGTTGCAAGATTGACTTGAGGTCAGAATCAGTCCAGATGTATCTGTATCTAAATCTAAACAGAATGGGTTGTGGAGTAGGTGTCCTCTAGTCAGTTCCAGTGAACACTATGCTGCTGACTTGTAACAAGCAGTAATAGCTTTTGCAATAGATGGTGGGTCATAAAGTTAATTTCCAGCTAACATTCAGCATCTAAGGGCATTGAGAATATCCCTAAGAACAATGGCAGACTGTCTATACTCCTTTTAATCTACCACACTTGTAATCTATGGAATACGTGAGTGTTATTTGATTAGTAATCTGACGCAGTGATATAAAAGAGAAAGGGCAAACACATTCTAATTTACGTGAGGGAAACAAATCTTTCTTCTTCCAGTTTCTACAGGCAGTGCATGAGTTAATGGGAAAACAAACATGATGGAAGCTCATCCGGGTGACAGTTAAATATCCACCACTAGTTTAATGCATGTTATGAAAAGAGCATTGCATCCTTGCTTCTATTAATAAAATAATTAACTAATCATAATTAATGCCTATTGTATTGAATTTTTCTGAATGATAGAAGAATTCACTATGAAGCCATTTAATTCAGTGAAAATGTCTAAACAGCGATCAAAAGAAGGAGAACTTTTTGCTTCACGTTCACCTACTGAATTGAAAATATCTCTAGGATTCCCTAAATGGCAACATTTAAGCCTGTAAATTTTAAGGGCCCTTTAAAAGCCTTAGTGCCCTTAGCCTACGTGAACCCAGCAGAAAGTCTCTAAGCAGGAATAGCATGTGCTATGCAATATCACAAGAACCACCTGTGTGTTGATCTGATTTAATACTTGGTATTTTGTATGGGAGACAAGTTGCCCCCTGAAAGCTCCTGAAGGAGGCACAGGTCTGTCCACTTTGGGATGCTGTGTTTGAGAACCAGCTGTTCTCCATCATACCAATGAGACCTCATTGCAGAGAAAAGAGAAGGAAAAGTGAATGAAGTCCAATTAGTTTTAACATGCTCATCCACTAAGCCTGTTTGGGACAAATATGTTTTTTGCTGGAACATCAAAGGACCTATATTTACAGATCTATATATCTCAAACTGCAAAGCTGGGTGCTTTAAAACTCTCATGAATGGTTCTGCCATGAAGAGTAATCACAGAAGAAACTACTTGCCTCCTCTGCAGCAGATTTTACCACATTCTCCAAAAGGCTTGTCTTCCCCACCCACCAGATTTTTCTCTTATCACAGAAGATTAAGGTTGGAACCCCAACTAAATGTGCCAGCCAGGGCCCTATCTTTAGAGCCTCACATGGATACAAATAAGTGGATCCATATCCGACCTGCATCCGCAAGAAATGGTCCACAGATATCCGTGTTGTATCCGCGGATGCGGATATAATGTGGATATCCACAGATATCTGCATATTTGCAGGGCTCTAGCTCTGTGCAGATAAAAGTAAGTGGATCCATATCCGACCTGCATCTGCAAAAAATGGTCCACGGATATCCGTGTTGTATCCATGGATGCGGATATAAGGTGGATATCTGCGGATATCCGTGGATTTCCAGGGCTCTACCTGTCTCGTAGTGGAGCTTGGGAGTGGATGTCTTTCTTTACAATGGATACAGCACTTTGGGATCCTTAGCAGTATGAGGACATGTTTTCAATGTTTTAGCACACCAACTGCATGCTGGCGCAAATCAGGATCAACTAAAAGACCATCCCAGGAACAAAAGGGCACACAGAGGATGGGTGCTAAAAATTCCCAGGGGCAGAAAAATTTCCATAGGAAAAAATGTGGCCTCTGTATAAGGAAAGAAACCAGAGCTAGCTGGGGGGGGGGCACTGTACAGTGCTCAGCTCCACAGACCTTGGGTCCTTTCCCAATTTGCACTGACTGCTGCACACCTCCAGCATCTCCACACCTATGTGACACACAAGGACCCCAGGACACAACTAAAGGTTTCAATGTTTATTGACAGGAAACATTGCTCAAACAGCAGCAGGCTCCATCCACCTCTGGAAGCCACCACCGGGGCTTCTCATGGAAGGGCTGGTTCATCTGGGGGCAGCAGAGGCTGTCAACATCTTGCGCAGGAGAAGGGGATGAAATCAGGAGCTCCTTAACCGCTCCTCCTCTTCCTCCTCCTCTTTCACGTGTGACTTCTTCACCTCCTTCCCCTCTTCCTATATCGACCCCCAGAGCCTCCCTGCCTTCGTCTCCTGCAGCGACTCTGGCTCCTGGCTCCTCCTGCATCTGCATCTCGCTATTCCCGGAAGGCTTCTGTCTTCCCAGCTCTCAGCAGCAGGGGGCAGCTCTCAGCCTGGCATTGGTGGGATGCCCTGAGCTTCTGAGCTCAACAGGCACCTTCAGCCTTTGTGACCCGCTGGCCAGCTTGTCTATAAAGGCCATGTCACTCACTCACTGTGAGGGACCAGAATGGGCCAGTCCCAACATGGCCAGAACTTACCCTATGGAGCTGCGCATCAATATAAGGGAATATCCCACAAGCTTGGACCCCTCTGGCCATCAAGCCTCACTGCTGGATGCCCACGGACCCAGACAGTATGATCCTATGTGGCCATAAAGCGGCAGGCACTGTTGAAATGACACAGCAGGAAGCTACTGAGGTGCTGAAAGTTTATGGGATATGCTCAGTGAGGATCCACGAAACTGAATGGATACACAGAGTGATTGTTTGTGCCAGGTTGCTAGAGGCAAGGTTTTTGAGTCAGCATGACACGAAACAAGGGTTGAGACCCAAAGTAGCAGAGCTGTTTATCCATGTCCATTTTCTGTGTAATTCTGGCAGTTCCAAACATCCCCGAGTCCCAAATCAGAAAGAAAAGTTGGAATCTGTTGCTCCACTGAATTTCTGGGAAAAGGTTCTATGGCAGCCAAGACAAACTTATTGAAAGGTATGTTTGAAAAGGTGGAATCACTTTGTACACACTTCATCTTTCTCACTTTTATATTTCAGACATATGAAGTCAAAAGGAAGCACTGAACCAAATGTTTTAGTAACTTTTTTCTACAAATTTAGACTAAATCAAGACTCTTCAGTGTCATCAGAGCACCAGTGCCTGACATTTTACTGTTATGCCAAAAAAGTTTCAACTGCCCCTACTGTTCAGTCACTCATTTTTCATTATAAACTTGTGAGCTGAATTGGCAGAGGCAACACAAGGGCTGACTGAAAATTTTCCATCAAACACCACTCTGGCTGCAAACTGAGTTTTTGAGAATAAAAGTGGTGGTAGGAAGTTTCTTCCCCCCCCCCCCCCCATCAGCTTTTTATTGGAAAACCAAAGCCCCAACATTTTCAGCAGCAACACTTTGGGTTCTTAGTTTGTAATTCTTTTTTTTTCTTGCACTTTTCCCATGAAAAATTTCAGATTTGGATTATGATGCTTCAATGAAAAATTGAAATCTTCTAGTCCAGTGGTTTCCAACCTGAAGTCCAGGGACACCCAGGTGTCCACAGACATGTTTGCAGGGGGTCCATGGAGCCTCTGCCTACCAGGGCTGGAATCTAGCTACAGCCCCAATGCTCCCTGCCAAGGCTGCCTTTCCCTGCAGCAGCAAGCTGGCAAGGGCAAGGGCAGGGGGCCATAGCTGCTGTGGCTCGGCTCTGCTCCCCAGCGGTGCGGGCAATGGTGGTGGCAGTGCTGCTCGTTGGCTGTCCCAGTGGTGCCACCAGAGTGGTGCGGGCCAGAGTCTGCCTGCATGGACCAGATTACATAATCAGCCGGGGGGCTGCAAAGTGGGTTTGGTTTTTTTTGTTTTTTTTTTTTTGTTAAAAAGGGGTCCCCAGCCTGAAAAAGGTTAGGAATCACTTCTCTAGTGTGTATTATCTTGGGAAGTGCAGGCAAGGGAAGAGCAACACATGGGACACTGTGTGGACATTTCTAGCTACTTTACATTCTGCCCATCAGACGTCTGCACTCCATGCATGAAATGAAAGCATCAACTCACAGACAATGCACTACTGAAGAAAACTAAATGAATAATGACCAGAGTGGTAGGAGATGCTTGAATTTACATACAGGGGGGACTTTGAGAATGTCTAAAGAAACAAGCCCAGTAATACTTTTGAGGAACCTGCCTCAAATTTTCAAGAAGTCAAGAAAGAGCCCTAATGGCTGTCATCTTAGTCTCCAAAAAAAGGAGTCCTGTGGCACTTAAAGTCTCTGGCCTTCATGTGCAGTGCACTAAAGCTGCAGGGAGAATATGCGATTGAGTTCTGTAGCTACAAACAACTGTAGCACTCAGCAGCACTTTAGCAGAGCTCTTTTCTGCAGAAAAGAGTTGTGGAACTGGAGTTACAGAAAAGGGTTTTTGGAGCAGAAAAACATAGCTTGGGGCAACAGAAGAGGAACCCTCTTTTGGGACTCAAGCTATTTTAGGCTCTCCTTTTCATCAGCCCATCTTCCTAGTAGGCAGGGGCTTGAATTAGAGTCCCAGATCCAAGGCTCCCCAGAGCTTGGGGCATGTTCCAGCGTACATAGCTCAAAACCATCTCTGCCCTCCATTAAACAGTGACTAGCTAGCTGACCTTATGGCACAATCTTTCTGTCATTTGTCTGTCTGTCTCAAAGATGATGCATCTCCAGTCTTGATACACAGGACACTGAGCTAATATCCCCATTTCTTTGCTTCCCTTATTCAAAGTACCAGGTATGGCAGCACTATTTACAGGGCAACATGTCAAAGGATCCTACATGCAAGCAGTTTGTATGCAGACAAGGCCTAAGGACAAGAGGCGTACCACTTTAAGTAAACCAGTGTAGTTTACTATATCGATGCACCAGTATAGGTAAAGTGCAATGTGCTGTGCCACTATGACGACCCCCCCCCCCCCCAGTATGCATGCAGTTATACCAGTACATCACCATCCTGGCATAAGTGCACCCACAGTATGCAATGTACCAGTATATTTCAATTGTTGAAAAATTCCCACACCAACAGAAATTTACACCAACACAAAGCTGCACGTAGGCAAACCTCAGGAGTTACTGCATAAACGCCATCACGTTGTTTGCATCTGATGTGTATTGATCCTGTTTCTAACATACAACACTGCTTTGCAACAACTGTGAGGCTAGGACAAACAAGAGTGCTTCCATTTTTCTTTATTTCTCCTGAGAACTGAATTCTCAAGTGCATGGTAAGTTGTGGGGTTAACTGAAGGTACAAATGAATTAACTGAAGTTGTAGAGGATCTGACAAATCACAAGCTGTAGGGTACAAACAAGGTCCTTCCTTTCAACTGTCCCCTCCCAACCCCCCACCTCAGCCCCATAAAACACTTGCCCATGAAAAATTCTGAATACACAACTTTATACTTACTGGAGATGGTGTCTGACTCCAGTTTACATGCTGAAAGATCTTCCACTGAGGTATTGTTGCCTTCTGCACCCACACCACATCCTCGGGGCCCCATAGCAGCAGACCGTCTCTTCTCATGGATCTCATCTGAGATCATCTCCAGGTTTTTCAAGGCTGTTTTGTACTCTACCTTCGCTAGGGCCAGCTTTGCCTGCAGGTCATCCACAGTCTTCTTCAATTGCTAGTGCGAGAGGCAGATGGGATTTCTTTAAAGCATCGTAGATGTCAAACACATTTTCATTATGTAAGGAGGGAAAGGGGGGATTCATTTTCCCAACTAAGTAGCATGATCCAGTTGACAGAGAACTGGACCGGAACGCATGAAACTTCTATTCCTGGCTCTTCCGTTGGCCTGAGAGCTGACCTTAGACAACTCATGTCATCGTTCTGTGCCTCAGTTCCTGATCTGTAAAATGGGGATTCTTTGTAAAGTGCTTTGAGATCTACCAGTGAAAAGTGCTATACAGGAGCAAAGAATTATTCAATCATCTGAGCATATAGGGTAAAAGATAACTAATAATTTTGGTGTACAGATGAAGTGAGGGGTTTTTACTTAAAAAGACCCTAATTGTATAACCAGCCAGGGAAGCTGTGAGGGCATAAAGTGAAAACCAAACAGTTGTGATGTTCAGGTTTGAATCAACACACCTGTGGATTGACAAGGATGAATTCTGGCTGTCATACCCAGGCATGGCACATAAATCTCTACTAGCTCAATGCATGGTGACCCTTTTAAGATGAAGAGCTAATGAAAGTGCTTAATAATAGTCTGTGTATATTCTAACCATGTTCTGAAGTGAATGAACACACACAACTAGCAGAAAACTATTAGGATGGTTCTCTACCTAGAACAGGCCTTTTCAGTGTCAGTTCAAGTAGATACCCAAGTTACCTAAAAAAAAAAACTTGCATATCTACATTCAGCTTCCCTACTTCCTGCCCACACATCAAGCTGGTTCAAAGGGAGGGGGCCTCCCTCTGAATTAACACTACCTGGTTGCAAGGGTGGTGTTGCAGGATCAGCTGAACAGGTTTTCAGACCCGAGCAGTCAGTCAGGAAGTTGGAACTGATAGCTGAGAATTTGTGGCCAGCAATGAAGACCTGTTCCTTATTACTGATCATCTAAGACTGGCCTCTGGATCAATTTGAGGCATTACTGCCACATGTTGGAGCAAATGGCCAAATCTGAATGTGCCAAATAGAGCTACCACAGACCCTCAGCAACTTACTAGCTAGTAACACGAATGCTAACAATCCTTGCTTCTGCCCCTGCAAGCTAAGGGAGTAGGACAAGCTGATTGCTTGTTTGGCTCCCAGCAAATGAAGGGGGTTTTTACAGACAGAAACAAAATGAACTCCTCACTTCCTGGTCACTAAACCTGCACAAATTATTCCAGACACAGGACGCAGGAAACTTAAAAGCCTGGACTATTGCAACGTACAGTTTTAATGGCCCTTGCCCTTCCCTCTCCCATTCACAACCCCCAGCCCAGAGCTAGGAGAGAAGAGTGGAGATAAGGAGCACCAACAGCAAACATGTCATACTGCTTGCAAGAGGGTGGGACACAAAAACCCAATTATGAACGCCATTTTGTATTACATGTGGAACCCAAGTCTCAACTTGCCTGAGGGCAGCCTCCTATACTGCATATTCAACAGCTGCCCTGTGGCATATGAAAAACCTGGGTAAAAATGACACGCTGTCACTTTAATTTTCAGTGGATCCCTGCTCGCAGGCTAGAGGGCTCTGTAGGGAAGCAAGTGCTCAGTCCACAAACAGAGGGCCCTTGAGTGTAAGGGGTGAGGGAGGTGTGCCTCTGTTTTAGAGACCTGCCTGGTCTATCGCTCTCTGGCTTCGGCTCTTATGCATTACTATTCTGAAGTTAAGAAATAAAGAATTATGTTGCAGCCTTCTTGTTTTTGCATTTTTATCTAACTTCTCTGTGTGCACACCACAACCACACCACCACACCCCATCTGAGAAAGGCACTCGACACCTGCTGAAGGACTATAATCAAAGAGCCAGCAAGACATCAACTTTGCTATCTTTCAAACACCCCTACCAAACAGCACAGTGATCTTTTTGCACAGGGCCTCAGAAGGAAGAGCAGACAGAATGGGGAACATATCTGTAGCTTCAGTTTGAGCACATGGCACAGAGGATCTGTGCAGGTGCAACTGTTCCCATACTTGAGGGTGGTTCTGCCCAGTGTGAACTGCTGACGAACTCCAGACGCGCAGGAAGAGTGAGTTCAGACTAGAGGAGACATTGCACTCAAATACTTCCAGTTTGGGATTAAAAAAAAATTATTTTACTAACCCTGTGTCCCTTGCTTTCCTGCCACCTTATCCCACAAGATCCAGACAGCTCACTGCCGAGATGGAGCGCTGGGTCATGAAGAAAGTGCATCCCAGAGAGCTCAGACACCGATTTCAGGAGTTAGAGCAGCTGGATGGCTATGTTTCACTTCCCAAGGAAGGACCCCTGACGAGGTCTGTCAGAATCTGTGCTCAGCGGCCCCAGAGCTAGAGAACAGAGACTAGACCAGCAATACTCAGACTGAGGCTTGGGAGCCATACAAGTGGCTCTTTAAAATGTCTCCTGAGGCTCTTTGCAGCACCTGACAACAAAACACTGTGATTTACATATTAACCAGTCGGGACACTTTGACTGTTATAACCAATTGTCCTTGATAAATAATACTTGGTCAGAATAAGCAAGAAAAACCACATGCACTCACCCACACAGATAAATGAAATGAATTCACACTACAGTGCTTCTTTTGGGTAATGGTGACTGCTAGTTTGGTCTGACTCTCACTGAACTAGATGCTACCCAGCCTCAGCTGTCTTGAAAGCATGCGGGACCCAGAGGTCCATTTACAGACTGGTGCCTTTGTAGCAGTTTTCTGGGTCAGGTAGAAACACTACTAATAAAACTGTTTCCCTCTTGCTTGGCCCACAGGCACTCAACAATCCCTTCATTATCCTTCACTGCCTGCATGAACCCTCCTGCTCTCCTTACTCCCACTAGTAGATAGGAACTGCTACTCTATCCGTGGATCAGGGTTCTCAAGACATTTCCTAGAGAACAGATACAGATGAGTGAATTCTATCTTTTCCAACCAATTCACTTTGTATGTGTTTGCACCAGCTTCAGCTCATTTTCCTGGCACAAATTTGAAGCTCACATTAGATCACTGATAGAAAACTTACTAAAGTTTTGCTTTCTGCATCACCACCACCAAAAACCTGATGGCAAGAATGCTCCTCCAGTCACAGAGGAGAAATAGTACTGTGTGACATCAAGCACACAAGGAATAATTCAAAGGTAAACCATTGAGTCAGTAAAATTCAAAAACTTCACATTCTGCTAAAAAAGGCGAAACTGCTCAAGTTATTTGCTTAGTTCTAGCAATAAGCAAAAGAGCTTTAATGGAGTTTGAAGCCCTCCTGCTTCACAGGTGGAAACAAATTCTTCTTTGGCCTTTTATTTTTAATATGCTTAGTATATTCCTCAGCAAGAAGTGTTTGGAATGGAATTTAATTTGTACAGAAATGCAGAGTGATTACAGCAGCATTTTGCATTGTATTTTAACATTTTATTACAAGCAGTCATTCACGGATCTGAATTAGATACATACCTCTAGCTGCACATAGTATTTTGCCTTCAGTTCAAAATAAGGCCTGTGGAAAAACAAAGAATAATTTCAAAAGGGCAGTCATGTTAGTCTAGTTCAGCAAAACAAACAAGGAGTCCTGTGTTACTTAAAGACTAAAATTTATTTACTGCATTAGCTTTCGTGGGAGAAAATGCCACTTTGTGAGACATTTGGAAGAATTCTTCAAAGCATCTAATGAAGTGGGATTTTCTCCAATGAAAACTAGTGTGATAAAAGAATAATTTGTTACAGATGCTTGGATAACTCCAAGGATCAGCATGTGAGAAGCTCTGACCCAAACCATTAAAACAGTTATGTCTTAAACCAACAATTGAATCCTCAGAGGTTGCCTCTCAAAAATGTAAACATCTGTGTTTGCTCATTGTAACTTTTTGTTTTTAACAAAACACATGCTATAAAAAAGTTATATTCTTGAACAACACAGACTACTCAAGTTGAGTTAATACACCTTTTAGGGCTTAGGTCTGCTACTACATGCCCATCTGTAAGCCCCAATGTGCTTTCACATTAGGCACATGCTTAAATACCTTGTAGAATCAGCATCTTAACTCTCTTAAAATGGGTAGAGGATTTTTTTTTTGTTTTTGTTTACAACACAATTCTTTGAATACATACCCAGACCTTTGTGAGTTTTTTAGACTGATAAGAAGTAAAATGCCTTTCAGTCCAGATTGCAGGAAGGATTTGGATTAAATCTGCAAATTCCCACCACTACAAGACACTCCAATGTTTTGTCATTGTCCAGTCACAAGACAGAAAGATGCTACACTGAAGCTGTTTCTTACTTTATTTATAGCAACCAAAGATAACAGGGGTACAAAAGACACAGATTAGAGCCAAGAAACCAAGTTCTAGTTCAAAGCTTTAAAGACAGAGTCATCAATCTGATGTTTCACAGGGCTATATTAAAACCATCTTATGCAACTGGGATCGAATGTCCAAGCTCTCTCACATTTCAAGAGCTGAATAGGAGGGATCCAGAATCCAGCTTTCAAATCCCAGAGCCAGGGATACAGTTAACCCTGCTTCATGATTCAAACTTATCTAATAAAACCTGACACCGCATATAAGAGTCAAATTCTAGATCCGTCATTAATTCATTTTGATGCATCACACATACTTTGGGTTCCCCATAGCCCAGTGTACACTACAGCTATTTGTAATTCAACAGCCCTTGTTCCTTCACTGTAACATACAACCACACTTCTCTTTGCTGTATTATCAAAAACATCTAGGGCGTCACTGCAACTCTATGCCCTCCAGTAGGTCACTGCTCCCACTGGTAAGCCTATTAAAGGACTGTTCATATGAGAGTAACTCCCACCATTGGAAACAGGGATTCACAGTCTGGCTCTAAAAATTAAGAATTCGTTATCCTCTTTCCATTTAGCCTCCTCACCTAACTCACCCTTACAAAAAACATTAACCTACTCTGAAAGTCAAACCTCACATGGGATCGATACAGAACCCTGATTCCACACAAAAGTTTCTCTCAGGGACCTTGGGTCCACCCTAATATTAAGTGAACAAGCAAGTTAATCAAGCCAGAACACTATCTTTGCTGTATGGGAGCACCCAAGCTTGGTTCCTGGTCTCATGCCTCCCACTGTTTGTATAAAGAAGTCCCCTTGATATTTTACATAGCATCAGTGGTAAAGACCATAAAAATACTGTCATAGAATCAGAGCACTTCAAAGAGTTATCAGCTCAGCCTCAACATCCTTCAAGCTGCACAAAAGTACTTCATTTCCATTTAGCAGATAAGGAATAGGAGCAGCTTTTTCCTGGAAAAGGAATTTGTTTTTAACACCCCCTCTATCTGAATTCAAGGGAAGAGACTTGGCAATAGACTCTTATTCCCCTTTAAAACTGGTGGGATTGTCTTCTGTTTACACTATAAAGCTCACATGAGAAATGAAAAGTTTAATGTTCTGAAAAGCTTTGCAGATTGAACTGATAAAGCCTTGAAACTTCACTGTAAATTGGCAAGGAAAGGAATGTAGGATTATTTCACTCACCACTGAACCAGACAGCTCTAAAGTGAAATATTACAGGATGAAGCACCCCTGTGCAAACAGTTTAGGGCAGAAAATGAGGAAGCCATATCCATTTGAGACTCCAAGATGAATGAAGGGTAGCAGAATGTACCTAACACAACAGTTGGCCAAGGCACCAGGATAAATACCATTTCGAATGAAATAGTTGATGGTAACATGTCAGGACTTCAGTTTTACATCCCATTCTAAGGAAGGCTCTTTTGTAACTTAAAGCCGCTGCAGCCACTCTGATAAAGGAAAAAGTGCTTTCTAGTAAACTACTGAATATTTCTTTCACTACTTACAGACATTTGCTATCTAACACTAGCCTACCAGCACCTGGCTTAGCTTATCATATTAGAAACTGACACCACAGGGTGGAATGGCTGCAGGCTACAGATGAGTGGCAATGACATTTGAGAGAGCATACATGCTCGACATTTCCTTGGAAAGCACTAATCCTTTTCTATGCATTGAGCAAAACAGTAGCAAACATTTATAAAGTCATTTTTAGACTAAAGGATTAAAGAATAAATAAATGAACACCGTTCAATCAAGCTGCAGAATCTGGAAATACAAAAAAAAATTAAGCAATACAAAGAGGATTAAAAATATTAGTTGGAGTCATGAAAAAAACTTTAGGCAGAAAATAAGCAAATATTACAAGAGACAACTTTTCTAGATTACCACCACATTTGCACAGCCTTCTATTCAGCAGAGGAGAACCACACACCAAAGACCCATTTTATCATTTATAATGTAAGCTTATTAGCTACTCAGCCCTCTGAAGGATGCGCCTTTCCGCAAGAACAACTGTCACATGGTTTGTCAAGGCAGCTCTGCAAAGTGAACAAATTTGACATGCAACATGCACCTCTGATATACTCTTGCACCTTTGATGTTTTTGTAGGTAGCCTTGCTGCTTTCCATACTAAAGTAAAGTTTATAACCAAGTGCACTGGGCTGCAAGTTAGACACCAACCACAACATCCACACCCCATAGCAGGTTTGGCACTGACAGAATCCTGTAAGCACACCGTGCAAGCAGGCTTAGCATGTAAACACACCACAAGCCAGAACACATACTTGGATTTATTGATAGCCCTTTTCAGTTTCTTCTCTAGTTGTTTCATCCTGCCCATGGCAGCGTTATATTTGGCTGCAGTTTCCTTGTGCACCAGCTCACTTCTTGTTTTAGTCTGTTCTGCCTCCATGACCTACAAGAGAGGAAACAAATTATTTCAGCTGTAGCAAATACGTCACATGCTTATCTGTTTCATATAATTTTAATCAATAGCATTTCCATAACTTCTCAAACCACTGTGGCGCAAGGTGGAGGTGAGATACAGAAGAACAGAGACATCTTCTTTCAATTAACCTACTTAGAAAAAATTGTTCTTGGAAGAAACAGCAGCATGTCTAGCTGGCAAATAAAATATTGATAAAAGAGGCGTGCTGCTTCTAGCTAAGTGTGTTCTGAGCGACCTTTGGCACAAGCACGCTCAAAACATGAGACTTCAGTACCACTGCAACCCAAGTAAAATGGTCAAGGTCCACTCTGAGCTACTATACTTATCCCTGTTATTTCCCCCATTCTCTTTCACAAGTCAACCATTATCTGTACAGAACATACCTCTTCTGGCCAGGATGATGAGCCACCATGAATGCTGCCACGTTGACTGAGCAAGCAGACATGCATATGTATGACTGACCCACAGGTTAAGTGTACCACACTTTCCACAAACACGCAGCCTCATGGCTCATGCACAAGTCAAGCAAACAGTTGAAGGTTTATAAATAATGCTTACTACCTCGATAGTTTACAGCAATTAAAACACAATTTACAAAAATTAAAAATCCTCACTGTCTGCTCCAGTGAGTGTATTTATGCATATTTGACTGTCATTTCAGGGCTAAATGAGGACTAAGGATTTTGGTTCTCGTTACAACAAGTGATTTGGTCTCCTCCTCCACTATATGCTGTTCCCCAGTGTTTGAATCTAAGCTACTTCACTGACTTCCTGTAACAGTGTGACCTGATCCTATGACTTAACACTTCCCTGCATTTATTTTCCTTCCATTCTGTAAGTTCCCCATCTTCCAAGCATCTGACGAAGTATAATTTTCTCCCATGAAAGCTCATGTGATGAATAAATTTGTTAGTCTTTAAAAATGTCATAGCACTCCCTATTTGTTTTCTGAACTAGACTAACACGGCTACTCTTCTGGAATTTGCATTTATGTTCACAGTGATGCTGTAAGGAATATTTTTTATTTGCAAATTTGAAGAGCCACGGTTAGGACACCCATGTTTCTGTACTACCCGGCAGAAAAAAATGTATGAGTGGAGTCAACCACATAAAGTCCAGCCAAAGGATGAACAAAAAGTTGCCATTACTTTGTGTCCCTCTCCTACCCAGCATTCTGACAAGACATAAAGGTCTCCATTGCATATGTAACAGTGCGGCTCTCTCACAAGTTAGCTCTGCTCATCTATAAAGTGGTGGGCCCCTGTTCTCTAAGCTATTCCTTTTCTAAGAATTCAGAATGCAAACTAGTTTACTCCCCAAATCCAAAGTAAATAGCTTGAAGTATCTTCCATTATTTGAGGCATTTCAACACATGCCAGATGGGGTGGTCTACCCCATACCAAAGGAGCATGCTCTTATTTCAGTGGAAAACACAACTTCAGACAGTTTAGTTTTCAGATAGTATTAGTCTCATCAACATTGCTATGTTCTCCTCTGATCAGCAAAGTAGCATCTCTCAGAGGCCAAGCCAAACAATTAGTGATATTCAAAATACACAAAGAGATGTGCCCAGCCTGAAGTCTACAACTCACCTTTGCTTTCTCTTGTATTCAGAGTAAACCAATCCTTTACCCCTTTTGATGCTTACATGAAGACTGAACAATGATGAAGTTAAACTTTGGTGTTCAGCAATTTCAATTATTGTAGAAGTTTTTTTAAGGCCACATTCCACTTATCTGCACTACTTATTTTGCAACAGAACCCGCTAATCTAGAAAGAAGAGTTTTCATAGAGACTGACTATATCCAAGAACATACATTTAGCTCCAGCGCCCATCAGTTACCTGGATGTATAAATAAGACTCCCTCCCTTCCCCCCACTTAGGAGGAAAGGTCAAAATTATAAAATATTCAAGATGCAGTCTGCCCTGCATCCTGCATATTAATATCTTTGCTGCTACTCAGCTTGTGCAACCATTAAAAGCTAGGATGATGCTTTGACCTCTTCTAGAGGACTACATGATGGCAGCAGTTTTCAATCTTTTTTCATTTATGGACCCCCAGAAATTTTCAAATAGAGGTGCAGATTCTTCTGAAAACTGCAGATCCCCTGAGGTCTGTGGACCAAAGTTTGAAATCCCTGCTTTGTGCAATTCTGGCTTTGGCAAGAGTCACAATTTAAGATGTGCATTCTGCTGGGACAACAAAGTGGGTTTGCCTTCCTAGGGCATGGCAAAAGAATTTAACACAGCTGGAATCTCTACTGAGACTGAGCTGTTGGTTTCTGGTTGTTGCCACTTCTCAGTTTAATGCCAAATAATTCTTCCCAGGAAGAGTTTTGATTGATAGTGGTACTGGCTTAGACATCCTGAGGCATAGATCCTGACTCACAGCATGATGAATGCTGCAAGCACCAGCAGATCAGATGGGATACTGGTCTCTTCACCTCACTAAAAGCTTTTATATTTTGAGTATCACACAGATTAAATTACGAACAAATAAAAACATTCAGCTAGAAAGCTGAAACTCTATTTACTGGCAGCATCTACTTTGTTTTGTTTTGCTCTGTGAAGATGGTTGCTGGTGAGAATGGTTGTTTATCTAATCCTTTTATAATTTCAGACATCAAAAAAATGTTCCCGTGGCTCCTCAACTCCCATGCTGTCTTTGTTTGTTTAGTTACTGATGCAAGGTCCCAGACTGACAACCTGAACACTTAATTCCTCCCTTTGAAGACAGGTACACAGAGACTGGCTCCAGAATCTCTCCCTCACCTACACCACAGCCCAGCTACAAAACAACTGTAGGAAAGATAGGATACCTCAATCCTAGACATCTCCAGAATGGTCAACTAACATGCACTAGGGCATTTGATGTGAAGTGAGACAACCACTTTTTCACACTGACCACTGAACAGCTGGCAAATGGAGACTGCTGGTCACAATGGCTGGATGCAAGCCAGTTATTTAAGAATCTCTATCTCCCCATGTTCCCAACCTCTACACCCTTCCATTAGGAATGCTGGCTGTGGAGGTTTCATAATATAGGACCTGGTAAAAAATGCTGATCAGATGAGAGCGTTCTGGAGGTGACCACAACCTCTCATTGTTATACCCTCTCTCTTGGTTTTTTATGAAAGATGGGGGTGCTATTAGAAGTTACAAATGCATCCACAGAGTAACTTGGCACAAGAAGGTCAGCCATATATTGGCTAACCCACCTACTTGCTCACTGGTGTGATCTAAAAATGGACTATCCTGTTAATGTAGTTAACTACCAGATCATCAACAGCACCAGGTAGAATTCATCGCCACATGGACAGCAACCAGTACGCCACAAGATAAAAGGCAAAATCCAATACTGCCAACCTGGTATTCTACCTAAACTTCTTCCGTCAGGCTCCTCCCTGGGAGGTGCCAGGGAACCGGGCTGGGAGCAGAACTGCAGCTAAGGCTGAAGCTGAGGTTGGGAGTGGCCAGGGGCAGAGCACAGCTGGGATAGGGCACGCAGCAGAGCACCATTCCTTCCCTGTCCACTGTGAGGGCTGGTCTAACCCCTCATTCCATGTTCCTCTGTTTCCTCCATTGAGGGCACTCCCCAAATTTGGAAATCACTTATTTAAGTGAACATATTGTAAAATATGAGTTTTTGGAGGTCAGGTCTATACAAACTGCTTTGTTTTCCCAAGGTAGATCAGGACAAGCCTACTGTAAGTATGTACTTTAGTCAAAATAAGAGAGAGAAACAAATGATTCAATTGAAAGAGGAAAAAGAGCATCAATGAATCTTGTATGGACATGACAAATTGTAGAAATTAGCCAGGGCCATCTTTTTTCCACTTTCTCCAAAAGCGATCACAGTGTCTCAGTTGGGAAGGAAATGTTAAAAACAAGGTGGTAAGAGAGGCTATGCAAGTTGACAACTGTTTTTCTGGAGCCCCATGTATTTCTGAGCAACTGAAGTGTAAGACGCAAAGGAATTACAGGATAAACCAAAACTATGTTGCATGTGATTTGTTTTCTGAAGATAAATTGTATATATGAAGGAAGTATGCCTTCGCGTACACAGTGCATGCGCGCACACACATGCTTAAATTAACCAGATAGTTTCCCTCACTTCTAGTTTCAAGAAAAGCAACTCATGCCCAACTATAACAGGAATGATTTATCTCCTTTTCCCACCCACCCAAAGTGATTAGTGGTAAGATCCACATTTCTTCTACTCACTGTCAGAAAGCAGGAAGGAGAGCAGTATCTCAAAAAAGGTTGCAAGCAGAGCATTTAAAAAAAAAAAAATGTAGGCACATCCTTCTCTTGAAATGTCTTGAGGGCATTCTTTTCTGCTGCAACCAAGCGCAGACTCCAGACACCCTCCTTAATTCCCCTCTCTCCTTATGCACATATTTGTGATATTCTGCAAGAGTATTAATGCCACTATGCCCCTTCATCCTTCTAGATCCATTTCTTTCAGTCTCTATGGAAGCCTCTTTGCACAAACTGGCGAGTCTAAAACCAGAAACTAGTTAAGTTGTTTTTTTTAAAGCTCTGTTACCGATGGAGGCAAACTAATACCGTCTCTTCCCAGAAATCCTGCTAAATGGAGGCTAAAACACTGGTCTTCCTCATTACTGAGAATAACTAAGTTAACTTTAGGATGACATACTTTTTGATAGCACTTTCCAGAAGTAAGAGTCATTATCCCCATTTTGCAGGTGGTGAAATGGTGGCACAGAGAGATGAAGTATTTCAGCCAAGTCACACAGAAGATAGGGGCCAGAGTCAGGATGGCACCCTGAATTTGACTCACATCATCTAGTCACCTGACCAACCTATATTTGAGTGTCCCAGGTACCATATTTAGGTGTTTGATGGAGTTCTAATCCATGTTGGTTTAAGGTGATAATACAGACCAAGAGTTATACACTCAGCTCCTATTTAAATCCAATGGGATTTAAATGCTTAATTCCCTTAGATTCCTCCTAAAATACCTGTCAAACTTTAAGGCAGACAGCCCCTTTCAGCCCTCCTAGCAGCTATTCATAACAGGCTTGGTTGCTCCCCTGAATTTAAAAAAAACCCTGCCACTTTACTCTTCCTTCCCTTTAGAACCCGTTGTAATAGCTCTCCAGGCTTTACTAGATTATTTTGTGTATTTTTGGTTCTAAAGGTCTTGTGGATACTCTGCTACAACCTGACCTGCTCAAATATGAGTATTCAGTAGTTTTTCAGTCCCTGAACGTATCAGGGACAGTCACAACTATCCAGACCCATCACGATTTCCTCTCAGAGACAGTCTGCAAATAAAGGTCCCAGTTTGATATTCAGAAGTCTGAGCTATTGTCCATTCCTGTCAATGCAAGAGCAGTAGTTCCATGATATCTGTGTATAACAGAGCCACGTCTTGCATGTCTCCATTTGCTTCATAATCCCTGCTTCTCCTGCCCTTAAGTTACCTAGTTATTTTGGACTCAGCTTTATACCAAATTTCAGACCAATTTTTAGGAGTGCACACTAGGCAGTCCAAAAATGCCTGCCTACCTCTTTACCCTTGCCTGGCAATGTAAAGCAAATGATTCTGTAACCCTCTCTGACATTGCACACTGATAGATGCTATTCTACATTCAATTCATCCAAGGTCAATCTGTGGCCAGTACATTGTCATTTATTAACAAAAAGTGGTCAGGGCAACTGTTGTGCTGTAATCTTCTACCACGGCAGTGCTGTATGTGAACCAGGCATCACAAGTGAACTGGTACATTTGAAGCCCATTTTTTTAATTTGCGTCCTGCACCAACTCAGATGCATCAGTTTGTAGCTTGTTCCCCCCCTTTCCCAGCCACAAAAGTTCATACATTCCCAACCCCTCCCAGCATCAACTAAGCTGGATCTGGTACCAGAAAAGAAGGTGGAATCCTCCACATCTCAAGGGGGGGGGCCTATGGAGCCTTCTGTACATCCTGTGGGCACAAGCCCCTATTTGTCCAAGTAGAGGATGCATAGCAAGACTTCCTGTAGGGCTCCACACCATGTGGAGGTGCCCACCACACTGTACACCATCCAAGTATTTTCTAGCCCTTCCACAGAAGAACCAGTTCCACTGGTGGGGGAAGAGGGAGCCTCTCTGCAGCTCCAGATGTAATTTTTGCCCCTTCTAGTGTCTTCTAGAAACTGAGACTGAACTTTACCCAAGAGGTTCTGTCAACAACCAGAAAGAATAAATAACGTGGGACCCTTCCCACTAAGGGAGTCCTTCATTGGTTATTATATGTTCCTACAGGATGTTTTGTCACCAGCAGCCAATACATTAGGGTCCATTTACTATTCAGCTCTAGCTCTTGGACTGGTTTCATCATAAGTCAAGTCATCCTGACAGGTCCAGGACCAGAGATCATGCAAAATGTCACGTGATGAAGCATCACGACAGAATGCTAGCAATATCCATTTACTGAAGAATATTGATCACAGTTACATAACTACACAGTCTCTGGGCTTCCATCACTCAATTGTATTTTCATTCCTAGTTTACACTTCAGGCAGGATTAGAGATTTAGAAAAACATGTCATTGAAGTCATCCACAGGAGATGCATTTCAAAAAGATTCCCAATTTAATTGCTGGTGTCTCTTCCTCCCACCCCGACCAGGGGCATCCTTTCTTACTTAGCATTAGAGTCCTCTCCCTAGAATTCATCATCATGATACAAAGTCCATCTTCAGACAGAAACTACCCAAGCAACGGGTTATAACAAAACCAAAATGCTCACATAACATGCATCTTTTTGGAGCTTTTCATTCACAGTCTTCTGTGAATCAAACTACATCTCTCCCATCTCTAGAAAGTTGTGCTTGTGGAAGGTGTCAGACTGCCAGCCCAGAAGAGGGAATGTTTCTGTTTTTCAACACCAAAGACAGCAGAGGCAGACTTTTCTCAGCACACTGACTCACCCGAGTTCCTCAACCCTAACTCAAAGTGATCACCTGCAGAGCTCAAACAGCTGTTCCACTAAAATATCCATTCAGTGTTTGGCATTCCCTGCTGAAACGAAACGCGTTACATAAGCTACATAGATCACACTAGCAAATGGTCACTACCAAGTTTATCTGAACTTTTAGTGACAGATTAGCAACCATTGTGTGTACACCTCACTGCAAACTCTTGACGCATCCAGTTTTCTTCCTTATGCTTTAAGGCAGCAAAATGCTAATGTGTTAGATGACTCTCCTCATTTCAAATAAGGACCACAGATGAGACTTCTGTGCAATCACCATTAAGGGGAGGGAGCTAGTCCTGTCATGCATTTTTGAAGTAAAGGAACCTTAAATATGTGACAGTGGTGACAATGACATGACATATTCACTCTTCATATGCCAGATTTCCTATAGCACATCTGATGACCTCTTGGCATAGTGCCCCAGCTGACAGCACTGTTGTATACAGTTTACACATGAAGATTATGTTGTTTTATCAGATGCACAAAGGGATTAGGACTATTAAATAATGGACTTCAGGACTGAGATGACGTTACCTTTCTAATTTACTCAGCCTGTAATAGTGGGTTAAGCTTTCCTGGAACACATGGAGAGGCTTAGCATGAGAGGTTTTAAGTTTGATTTGGTTCCTTTATTTAATTTAAGTCCCACATCCATTCTTTTAGGAAAGAAAGTGTGAAGAAAGAGTTAGTAAGAATCTCTCTAACATGAATGTTGAATGTCACCACTTACCTTATTTAGTTCTTATCTTCCCTAGATTTCAAAGCACTTTACAAAGCAAGTCAGCATCACGATCTCTATTTTACAGATGGAGGAAGCAGAGGCATCAAGAGGTAAACTGAGGTGGCAAGGTCACTCAGCCAGTTGGCAGCACAGCTAGGAAGAGAACTCAGGTCTACTGAGTGGAACCCAGGGACCTACTCTCACTTGCAGGAGTTGGATTTCCATGCCTAATTATATCCTGTATCTGCACTGATTACCTTTTGGAATCTCACAGCACTTAAAACAGCAACTTTAGTCCTCAAAATACTAGTCTTATTTTCTTCATTTCCCCATGGGAATCTGTTTCTTGGATGCCGCTTCATTTCCCCTCAGTACTGAGGCAGCAGCAGAAATGTGCATGCTGCTCAGCAGAAGGGATCTTCCTTGGGAAGTGACTCTGCTGCTGTCTCCTGGAGCCAGACGAACAACTTCTACTGTGGCAGTGAGAAAAGTCTACCAAATAGAGAAGACAGGGCTGCCTATACTCATGAACAAGGCTGAGGAAGAGGAAATTAAGCTGCAGGGACCAGAAGGTGAAGGTGCTAATGGGCATGGGATGGAGACTAACTTATTCTAGTACCTGATGTGATGGACAGCAGCACCCACCAACAGCAGTGCCTCTTTTACAGGGCTTCTCCCACCTCCAAAGCAGAAAGCTGCCTGAGCTGCTCCGATTTCTGCCTCTCCCCTCATCCATTAGAAGAAAAGCATGTCTGCCCTGGACATAAAAATCCATGGCTGGCCTGTGGCAGTGCAGACCTCCAGGCTTGGGTTCAGGTGGGAGAATCCCAGAGCCCAACACAGAAGTCTACACAGCAATGAAGCAGCCCCTCAGCCTAGGCTGGCTGGCTGGCACAGGTCAGCCGAGGGTTTTCATTTGCAGTGCAGACATACTCTAAGAGGCCTCTGGACTTTGAGCCCCACTGGAGCTACTTCCTCCTACCCACTCTCTTCCATCCTTTGCAGAGACACCCTCTTTCTGGCACCCTCCCACTCAACTTCACCTGTGTGTCTAGCTCAGTGTTTCTCTTCCTCACCATACCATCAGATAAGGGAGTGCCTGGCCAGAGAGACTCAGATACCACAGTGATAAGCATGGTAAAGAAAATCTATGGAGACTCCATTCCTTGCTCTCCAATTAGAGTACAAGCAGCAATGAGCATGCCAAAAACAGCTCCCTTTAACTCTTCCTAGAGGTGGGCAAGGTGCCTTTGCCATCTCACAGAACGCTCCATCTTATTTCACCCATAGTAGTGCCGCAAGTACCCAACTCACAATCCATTTCTCGTCAGTTGCCAGTGTAGCCTAGCAAATGGAATTATAGCCCCTCTGCATCATCCCTCACACAAAATAAAAATGAACATAGGCCTTATGGCAGAAAACAAGTGTACCACAAACTGAGACAAACACCTGAGACAAGCATTTCGTTATTGATCTTACCCTTTGGGTGGCGTGATTGAGCATCTCTTGCCAGGCAGAATCAAACTGACGTTTGTCATCCTCCAGCAGCCTCTGTTCAGCGAGTGAAATAGTTTCCTTGGCAGCACGCAGCACCTCGATAGCTCTCTGGAAATCCTGAGTCGCTTTCTGAGCTTCCAGTTGTGCCTATACAACCAACACTGCAATTAGGCATTGAGAAACAGTGCGAGGCTTCTTAAAAACAGCTGAGATCTGGATTTTAAGGACAAACACTCTGCTGGCTTTGATGTTCCACCCTTTTGTTTGGCAGAACTTACCAGTTCACACACATTTCCTTGCTTAGGTCACTGATGGTCCACATCCACACATCTTCTGTAAAGCATTACCATGCTGTTTGTATCCGGTAAACCAAAAATGCAGGGAATCAGAGTCCCGCATGTGGATGGCAGACGGAGAAATACTGTGTGAAACAGCTTCTAATCAGTCAGGAAGTAAAAGGAGGCCCCAAGAAAACAATGAACTACTTAATAGCTTTGTTCTCTGGACCATCATGGTGTTGAGTTTCACAAGAATGCAATGGGAACAACTTTGTATGAATGAAGAATTTAAGTCAGTACCAAATTTTTTTACTCACTGCAATATTAATCAAGTAGAAGAGCATTGTTACATTATTTATAAAGCATGAGACACACATTTCTGGGGAAGCAGCTCTGTAAATCAGTTTGTGTGTGTTCTATTCTACTCTACCATGACAGGGGTACAGTAGGCACTGCAGATGCCAGGCCTGAAGATAAGGGAAAGGGAAAAAGGAGATAGCTGGACAGTTCTCAAGTTCTTATAGTGTGTAGATTCATGGTCAGTGGACATATTGATTTCATTAAGTCTCCAGTCCTGGGTCATTAATTCACACAGAGGAAGCCTCTTGGTCAACTGCTTTGTTAGAGAGCTATGAAATAACTGGCTTCATAATTAACTAAATTCTAGCTACATGAGCTAATGAATTCATTCAATCAGTTCACCCATACAAGTATCCTACCAAGATATTTAAGTTACAATACTTCCAACCAATGAAAATACAACTTAGAAGAGCCACAGAACAAACTGTATTGTATTATCTGACTATTGAGGGTTGCACATTTACTTTAAAACAGCTAAAAGCTACAGTTTTACAGATTAATCTTTTTGAAAGAGGTGGGCTCAAATGACTATATTTTAATCCCAGTCCAAAACTGCCCTGAGATTGCAAAGCGTATCAATCCAGGGCCTCAGTTTTGAACCACGTCTGGTTTTTCCATGGCTAAAACATACACATTAGTCTCCCAAAAACCCTTAACCATTGCGGTGTCAGCAACCATTTGCCCATGTGACTGGACAAGGGAGAAAAACAGCAGGCGTGACAACCAATAAAATATAAATACAGTCACTACTACTCCATACTCATATGACCAGGGATAGTTGTCAGCTAGTAACAGTGTTATGCCAAATTAGTGAGCACCCCTGCACCCCCCCCCCGGCCCAATTTCAAGGCCTGGGAAGAATACTGCATGTGACTCCAGACAGAAAGGGACTATGATGTCTACAAATTCAGGGTTCTCAAATTCAAATCACCACAAGGGTCGTGTAAGGACTAAAACGTCAGCCCAAGGGCCAGACCACTGAAACCTTTTCATACAACATTATTGCAAACAGCAATGGTGTCATTGCGGGCTGCAAGAAATAACTTTAGGGGCTGCATGAGGCCCATGGGCCATGAGTTTGAGACCCCTGGTCTACATCTTCTTCCATCTCTGGTATTATATTCTGGTTTCAATGACTTGTCTTAAATGTTTGCTAGAGAGAGGTGCTTGGTTTTAAGACAACAAATGCTAAGAACAATCCTTTTAAAAAACATAGTTTCAAGTTACTGGAATTTTTTTTGCCCAGTGCTCATTTTTTTATGGTCATCAGTGAATCAGCTCAGCTACCTTGTATTTTTGACCGTTTGGTTGTTTTGAAGTTGAAGGTGTTTATCAGACACTCACAGCTGAAATGTAATAACCGCTTTCAATATCGTATCACTTACCTTCACCTAACCCATGACCATCCACACACCATTACAAGCTCTGTTTAGGGCACCAAACCCAAGGCAGGTTGTTGTTGTTTAACTAAAGGTCATAAACTTTTATATTCTAAGTTTTCATTTAAAAAAAGTTTCCAGCTCTTCTGCCAAGGAAACCTTTCAAATATTAACAATTGCATGAGGTTTATTTAGCATACAGCACTGAAGGTGAAATTTACAGTTAGGCTTCAGTTTTTAAATGAAATTAACCTATTTACTAAATGTAAAGTGTCAACTTTGACAATATATGACAAAACAAACTAAAAATCACACATTTTTGTTTTCCCAGATCTAAAGAAAAGCTCTGGGTAAGCTCAAATGTCTGTCTCTCTCACCAACAGAAGTTGGTCCCATAAACGATATTACCTCACTCAAGCAAGTCAGTAGGACATCAAAACTTCAAAGAGAAACAGCAGAATTAGAACTGATATGCAAATTTAATTGCATGAAAGTGGGATTAAATTGTGACTATGGATTCTTTCCCATTACAACAGGTGATTTGACTTCACCTTCCTCTATGTGCTGTTTCCCAGTGTTTGAATCTTAACAACTGCTTTGACTTGTTGTTATAGTATGACCTAATCTCATGATTTACACTTCCCTGTATTTATTTTCCTCCCATTCTGTAAGCTCCCTCATCTTCAAAGCATCTGACGAAGTGGGACTTTCTCCCACTAAAGCTCATGCAATAAATAACTTTGTTAGTCTTTAAGTGCCACAGGACTCCTTGCTTATGTTTCCTCACTCATGTTGTCTCTCTAACATTAGGAAAGAGGTTGGGACCTGAAACAGTGCAAAGGATTTTGGAGCATGGAGTAATGTGGGGAAAAAAGCAGACAGTTTTGGTGTTTCAGTTGGAAAAAGGCAGTCATTTTGGGAAACATTTCTAATGCCTGCTAGAGACTACGAAATAAGCAGAACAGAATGGCAATCTCCTGAAAGAGCTGTCTGCAGCTTAATCTCAGCTTCAGACGTATCAGACTTCACACTTTAAACATCATGCTTATTTTTATAGGTAGTTACATAAACGAGGCCTCCTTAGGTGAAAAAATATCATCTAATTTAAACACAGGTTTCAAATGGGGAAAAAAATACCACGTTCAGTACCCCTCAAAAGCTTTTGAAATGGTAGCAAGTTCTTTTGACAATTTCCCTGTTACATCACACTTCAGAGATGCATTTTACCACACAGTGAGAGTGGAGCATCTCTACCAGCCTAGAAAAATCGGAAGCCAGAACAGTAAAAATGTGTTTTTCCGCCTCCACTACCAGCCCTCAGCAGACTTGGCATAATAATTTTTGAAGGGGTGGTTATCTACTTTCTATGTACATAGATCCATCCAAGCCTGGTTGCTTTCAGAAAGTTTACAACCTACACTCCTTTAAGAGATCTTAAATCCCAGAACCCTAAAACATTAGAGAGTATTTAATTGCTGAACTGCATCTCACGAAGATTCAGACTCCAAGGTCAGAAAGAACCATTATGATCAACTAGTCGGACCTACTACATGACACAGGCCACAGAACCTCACCCACCTGCTCCTGTAATAAACCTCCAGCAGCCTGTGACTGAGTTAGTGAAGTCCTCTTATCATAGTTTAAAGACTTAAAGATACAGCGCATACAACACCAGC
The DNA here is from genome assembly GCA_007922195.1 of Podocnemis expansa. Taxonomy (NCBI): domain Eukaryota; kingdom Metazoa; phylum Chordata; order Testudines; family Podocnemididae; genus Podocnemis; species Podocnemis expansa. The sequence goes on from ML682220.1 coordinate 406,663, forward strand.
ACATGAGCCAAGTCCCATGCTACAGAGGAAGGCAAAAAAAAAAAAAAAAATCTGCTGAGAGGGCAATTTCTTCCCAACCCCAAATATGGCAAATCTGTTAAACCCTGACCACATGGACAAGACTCACTAGCCATACACCCAAGAATTCTCTGTAAAAACTCAGAACTCAACCCATCAAATGCCCCATCTCAGACCACTGACATATCCACCAACACCAATCTACGATTTGTCAACTGCCAACTAGGCTGTCTTATCATTCTATTCCTGCCATAAGTTTATCCAGCTCAATTCTGAAGCCAACTTTTTGCCCCACAGCACCCCTTGGAAGGCGATTCCAGAACTTCACTCCTTTGATGTTTACAAACCTGCATCTAATTTCAAGTCTAAAACTTCCTGATGGCTAGTTCATTCTTATCCATTTGTTCCAGTGTCCACATTGGTGCTGAATTTGAATAATTCCTCTCCCTCCTGGTATTTATCCCTCTAACGTATTTATAGAGAACAGGCATCTCTCCCCTCAACTTTCTTTTGGTTAGGCCAAAACAAGCCAAGCTCTTTAAGTCTCCTCTCAGAAAGCAGGTGTTCCATTCCACAGATCACTCTTGTAGCCTCTCTCTGTATCCATTCCAGTTTGAATTAATTTTTCTTAAACATAGGGAATCAGAACTGCACACAGTGTTACAGATGAGGTTTCATTAGCACCTTGTATAACTAACACCTCCCTATCTCTACTGGAAATACTTTGTCTGATCACCTTAGGACTGCATTACTTTTTCTTCCACAGCCACACCACACTGGTGGCTCACAGTCATTTGGACTAGGTCCTCCTCCTCCCCCTCCCTCTCTTCCATTTGATGCATACCCCTCTTTGAGCAAAAATCCCTGTTATTAGTCCCTAAATGTATGACCTTGCACTTTCCACTATTCAATTTCATCATGTTCCTATTACTCCAGTTTACAAGGTTATCCAAAACTTTCTCTATGACATCCCAATCCTTCTTTGTATTGACAACACCTCCCAACTTTGTCTCATCTGCAAACACTGTGCTCTGTGCCAAAACCACTATGGTTTTGCCTGCCCAAGGTCAATTCAGTGTTAAAGCAATCTGGCAATGTTAAACACTCTCAGTGTTTAACAACTTCAGCTGCTCACATTTAATGAATAAGTTGCATTTGCTAAATCCTAAATGCCTCTGGCAAGTAATATTCAATATTAAGTAGCTAGCTATCTGCCCTTGACTTTGGCATCTACTGAATATAGCAAAATCTTCAAATGATCTATAAAGAAGGTTGGGCAGAACCTTTGATAAAGAAAACACACTACAGCAGCCTGAATCTCACAGCCAAAAATATCCACTGCTGCTCACTAGGAAGTCATAACTACTTTTTCTTCCAATAAGTTTGACCTGTCCTGATAAAGAGATCACTGCAACTGAAGGTCAGAAGTTCCCCATAAAAAAGTTGTCTGACAACCTACCATTAGTACTGAGGGGAAAAAAGGTTTTCACTTTCAAGGCCATGCATGGGATAACGAGATGCACGAATTTCACCTGGCTAATCCTATGAAACAAGCTTTTGGAAACCTAGTTTCAAGGGCTACATCTACACAATCATCCGTCTGACTTTAATAGAAGCTGAGCTGCTTAAGCCCTGTGCACATATTTAATGGCAGATCAATCAACAGCTTCTTCCATAATAGGTTTCAGATAAAATTGGCTCAGCACTGAAAAAACGCTGCATATATGGAGATCTAGATGTTAACACCACAATTCACCCAGGCTTGTTTTAATATTGTGTAACAAAGTGTCACTTTACAACTTTCACACACACAGGTGCGTTTTTGCACCTACTCCCATAGTGGTACCACAAAAGGAGAGAACATGAAGCAGCAAGAGGAAGACCCTCCAAAAAGGTAAGACAGAAGCACTGATTCTCTGTGAAACAACTGCAACCTGCCTGCCCAAGTGGCTCTATTCAGGCATATTTCAGAGTTCTCTCTGCTGAGCTTTGTCAGGCCAGACTGAGAGGAGGCATACTACCTTCCGTCTCTGCTCTGGTGGTGCTAGAGTGCCTCATAAGAAATGAGGTTGTGGATTTAACTGGCATCATACAAACTTAATGAAATGGTGATAATCGATGGGGCACAGTAATACGAGCATACAAATTACAAATCAGGACAGAACAGATCATGCTGGTGGGGGAGTGGCACAATATGAGAAAAGAGAATCAAACTAAAGAAACATCTTAAATGAAATAAACTGCACCACAGAATCTTTGTGGATAGTAATGCCTTGCCTGAATAATAAGAACATGGTGGTAGGGATACACGGCCAACCACTCAACCAGGATGGTGACAGTGACTGTGAAATGCTCAAGATTAAGAGAGGCTATACAAATAAACTCAATAATAAATGGGGGATTTAAACCATGAGTACATTTACCTCATGATGGCATAAGGAAATAAATTTGACACCTTAAATAACTGTTTCTTGCTAGTCCTAGAACCAGAAGAAAAGAGGCATTTCTTGATTTTAGTTCTATGTGAAGCATAGGATCTGGTCCAAGAGGTGACTATTACCAAGCAGTTCAGTTATAGTGACCATAACATGATAAAATTTAGCAACTGTGGGAGGGTGGAGGAGACACACCAAACCAGCTCACTCTAGACACACAATTTCAGAAAGAAAAACTACACAAAAAATGAGGAAGTTAAACAAAAATTAAAAGGTACAATTCCTCCAACAAGCATTACAGAAATGTTTTAAAGACACCATAGTTGAGGCTCAATCTAAATGTATACCCCAAACTAAAAAAACATAGTAAATCGACCAAAAAACTTCATGGTGGCTAAACAAAGTAAAAAAGTGGTTAGAGGCAAAAAGGCATCTTAAGAAGTGGAAGTTAAATTCCATTGAGGAAAACAGACAGGAGCATAAATGTTGGCAGATGAAATGTAAAAATGCAATCAGAAAGGTCAAAAAAGAATTTGAAGAACAGCTAGCCAAAGAGACAAAAGTAACAGCAAAAAAAAAAGTTTAAGTGCATCAAAAGCAGGAAGACTGCTAAACAATACACACAGCCACTGGAGGATCAAGGTGCTAAAGGAGCACTCAAAACAGATAAGGTTATTGTGAAGAAACTAAACAAATCCTATGTATCGGTCTTCACAGCCAAGGATATCCAAACCAGATTCACTCTTTTTAAGTGACAAATCTGAAGAAGTGTCCCCAACTGAGGTGTCAGTGGAGGTTGTTTTGGAACAAATTCATAAATTAAACTATAGTAAGTCACCAGAAGACTCAAGTAGTAAGTGACAGTATCTATCCAAGAGTTCTGTTGGAACTCAAATGTGAAATTGCACTGTCGTATGTAGCCTATCACTTAGATCAGCTTCTGTACCAAATGACTGGAGGATAGCTAACGTGACGCCAATTTTGAAAAGAAGGCTCCAGAGGCGATCCTGGCAATTACAGTCCAGTAAGTCCAACTTCAGTAGCACACAAATTTGGTTGAAACTGTAGTGAAAACCAGAATTATCTGATACATAGATTAATACAGTTTGCTAGGGAACAGTCAACATGATTTTAGTAAACAGAAGTCATGCCTCAACCATTGACTAGAATTCTTTGAGAGGTCAACAAGGACATGCATGAAGGTGATCCTCTAGCTATAACATACTTAGATTTTCAGAAAGCCTTTGACAAGGTCCCTCACCAAAGGCTCTTAAGCAAAATAAACGGTCACAGAATGAGAGAGAGCGCGAGAAGGTTCCCTCCAGGATCAGTAACTGCTTAAAACTTCAGAAACAGAAGAGTAGTAATAAATGGTCAGCTTTCAAGATAGAGAGAGGCAAATAGTGGTGCCCCCAGGAGTTTGTATGAGAACCAGTACCGTTCAACACAGTCATAAACAATCTAGAAAAAGGGATAAAAACTGAGGTGGCAAAATTTGCAGCTGATACAAAACTAGTCAAGATAGTTAAGTCCAAAGCAGACTACCAGGAGTTACAAAGGGATCTCACTAAACTGGGTGCCTGGGTAACAAAATGGCAGATGAAATTCAGTATTGATACATGTAAAGTAATACACGTTGGAAACCATTATCTCAGCTATACATGTAAAATGATGGGTCTAAATTAGTTATTACCTCTCAAGAAATCTGGGAGTCATTGTGGATAGTTCACTAAAAACATCCACTCGATGTGTAGCAGCTGTCTAAAGATGTAAGATTAGAAATCACTAAAAAAAACGACAGATAAGACAAAATATCATATTGCCTCTTTCTAAATCCATGATATGCCCACATCTTGAATACTGCATGCAGATATGGTCCTCTCATGTAAAAAAAGATATACTGAATTAGAAAAGGTACAGTAAAGGGTAACTAAAATGATTAAGGGTATGGAAAAGCTTCCATGAAACAGGAGAGACTAAAAAGACTTGGACTTTTGAGCCTGGAAAAAAGATGACTTAACTGGGGACATGAAAGAGGTCTATAAAATCATGACCAGTATGGGGAAAGTAAATAATCAAGTTTTAGTTACTCCTCAAAGCACAAAAACTAGGGCTCGCCAAATAAAATTAATAGGCAGCAGGTATAAAAACAAACAATGAATTATTTCTTCACACAACACATTCAAGACTATAACAGGTATGCATAAGACTATAACAGGGTTCAAAAAAAGAACCAGATGAGTTCATGGAGGATCGGTCCATCAATGACTATTAGCCAGGGCAGTCAGGGTTGCTGTTTGCCAGAGGCTAGAAACAGCAGATAAGATGGGTTGTTTGATAATTACCTGTTCTATTTATTCCTTCTGAAGCACCTGCCATTGGCCACAGTGAGCAGACAGAATACTGGGCCAGATGGACCACTGGTCTGACCCAGTTTGCGTGTTCTTATATAGCTATGTCAATCTCTCCAGAACAGTGGTGTGGGGCTGCCTCCCCAAAGGCTTCATATCTTCTAGTCAGCTAGCAGCTGTTCAGGACAGCATCACTCTCTATCTCCTAGCACTGCTGCCCTGAGCACTCCTGCAACTTTTCCTCCAGCAGTTCTTCCCACCCCCTAGCAATATATTTCCCCCTTTAACACGGCAGCCACAGCCCAAACACCCGAGTCCACCCTCACCACTACTCCTCTCCAACTATTCACAGCCATCCTGCCTCACTGTGTGACCTCTGACGCTTTATCCCTCTCCCATAACCTGCAATCCACTTCTCCAGCTGGCTGCCTGCTCTCACTGACATGCCTTTTATGGAGTTCCTGGGTTTAAGGTTCAGCACATATGACTATTTTCTCCAGTCAACCGGTATGCTCAGAGAGCCCGCTTACAATGTGAGGAAGGAAACATTCATTACTTTCTTAGTATGGTTCATTTTCGGAAAAGTTTCTGCAAAATTAAGACAGCCGCAGTAATCACTAATCATTATTACCCCAGGAAATGATAGCTATATAGTCCAGGATAACTGTTTTAAACTCTTTGGCTTGTTTATGCAAAATCCATCTATTTCTTGCCTGTTAATCTTTAAACAAATGTTTTTGATTTGTCTTGCTATTAGCCAAGACTTGCTTATTACTCAAAAATAATTAACTGGCTCCCAACTAGACTGTTCAGAGACAAATAGACAGTTTCATATACTTCCCTTTAGTTCACTGTCTATTACTTAAGTCCTGTGGTTAAGATACTATGTAAAGTTCAAGATAGAACACTAGGTACCCTCTTATATCAGTTGTCTATTCCAGAGTTGCCATCTTTAATTAGTTGCAACATGGGGAGGGTTCTATCAGGTCACTGCCAATCTGTTTTTGGACTGTTTTTAACACTACCTAAGGCTTTTAGCCTTTGAGCACATGCATTTACCAGTGACAGCAGTCACCATGTCTGCATAAGCGGTGCCCTTCTTGATCATTACCAAGGTGAACTTACCTACTTGACGGTCCTAAGTAAACAGATGCTCTTTCTAGTTACCAGAATTACCGACTGAACACAAACAGCCATGTCTGTCATTTTGGATCCGGTTTGCCTACTCTTGACTTTACTGTAATTCAAGGCAAGAAGTGTTCCTAGATAGTCATGCTCCAGCCTAGATTGTTTCCATATGGATCTGCTGGCACACTTCACACTGAGACTAAATGTTGTCCAAATAAGATGACAATATTACCTTTCTACAGCATTCTTCACATAGTCCTAACACTCCAGAGAGCACAAGATACAAATAAAAGGGAAAGGCAGAATTATATGCACCCAGACATCACAGCATCCAGCTACCTTAAAATGGGCCTACAGCACAGCTCAAAAGTTACAGAATCTTTTGACCTATCTAATTTGCTGGGCAGCCTCTGAGAAACCTTTGTACATACATGAACAATTGCAAGTACTACACTTATCTGATTAATGTACAAAGACATCCTTAACCCTGGAAAGTTAAACAGAAATAATGACTAATCTGACATAAGTAAGGGTATTTATTTTACCCTCTGTTGAAAAGATCCATGGTCAACTGAGCAGAGGGGATCTGAGGACAGAGAACACCTGCTTGGAGATTTTAGAGTCTCCAGAAAAATACGACTCTTCAATCTTGTCATCTCTGTGACAGTACTCCAAGGAAGGCTCAAAAAGAAGGAAAAATGAAACTGTATCAATGGATTTAAGGGAATGGATAGGGCAATGCCTGGTCAGCAAAACCAATACCTTTATAGGGGAAAGAGCTGAGAAGAGGACTCCACTTGACTGCTTGAGGAGAGCCATAGCCTGTGGGTGAACTCTGCCCAATTTCATCCCCAACGATCAATGATTAGAAGAAAAAATTAAGAAAATCAAAATCAAGAAATGAATGGGGTGATGCTTTCAAAATGAACACAACACTCTAGATTTTGAAGACCTACACAGGATTTAGCCACATCACTTCCATGAGTCTCATCCACCTCTGTGAAAAAAATTAGTGTATGCTTAAAACCCCCCTAAAACCCTCTATTCTGTCATCCTCGCCCCCCCCCCCCACACACACACGGTCAAATTAGACACACTAGGATGAGTCATCTCAAATGCACTAGAACCATCCTTCTCCAAACATATGCAGATCAGCCACTTACAAAATTCAAAACCTGTCCCATTAATAGCAGATTTACAAGAGTCTACTCTGAGCTATACAAAAGTCTACAATTATTCTCTACATTACTGTCTCAGAACATCTAATTTCTCTGCTCTTCCTATCAAGAACTTCAAACTCCTCTATGTCTTTGAAACTGCTATTAAGGAGCTATTACATTGCACAGAGGTTAAACTTGCCTTTTCAAAAGTAGATTCAGGGGTGTGGTTTTTTTTAGTTTCAACCCAATCCATTAGACTTCTGACATTCTGGACACGAACTATTTCCTTCTTGTGCTGTAAATAATGAAAATGCCTGTGGAATACAATGACCAGATGTCCCTAGTTTATTTTGAGACTTTTGTATTTGATTAAATATCTTGGCTTTTTCCTTCTTTTAGGGATTGAATTATTACAGCTCCCAACTTGTTTAGTCATAGCAATTTTTGCTAGACAGGACAGGGAAGGCAAAGCAAGACTATGCCAGGCTTGGGCAACATGGCAAATGTTGAGTGTTCTATCACTGCTTACAGCAACGGTTTTAAGGCAAACTGTCCCCACATACCTCTACTCCACAGGGTAGCGAGTCTCCTGCAGACTAATCCAAGAACATCGTGCTTAATTTCCTCTTTACCTAACCCAAATCTGAAGCCACATTTCCAGAGATAACAAGACTCAGTCACTAACCTCGTGTGACATCTAATTCAGCTTGCTGCCTCTGTTTACATCATTTGCTTTCTCGCAGTCAAGAAATATGATCTTCCATAGCACCAAAAAAAAAAAATCAATTTTAATCTGGACACAATCAGAGCTTCCAAAGAATTCAGCCAACTCATGGAGGAGACCTGCATCAATCACTGCTGCAGGGTCTGGCAAGAAGGGGACTTTCCACATGAGAGGCCACTTTTCTTTGACAGCAGCTATGCACAATGTCACTGGAAGCTCTCCAACTTGCGATGCTCTCATGAAGGCTTTTATGTTCTCCAGTCCTACTCTAGGTGGTGATAAGCCTTCAAACCTATTTCCCGCCATCATGCTTTTGGTCATTCACAAACTATAGAGATGACCTGATAAAATTGAGGCTTCCTTCTCCTCACTTATGTATAACAAATGATGCTCTCTGAGGTGCATTTTGTACAGGGCACATATGGAGATAAAACCATACAAAATGCACCACACAGCCAGTTGTTAAACAACAGAACTGTCTGAGATTGCAAGTCAGCCAGCCTATGGCACTAAAGCAGGGGTCTCAAACTCAAATCATCATGAGGGCCGCATGAGGACCAGCATGTTAGCCTGAGGGCTGCACTACTGAAACCTTTCCATACAACAATATTGTAAATATCGGTAACAATAGTGTCACTGAGGGCTGCAGGAAATAGCTTTAGTGGCCACACGTGGCCCTCAGGCCATGTGTTTGAGACCCCTGCACTAAAGACTGCCATGCTATACTTGCTAATAATGGATGGTGCACTGAGCACCATCTGTTTGCGATGTATTTCAACACAACCAAAACTAAAGCACAGAACTACACACCTTCTCTCCCTATGGAAGATGAGAGTACAATAACTTGACCAGTTTTATAAGAAATCCTTAAGAAAAAAGCTGGAATGTAAAGATAAAAATATAAAAATCTTCATCTAGATTACAAAATCCCTGCATAAAAAAAAAAAAAAATCTCTGGCACTACAGTAAGTCTAAGGTTTTATTTTACAGATTTTTTTAAGTTCACAGGAGCCAGACAGACATGCTACTTTTTGCATGTGACAGCAGCCTCCCTACTGAAATATGAGACAGCAGCAAGCTCCTAAAAACAGATGAAGTAAGATTCAAGTGGCCTGTCATAATTACTTGATATAATAGTTCAGTGAACCAGGCTGCACATCGTAATCACATCCCATTTAATCATCAAAGCAGAAGCATTGTTTCTATAGCTTCTGAAAGAGTTGACATTAAGGGTCTGTAAACATTTCCCTACCAGAGAGAGTAGCATGAACAAAAAGAAAAGGCATGAAACATGAAGACATTGGGCTTCCATTCTCACCAACAATAGGCTGTTGAGGACATGTGCTCAGTTCTTGGAAAGCCTCACATCAACCAATGGTAACCAGCCTTTTGGCTGGGTAAGGAGCAGCAAGGATGTGCACTCAAGGGAGAGCTCTTAGCCACATCTACACCAATTCAAAGAAGGTAGTTGGTACTCACAGACCATAAAAGAAGTTTAAGGGAGCCACGAGCAATGTTCCCTGTAGGCTGCGCGGCAGCGCAGGTGCGCAGACCCCAGCGCTCCCCCATGCAGGGAACTGCCACCAACTACGCACAGCCTGCAGCCACGTCTGGGAGAGACTCTTCCAGCCAATGGGGAACTGGCCCAGGCAGAGCAAGAACAGCAACTAGTAGTACATCTGCTTCACCAGCCAGGTAAGGGAACCCTGAGTGGGGGTAGAGGGGAAGGGGACAGGCAGCCAGAGGCAGCCAACTGCTATGGAGGAGAGTGGGGAAGGGGCCAGGGACCATCCGGCCAGAGGCTGCTCTTCCTGCAGCAGGCGCAGAGCAGCAGGACCAGCCTACCCCCAGTCACACCTCCCCAAGGGGTGGAGAGGGCCAGCCTGAGCTGCAGCATGCAGGGATGGGGGGCAGCGCCTTGGAGCAGCCACTTGGAAGAGTTTGAGCCACTTCATCCCCAGGGCCCCCCCAGGCCCTGGATCAGGCCCATTCAGGCCTAGGAGGGGCTGGGGACAAAGCCGCCCAAACTCTTCGGAGCAGGCCGCTCCAGGGCATCACCGCCACACACCACAGCTCAGGCTGGCCCCCTCTGCCCCTTGGGGAGGTGTGACCGAGGGTAGGCTGGGCCAGCTGCTCCACACCTGCTGCAGGGAGAGCAGCCTCCGGCTGGCTGGTTCCCCCCCCCCGCCACTCCTCCCCACCCATGGGAGTAGGAAGGGGGGACGGTTAGGGCAGCAGGGGGACTGGCCCCCATTGCCACCCTCGCTGGGGCCCCAAACATGGGCCCCAAATTGCTAAAGGCCACCTCTGGCTGCCTGTCCCCTCCTCCTCTTCCCCCACTCAGGGTTCCCTTACCTGGCTGGTGGAGCAGCCATGCTACTCACTGCTGTTCCTGCTCTACCTTCCTATGGCTACCGGATACCAAAGCCTGGAAAGGACAACAGGGAAGTAGGAAAAGGAGGACATTGGGGGAGACGTGGAGAAAATGTAGTATTAATGTAATATTCTGTTTTTAGAGGGCCCTGGAACACTTCCCCCTAAAAATAAGGATTCTGTGGCATCCTAGCAAACTTTAACCCCTATAAGTAAAAAGCCAGACAAAATCATGTATTTTAAAATGCCTAGTAGATGGAGGATGTGAAGGTTAAAAGGCGGATGTGTTCTCCTTTTGTCTGACATCTAGTAACCCTATGCCTTCCTGACCCTGCCCACTAGTAAGGAGGCCTTCTGCTGGGAAGGGTTTGGGCCTTGGGGACAGGCATTTGGGAGGGCAGTAACTGTGGGGGGAGGGGGGTCACATTTGTGGGGGTGCAGTAGCTGGTGTGGTGGTGGGGCAGACACTTGGGGGGCAGTAGTTGTGGTGCTGGAGAGGTGAGGCATTTGGGGTGGTAGCTGTGATGGGGGGCAGGTATTTGGGGGAGCAGTAGCTGGCATGGGTGAAGGTGGCCCGGACATTTATGCGTTCTCCGATGTCCTCCTTTTTGTACTTCCCTGTCCTCCTCCCATGCTTTGGTATCTGGTAACCCTATGCCTGGGGCAGTTTCCTATCAGCTGGAAGAGTCTCTTCCAGCCGTGGCTTTAGGCTGCGTGCAGCCGGTAGCAGTTCCCTGTGTGGTGGAGTACCAGGGGCTATGCCCCCACGCTGCCAAACAGCCTACAAACAGTGATTCCTCTAAGCTGATAATGCCACTGAGCAAGTTATGAATGAACAGAGCCGTAATGAGGTGTTTTGCCACCCAGGGCATGTTCCAACTGGAACACGCCCGTTCCCATTAGCAGTGCTTGTGGCCAGCACCACAAAAGTGGCCCTTTAATAGAGCGGCTCTATGAAGCCATTTGGCAGCGCGCAGGGCAAATGAATTTGGATAGCCAATGGGCAGCGGCATCATCAGCTTAGAAGGAACACTGTCCACAAGTGGTCAGGAATGCAATCAGACCTCCAAGCAGTAAGGAGTATGGAAAGCATCAGTTACAAGAAACTTACCTAAAGATGGATTTTAAATTCTTTGCAGCAACAAATCTTTCTAGAAGCAGCAGCTTTGACTGAACGCATATTATTTTCCACCATACACACAACTATCATGATCTTTGTACAAAATATGCCTGTGAGATATTTGAAAACAAGTAACTTGCTGGTCAATAATACTGGGAAGTGTATGTAACAAAACATACATAAGGAGTTCTGAACATAAACTGAAATTATGACGGAAATGTATTTACCAGACACATCTCAGAGGGTGGTGGGAACACAGCTGTTTCTCAAAAACGAATGACAGCTAATGCATTAGCTAGCATTTCAAAGTTGACACCTGGCTAGACACGTCACCAGTGAAGTGGCCATTCTTTGCAGATCCATCTGCATTTTAATAAACAGCAACATGGAACCTTTTTCACCATGAGACTCCATGCCTTCAATCTCTTACGTGGAAAGAACTTTATCTAGGGGAACTCCCACGAAAATGCACTTCAGAGGTGAATGGATTATAAAAGCTAGAGGCAACAACTGCCCAAGGACTCTTTCTTTCTCTCCCTCTTTCTCCCACCTAGCATGACAAAGGAACCAGCTCTTTGGATGCTGAAGGCAGAGCCCCACTTGAGAATTTGGTCAACTATGTTGTGGGGAACGTGCAATGAAATTTCTACCTTGAACCAACATTAATTACATTTTAGTTACAAGGAAACATTTTATTTTAATTTCTCTAGTAACTATTTTGGACTTTAATACCTTGTATTTGTACTCACAAACTCTCTCTGGTTACACAAACCTGTTTTATTCTTTAATCGGAACTAATCCAGTGTTGCATTAAACTGAATTTTTTGGTAACTCCAATGAGAGCAGCGAACTGTTGGTTATTGACCCCTTACAGGACCAACAGTCCTCTAATACTTGAACTGTCAAGGAAAGGGCTGGACAGCTCACAAATGCATATTTTTTAAGGAAAATTCTAGCCTGGGAGTACATACGTGCCACCCTGCTGGAAGCCAGAGTGTGAATGATGTACAGCTAGAACTGCAGTTAAACAGACACACAGGGCATGACCTGCCTGCCACTGTGAGACCCCCAGGTTTGGCCCAACATCAGTAAGGTATTGTGAGGCACTCTAGGTTGTAGACAGGTGGTGAGACAGCCCGTCCATAGTCTGGATTGTACTTCAGAGCATCATAGCAGCCCATAACACTCTTTACCAAATCAAAACATAAGCAAAGAGTAAATGGGGAAGGAAAGAGTACAGAAGGGTCTTATACAGTCCTACCAATGAAAATTATCTTCTTTCTAATGATGGTATGACAAGTTACCTTCCTTAAAAGAGTGGTTCTTTTCTTTCTGTAGCTAACCTACTCAATATCCAAAACTGAACTCTTTCTACACCATCAAACATTGGGTAGAGTACAAACTATGCTGCACCATCCTGGGCCTCTCTTTGCATGGCCTCTATGTCTCCTTCTCAGCATTAACAGGCTTGTTGGGAAGAGGAATATATTCAGGATCCTTAATTCACCAATCTGATCTCCCAGTGGTCACTTTTCAAGGCTCCCAAGGAAGTTGCCCTTGGTCTTCTCACTGGTTTAGAACAATTTGAGTAAGACACCCACTACTGTATTCCTCTACTCAGCCAGCTGACAGACCAAGTGAATAAATGGTAAATTGAGGGCTTTAAAAAAAAAAAAAAAAAAGGCCATCCAAAGCCCAATTGTCTGAACCAGGGGTGGCCAAACTTATGGAACTCAAGAGCCACACAAGTTGATTATTAAACATTCAAGAGCTGCACTGATGCATATAGCCAAAAACATTTTACCTACTAAATTGATTTGCTGATGTTCTTCCACAAGCCACACTTTTTCATTCAAAAGCCACATGCAGCTCCACGACCTCCTTCTTCCCTTGTCATACATCTATATTTGCCCTGAAACACCACCCTGTGAGAAGAAACACACTAAACGACGAGCAAGGAGTCCCGCGGCACTTAAAGATTAACAAATGACAATTAGTGTTGTTCTGAACACTCAGGCAGCAGCAAAACAGAATGTTATGCAGGAATGATCAGACCTGAGACTGACATGTTTAACCTGATGTGCTTGAAAGAAGGGTCGGAACTATCCCACTGAAACTTGACTGGTCCCCGTATTCAGGGTGCTCTATACAGGGATTAACTGATGTTGATCTGATATCTCTGTGGAAGCACAAAAGGCAATAAATCAAATTGAGAGTGTGGAAAAAGTTTTCCTTTCCCAAACCCAGAGGGCATCCTGCATTAGAAATAAACATGGCTTCTCTATTTACTCTGTTCCTTAGCAGAAAAGCAGGAAGCGACTTCCCTCCCTAAATAGTTTTATCATGTCAGACTCCCCTTCTTACCATATTTCATCCTTGGCTTTGACCTGAACTGATGCCAAGTCACACAGCCAGAGTACACCCCACACAGTCTCACAGACAAGAAGGGAGACAATCTGTCCTGCGGATTCCCTCGTGGTCATTCCAAGGGAACTCCATGTTTCACAAGAAGACCGACGTCACACAACCCTTGTTTCCCCATGGCGGTGGCAGGAGGTGAGCATGAAGATTTAATGATGTGTTTCATAATGAAAAGTGGGAAAAAAACTGAAGAAAAGCATTGCCATACAGAGCAGGTCCACAGGGAATAAAATACTGAGAGAATGTGGGAGAGAAACAGCTGAAATAAAGGCCCTATTTGGGTGGGGTGTTTTGGGGGTTTTTTTGTTTTGTTTTGTTTTTTTTTCCAGTCACCAGCCTCAACTAACGCCAGAAGCATTGACGCTATAAGCTGGTCCTGTTGAACAGCTTTCCTTGCACTCTTGATCTCACCAGCAACTCCTTAAGCTATCAGACTTCCCTAGATTCCTAAATGGGACAGAGATGTTTGGAAGTTGGCCATGTTGTAGACCTCCTTTTCCTTCAGAGCCGTTTCAGCCACCACTTCCCAGAATGGTTTTGTTCTACCTCAAGAACTGCTCCGACTCTCAGTTCATGACTGCCAGGGAAATGACAAAAGAACCCCAAATCTGATTTCTCTCTCACTCAGTATGGGCTCTCTTGCTATAGGAAGTCAGAATTTTTTTAAAAAGACACCGCTTTGCATGACCTCTTTTAAAAAGATATATACCATGTACAACTACCCTCATAATGCACTTCTGAACATCTACTTCCTATATGAACTACTTCTTTGCCATGTAAGTTGCTCCTCTGCACAGGTGGTGAGGCTGTAGCTTCTCAAACAACTGTGCCTGCCTTCCTACATCAGACCCAACCATTTACTTCCACTTCTTAGCAGAAGAGTCTGTAGCATTCAATACAGGCCTGCAAAAGCAGCTCCCACTCAACGTTCTTCCCTCCAAGCATTTGCTCCTACATGGAGCTCTTATTACAACCATGCTGTGGAACAAACAGTCCAACATGCAGATTGTGGATTGTTTTTATGTTGGAGATTGTGGAATGTTTTGTGTTGCTAACACAAAAAAGCCCTATGGAGTTGCTTTTACTGAACAGAATGTTTACAAACAATATCCAAGGAAATGCTTTTAAGAACCCATCACAATCACTTAACACATGTTGGGGTTTAATCATCCTCATTAGGTAAAGTGCTGTTAATACTGTTCCAATGCTAGTTCATGCACATGCCTGGTCATGGTCTTTGTACCCCTTGAGTGAATATGAGCAAAAGTGCAGTCGGCTAGCAGCAATATTGCATCTAAGATGCATAAAATTATCCTTCAATTTAAAACTTATAGTACTTATCCGAATACCCCACACCCTAGAACAGTGGTTCCCAATCTGAGGTCCATAAATCCATGGGGGGGGCCACAAAGTCGCTCTGGGGGGCCACAGACCGACTGGGAGTTGGGGCCAGATGCCACCAGGCTCTCTGGTTGCCACAGATACCAAGGCTTCCAGCCAGCAGGGAGTTTCCCCCAGGCAGGGAGTTTTTAAAACTCTCATGCTCTGAGCATACTGAGTAACCTGGGGGGTGGCCAGGTGCCAGCAGCTCCAGTGGCCAGGTAAGGGGAAGTGGGGCCTTTGGCTGGGGATGGGAAACCAGTGCGGGGGGGGGGGTGAGGAACAGGTCAGCAGGTGGAGAACCTGGGGGAGGATCATGGCCACGGCAGTCCCAGCTCACCACCATGAGGATGGGGCCATGGCAGCTCCCGGGCAGGCTGTCATACCACAGCGGTCCCTGCCAGATTCTGCCCACGGCAGCACCAGGAACACGGGGAGGACCCACTTTTTTTTTGTAGTTGTTATTGTTGTTAGAAAGGGGTCCCCAGCCTTAAAAAGGTTGGGAACCCCTGGCTTACAACAATACTGCTGTTCCACAGACTTTGGCTGTGGAAAGCTGTGTGAGTCATACTTTTTTTTAACTGAAAGATTTGCAGAAATTCACAGAGACATTTAAAGATTCATTGCATCTGATTTCCTTCTTTCACAAATGCTAACTGGTTAAACACACACTGCAACCAGAAGAGGTCAGCTAGCTATTCTACTGTATCTGTGCCAAAAGTTTTGTTTTTCACTAACTCCGTGGCAGGGTACCAAACATGAATACAAGTCTGTCATAGTTTTGCTGACGTGTAATTTTGCTTCTCATATTACTGTCCCTCCACCTTTTCCCAAGAAAAGTTTGCTAGGCAATGTGAATGATATCTTAACTCCTTGCCTTCTAAACAGGCAAAAGCAGTAAGGTATTATCTTCTGAACAGATTTGCATTTAGTGGTGAAGCAATGATCACTGTCCTTACAGTAAGCCAAGAATATTAAGAGAATTGGTTGTAGAGCCAGGCCAGGGAAGAAATGCAAGACTTAAAAGAAAACAAACACGCATTCGTTTCAATGAAACTTCCTCCCATAACACCTGATAGGTACCATAGTGAGAGATCTGTACATGTGTCTTGGCAATGGCACACGTCTTTCACCTCTTTTTGCCAGCAAGAAGTTTTCTGATGGTCATTGTAAAAGCTGTACAGAGAACTGCAGTCTGGCATACTGAATAGTTTTTCTCCAGACCAGGTTCACTTCTAAGGAGGCCAGAGCATTCACCTCATTCCCCACCCTGAATCACCTACTGAGTTCTGAAGAGTCAGGGAACGAAGCGTTACCATGAGTGCTGTAGACAGGGCTGCCCTTAGATGGGGGTGCAGCTGGGGCACCAATCAGCCTGTGGAGGGCCAGCCCAGAAGCCAGGCTCTGCACTCCCACCCCACCCCCCGGACTTGCGATTCCACCCCCAGGGCAGGGCGGGCAGGCCCAGAGGCCAGGTTCTGTTCTCAAGCCGCCTTCCAGGTGGGTGACAACCTGCTGAAGGTGGGGCACCCTAGGGCCCACAGAACCATGAGGCCTAGGGCAGTCGCCTCCCACCCTCCAGGGACAGCCCTGGCTGTACAGTAGCACCTGTTACCATCAGAGGTTATGCTCCAGAGGTTTTACTCTCTATTGGTCTGGTTGGCTTCACTAAATCAGGCTTAGTGATCTTGTCAACTACTTCTTCCAAACAGAAGAAGTGGAACAGCTATTATTGCCTGTTCAAGTCACTGGGTCTCAGTTTGGCAATCAGTGATGACCTAACGCTACTCTTCCGTAGCATCTTCAAGCCAAGGACACCAAAGCATTTCTACATATTTTAACAAATTAATCTTCAACTCCCCAGTGGGGCTGGAAACTAGAGCCCTGCAGATCTGCAGGTATCCACTTCAGAACCAAGGGTAACTGCTCTGCGGATGCAGCTGCAGATATCCGCAGCCCCATTGTTGTGGATTGGCCACGGCTGCAGATCCTATTTTTGTGAATGATCCTTGCAGCTGCTGCTAAGATCTGCATCGCCAGCATACAGGGAGAAACATGAAAGTGCTCCAGCTAATCCCAGTTGAGCTCTGATTGGTGGTCTGCCAGCCAATCAGAGTCTCAGTCACAATAGGCTGGGGCTTGGAGAGACACTAATCGCTGTCAATCAGTTAAAATGCTAACCTTTGACTGGGTCATTCCCCATGCCTTTCCTGCCCACTTCTTCATTTTCTTGTTTGTGGTTTGTATGCTATGCTGTCAATCAGAAATTTAATTGGTGGCCAAGGAAATCTGATTGCAATTTGCACGCTGTGCTGTCAAACAAGAAGAGGAAAAAAATGGGTGGGATCCATGTGGCAAACGAGCCAATCAAATGCCAAAATACTAACTGTAAACCCAAGCTCAGTTGCAGATGCAGTTCTGGATCCACAAAAAACATGGCAATGTGGATCACAGATCAGATAAAGATCGACACGGGACAGGTGCAGTCCAGCTCCAGATCCACGTATTTGTAACTGCACAGGGCTCTACTGGTAACACCATTTTAGACAGAGGTGGTGTCAGATGCTGAAAACCGCAAAATGGTTAGAAACAAAGCCTGCACCTGGTTCAAAGTTTTGTGCTTCATGTATCAGGGTGACCATGCTTGCTTTTGCAACATTCACAGAGGTAACACAATGTTCCAAACTTCCAGCCATCTGATTGATCAAGACCTGCAGAAAATCTTCCTACAGTGAGACACTCGGGTCCCAATCTTGATAACCCCTAAGCAGCTTCAACTCTACTGAAACTATTGCCAGTTAGCGCTCTCCACAGCATCTAGTGATTAAACAATTAATATACCTCTGTAATCCCCTCCCCTTCCTTTCCCCACTGCATTTGGAATTAAAAGAAGTCTCATTCTCAGACCAACCACCTATAGCAGCAGGTTAGGAATAGAAGATTTCATACAAACAAGAAGCAGTCATTAGAAAAAGGTGTGAGGAACTGCAATGACTATACTGACTTGCTAGCCCATGATGCTGCTAAATAATCTAACTTCGGTACCCCTGGTTAAGGCAGCGCAAATGAAGGGCTGCTATCTTAGTCATCCTCCTTTCTGAAGCCAGAAGACAAGAGCCAAACCCTTTAATATGCTCAGTTTCCCAAGTAGTACATTTTCTTCCCCACATGTACCTCCCTAAAACAGGGGTGGACAAAACTGGCTCACAGCTAGGCTCCAGAAATTTTACTTTTGGTCACCAGACGGCACTCCCCCATTATATTTTTTCAGTGGATCTAGGAGACATACTACAAAAAAAGGTCACCATAGCAACCAGAAACAGATTTCTTGAGGCCTGCACTAAGATACATTTTAGTAGCTGATGTGTATGTAGGGTAATATTCATCCCTGCCACAGACCTCCAAATTCTCCTCAGGTCCTCAGAATTTGCCAGGCCACTTTTGCACCAACACAAGTTAAATATTAACACTTTGGTGCCAATAATCTATGTTCCAGCTTCACGCAATGCACTGGAAGTGCAGACATCCTCAATGCTAGCCCCATGCGATCATTATTTTGTTGTACTAGAGCTTCACTTCAGACAAGCCAAACTGACTTTCTCCTGAAATACATCGTACAAACAAAACATTACAGGACTCCTACTTGGGAGAGTCATTAGTTTTGAGTTCTTGACATGTTCCTCTCAGTGCAAAATTGCTTAAGATGGGGATGCAACAGGGACAGGAGGTCTTGAGGTTCTCAGGCTGCCTGAGGAATAGCAAATTTATTCTTAAACTAGAAGCCTCATTTTATTTGTGTTTTTAAGCTAAATGTCAGAACCTTTATCCCATTTTAAATGGCTCTGCCTTAATAAAGGCAGTACCAATGTTTTCACAGGAGAATTAGGTCAGTGCACTGCTGAAGCCAATCACCTCATGACTCAACACAGCTTGTGGCAGACAATTCAGATGCAGGGAAGGCAATCCTATAGCATTTTGAATCCAAGTTACTCAGGCCAGTTCTGGCATTTCTGCCAATCTGAATGTCCACAGCAAGTCAGACTTTTGTTCCCAGAAGACACAGATGTATGGATCAGATTTTTCCTTCCCTTCACGAACAGAATTAAAACACATTTCCCTCTCTCCATACCAACAGTGAAGAAGGAACAAGAATTTAAACTATTTCAGCTGTGAACAGACTTGTGCTCAAGTGGGGAGGGATCGAGGATGATTCTGTGGTGTTTAGATGGATGAAGAGGATTTATATATTACATCATTATTAATATATGAACGTGTGCCATTCCCCTCTGCAATGTTGATTAGTGAATCATTGTGTCTCTCCAATTCCCCACTCCTAGGGCCTGAATCACTCTGCCTCCCAGTGTAACTTCCCACTCTTGGGCAGGTCATACGTAGCCCCCAACAAGCAAACTGCCCTCAACTCAGTGGATATGTCTCTAGCCAACCACTCACAGGATTATGCTATGAAAGCAGTTCTCAAACTTTGCAATAACATGACCCCCTAAAATGACAAATTTGTGCAACCCCATCCTCTAAATTGCTTGTGAACTCTTGGGGGGTCCTGACCCCTAGTTTGAGAACACATGTGCTAAGGTATGACCCCAGCCAAAACCCCCAGTACCAGATGCAATCCTAGGAACTGGTGTCTTACAACAGTCAACTGTAAGCTCATATGTTCATCCATTTATCAAACTCCAAAGTGGGATCTTCTCCCAGGAAAGCTCATGCAAAAAATAAATCTGTTAGTCTTAAAGTGCCACACAACTCCTTGTTGTTTTTCCAAAGGGGTAGCCATGTTAGTCTAGTTTGGCAAAACAAGCAATGAGTCCTGTGGCACTTAAAGCTGGTGCATATCAATTTCTTTAATAGCCTTTCTCACTTCAAATGGAGTCTCTAACATACCTTAAACCAAATGCACTGCTCTAGATTAAAAAAACAACAACTTAAGATTTTAAGTGATTATTAAGTCAGAGAAAAACAAATGAGATCTGATCAAGATAGACAAGAGCCAAACACATTCGCTCCCCCAGGGAAAGAAGAGAGACCACGTGCAAAAAAATATTTCCCTTTTTAAACATTTTCCTTCCACCCTCACTTCCACCACCATGCCTTGCCCCACTCTTTCAGGGTCTGGTTACAGCAGGGGTCACAAACACGTGGCCTGTGGGCCGCATGTGGCCCCTAAAGCTATTTCCTGCAGCGAGATGACCATTACCGATATTTTCAATATCATTGTATGGAAAGGTTTCAGTGGTGCAGCCCTCGGACTACTGTACTATCCTTCATGTGGCCCTCGGGGTGATTTGAGTTTGAGACCCCTGGGTTACAGTGTCCACATGGTCCCTCTCTACCCTGAGTCACTATGGCTCTTTGTGGATTTGTTTGTTGACATTTGAGCTAGTCCTTTGTTTCTGGAATGCTGAACAAGTCTTACTGAGGTGTGAACTGCCCTTCACCTCTGTACAGTTTTGCAGAGATCTGTCTCAAGCCATGAGACTCATAGTTGGGCACATTACACAGTGAGCAAAGTCTCATAACCATACACGACATTTCAACAGTAATCATCATTATGCCTTGAGCATTCCCAAAACCCTGACCTGACATACTCTGTATTAGAAAATATACAATTATACCATCAGGGTGAATATGTATGACACACAATCACACCATACAGGGATACACAAGCGTGCAGTGTATCACAGAAGATAATTAGGGAAAAAAAAGATTGAGGCACTCAAAGGGGATATTTTTTTTTCCCCCTTTAACCCCCATCACTCCTCTTCACCTCTGGGAATCAAAATTTTAAAAGATCCAGATGACTGAAAAGGATCAATATCACAATGCAAAAGAAGTCACCTAACGTTTCATGATTCCCCCTCCTTTCCCAGTCTGTAGCCTACATTTTTCCTGTAGCCTTTTTAACATATCTTGTTACACAAATTTAATACAATTCAGATTATAAACTACTTGGAGCAGAGAACTGTATTTGCCAGCATGCTCTATAATCTGATGGCTCTCTGTTTTATTATTTTTTTTTTGAACAATACTCCCCTGAATCCTAAAGCTTTTACATTAACAAACCTTAGCAAACAAGTAAATGCAAGCAAGGCAGGGCCCATTCTTCTATTCTGTGTTTGTACAACTTGCTAGCACAATGGAGCCCTGATTACAGCTGCAACCCTCTGATTCTACCACAATACAAATAAGAAATAAGAAAATTTTAGTTGGGAAGTAGATTATAAGTAGCTAGAAGATAAAGCTCCAAAAAGGAAACAGCATCAAAGAATCCAAATAACAAAAAAAAAAGTATTAAGAGTCTGAGTGAGTGGGCAAGTCTGAAGAGGACAGCATTTTAACCTATGCGTAACAGAATGAACTAACTGAATATGGCATTCTCCACTGATCAATCTGTCATTACTAGAGTATGAATACTGCAACGCTATAATTTAACAATAGTTATTTGTATGTTTTGAAAATAAATTCTTTATGTGGCAACACTCTCCTTTCACAAGATGCACCAGCTAGCATGACTTAGGGACTTTTATCAACAGCAAATGAACAGAGCAGTATTTCCCAGATGGTGGATCCCAAACCATCATACGTGCAGGAAAGTTTAAAGTCACTACAAGTCACTACATCCCAGGCCAAATCACTGGGTCCTGGTGTAGTTAAACATATCCTCCTCTCAGCCTAATGTAGACGAGAGGCCAGGTGTTGGGCACCTGGAAAGAAGGCCATCTTGCACTCACCTTCTCCTGTGGGGAAGAGGCCAGGTCCTCACTCCAGGCACTGGAACCTGCCACAGTAGGTCACAAAGCCTGGAGCAGCCAGCCAGGCCAGCCTGGCAGGACAGGTGTTACAGCCATAGGGTGAGCTTACTTTACAAATCCCTGCACCACCATGATCATCTCGTGGCCCCCCCTCCTTCTGGATTAAGCCAGGATTAGGGCTGCAGTGTCAGAACAGAGTATTCATTCAAGCAGGGGTAGACAGAACTGGCTCACAGCTAGGCACCATCAATTTTACTTTTGGTTGCCAGATGCACGCCTCCATTACATTTCTGCAGTGGAGCTGACGACAGACTACTAAAACTGGTCACCATAGCCAGGGCCATAACTAGGGCAGGGCAACAGATGCAAAGCCCTGGGCACCCCATTTTAAATGGCTCCAGAGCTGGTGCCCCTCCGTCCTGCCCCCAGCACTAGGAAGAGGAGTGGAGCCAGCCGACCTGAGGCTGGGCTCTGAGCTTCTGCCCTGCTCCACCCCCAGGAGTGGGGCGGACCAGCTCTCCCAGTCTCACCCAACCCCTGAGCCAGCAATGATAGGTGACAAAAAACAGTTGCTGGGTCACCATAGTAAAAAGTTTGGGAACTCCTAAAGTAGAGGTAAAATGTAATTTACAGGAGCTCAGCAGCATTTTGAAACCAGGTCCCTGAAGTTATGCACCTAGCCAAGTAATTCAATTTTTAGGGGCACAAAGCACCCACGTCTCCTGGTGACATCTGAGGGAGTAACCTACAAACTTTTAAGTCTACAAACCTACAGAGTTTACTGAGTTATCTTCGTAGAACTATAAAAACATGCTGAGTATAAAATAAATCTATGTATTGCACAAATACTGCACATGCACTTCCTATCTTGGGAGTGGAGACTTCTTAAAGAGAAGCCACCTCTGTGGTTTTAGACCCTCTTACTGCCTTTAATGATGGCAGCTCCAGCCACTCTGCTCCCTACCTACCCCAGCTTAGCCCACTCACCAGTCTCAGCAAGTGGGCTTTTCCATGAGCCGGTAACAAGTCAACAGATTGCAGTGCCTAAAGTCAGGAAACCCTATTGCTCACAACTGTTACACAAGAGCTATAATTCATGAGAGAGAGGAGTTCTGCTGTCCTTGAACAGTCACCCATTTCAGAGTAATACTGTGTGTTTACACTCACCACGAGAAATCAGAGCAGGGTTCTTTTGGTTGTGGGGAGAAGTAGTGGGATTCAATGCATCCCAGTACCCCTCAGCTTTAGTAGTTTGCCTATTTAACATTTAGCTTTAAAAAAGGAAACCAAAGCAGAGAAATTCAAGTGCTGTAACTGATTTTAGAGCAATTACAACTGCCAAGCGGAAAGAGTCTGGCTAGGTCTTTTACTGTCTGAAAAGTCATTATTAGCAGAAGACAATGGAGCAAGCCTTTTACTACTACTGAAAGCTTATGCCTATGTGGTTGTTTTCATGCACACAGTCATCGGGCGATGAGAAGATAACAGATTTACCATCAATTCATATGGCAAGTATGCAACCCTGGACATCCACTGGAGTGTCTGTCAAATGCTTACATTAAAGTGCTATTAATAGCACCACGTCACATTCACTGTGTTCTTAACAGTTTGCATCATACCTCAATCCAATTATCAGCATAAGCTTAGAAAAGAGAGTTCTCACCTGCCTTGCTACCCTCCGAGCCTCCCAGTAAGGTTTAGAGTCTTCCACAGCTTTCCCAATCTTCTTTACTAGTTCATCTAGTTTCACTGTAGCTTCTACCAACACAGAGCGAAATTTTTGGCGTGCATCCTATGAGAGGGGAAGAAAAGACAAGAAAAATTTGAGCGTTTGTGCATTTTCCTTCTCTTGACCTGTTGTTCCTAGTGTGGGAATGTTGATTAGGCGTCAAAGAATAGCCGCAAATGTTAGGATAGTCATTAGTATTAAGCTGGAACTGTCGCATCACATCATCATCCAGTACCCAGGAATCTACCACAAAGATAGTATTTCCCTGTTCATCAGAATGTAACTACAGAAAGTAGTGTATATAAAAGTGTCATGACAACTTAAGCCAGAAAGGAATTCTTAAACACATCAAATTCCAAAGGGGTAGCCTTGTTAGTCTAGTTCAGGCATGGCCAAACTGTGGCTCATGAGCCGTACGCGGTTCTTCAATGAGAAAAGTACCGCTCACCCCTGCAGGCTCTACCTGGCCCCAGACACATTCCTCTGGGTGCCAGGCTTCGGGGGGACAGTTTAAATCTCTGCCCTCCTGAGTATTCTTCAGATGAATGCTCAAGAGCGGAGCAGAAGGTCCAGTAAACATAGCATTGGCTGGCTGGTCAGGTAAGGAGTTAAGGGGATCACATTAGGGGAGCATGCAGTGGGGGCTGGGGTGCTGTTAGAGGGAGTGAGAGAAAAGGGAGCAGGGACGGGATTGGGTCAGAGCAGAGGCAGAAGCCGTGGATGTGCTGGGGAAGAGGGTGCAGGGTGTGTTTCCAGGAGGGAGAGGGACTCAGGGTCTGCCTGGGGAAGAAAGGCAGAAGCTAGGCACATGTTGGGAGGGGGTGGGTGTCTGTGTTTGCAGGAAGGAGAAGGGCTCAGGGTCCAGCCGGAGCAGAGAGACAGGTGCTGGGGAAGGGGTACATTTGTGTGTTAGAGAGAGAATGACAGAGAACAGGAGGGAGAAGGGCTCAGGGTCCAGCTGGAGCAGAGAGGCAGAAGCCAGGGATGGGCAGGGTGAGGGTCCAGGAAAGCGGAAAAGTCTATTAAAACTGCTTTTCTCAGTGAAATACAGAATAAAATCTTGTACACAGTTCAGACTCTTACAAATTTAGGAGTAAATGTTCAGGTAGCATAAACTGGTATAGACTGATTTACAAGATCCAAGCATCTGCCCCTTAAGGCCACAGCCATACTCATCTCCATTATATCAGCAATTTCCACTGGTTGTGTGCTGTTTTGTTTTTAAATCTAATCTGCAAGTGTAACTAAAGTTAACTAACCTTTCTTTCTACAATGCAGACTCTCTTTACCAACTAATAAAAAGCTATCTTCTCAGAACAGTATTGATAATTAAAAAAGCCACCTCCGACAGAAAGCCCTCTGCTTTGCCTGGGATAATTGACCAAAATCACACAAGGGTTTCTCGGAATCAGGAAAAGAAGCAAGGCGTCCTGTGGCATTTAAAGACTGACAGGTTTATTTATCACGAGCTTTCGTGGGAGAAAATCTGACAAAGTAGGATTTTCTCTCACAAAAGCTCATGTGTTAAATAAATCTGTTAGTCTTTAGGTGCCACAGGACTCCTTGTTTCTTCTGCTGAACTAGGCTAACACATTACCCCTTTGTAATTCTTTAGCTTTTCAGAAAATCACAGTTGTATTATGTAGCTGATATAGAGAAATTAGAAAATCACAGTGGGAGAAGAAGTAGTCTCTAGTCAGCAAAGATAGGAGTGGTGGTCCTCAAGGCAATTTCTCTGATAAACAGAGGTCCACATGAGCACCTGACCTACTATGCTGCAGCCCACTATTCTCATGCATCCTTGTATTTTCTAGCATACTTTTACTCCTCTAGCAGGGGAAAAAATAAAATATCATGGTTTGAGCCTAGGGGAGATGAACTATTCAATTTCAGTAGGTTTCAATACTTCAGTTTCAGTAAGTTTTCAGCCGCAGGAAAAAAATACTGCTATTTACAGCTCAGATATATCCCACTGTTAATAGCATACCCTGCAGTACAGTGCAAAGGTACAGAAATTAAATTGTTTCGACGCAATACATATGCTGTTTTTGTGCATGTGCTGGAAATTTTTGTATGTGAGCCCTGAACCCTCTCTCATGTACTAGTTTGCTGTAGATCCATTATCTGTGTCCACTGTTTTCTTGCATTATAATGCCTGACTTAGTAAAATAAGTTTTTATAGGCCTACTTTTCATGATAACCTTAAGTAATTATTAGAATCTGACATTAGTAGGATCAATATTTGCCCTTTTATACAATAAAATTAAAGCGTGCAATGAATTTTAGTAATTTTGGAGTAGGTAAAGGTATGGCTATGCCTCAGTGAGGAGGCTCTCAAAGGTTTAATAATCAACTTGTGGGGCTCATGAGTTCCATAAGTTTAGCCATCCCTGGTTCAGTTCAACAAGACAAGCAAAGAGTTTAAGTGCCACAAGACTCCTTGCTTGTTTTGTTAAATAGGTCAGTGGCTGGGAAATGCCAAGGAAGGAAGGGAAGAACAGTACTCCAAGTACAGAGGGAGATAAAGATCTGTATGATCTTCTAGTACAGTAATATTCAAACTGCGCTCACAAGTCGTAAGCGGCTCCTTAACATGTCTCCTGTAGCTGTCTGCAATACATTTTATTAAAACTCTGATTTAATTTTTACCCAATCAGGATAGTTTTAATATGTTATTAACCAATTTTAGTTGATGAAATAATACCTGGTCAGTCATTTTGCTTGTGAGGCTATATCAATGAATTCAGACGATTATGGCTCTTTTGGGTAATAACCCTGGATCACTGAGGCCTGAGATTTCAACTTGTCCCTATTTTTCCTAGAGAACACTTAAATGAAAATCTCTTGGGATTAGTTATGATAGTAAATATGTAGCTGTATAAGCTAAGACATTTAAAGAGATTTTCAAGGAGTCTTTAGAATTCTGTTTTGCAAGATGGACTTGGGCCACAGTGGGTCCCTGCCATCTCACGGCCCAATCACATGTTGTGCTAAAACCTCTCAGCTGCCATTAACTTCAACAAGAAATTTAGGCACCCACAACACTGCAGCATCAGGCCCTCCCTGGTACTTCTCAAAAGTGGCATCATTTTACAATGTGAAGTTGGATTCAAAGAACCTGCTTCAGAAGCAGCATTGGAAATTTAAAGAACCTGTACACATTAATTTTCAAATAAACAAAAGAATTTATTTAAACACACCTTCCTCACAACACCTGTGTAGAGTTTTCACAGTTCAGTCTTCTGCCATGAAAGCCAACCTTTTCAATTCAGTTGCATCTAATAATGCAGATGTCTGCTTCCCATTTGACTGTTTTTTATTATATTTAAGAAAGACAGAGCTTCTCCTGTCACTTCCAAAATGATTTAGCTGTCTTTATAATTAAATGAGGCGATTAGAATCTTTTTTCTGTTCCACTGAGATCTTTTTCTTTAAGCAGAATGGACCTAATTCTGACCTCAGCATCCAGCATAACTCTGAGCCATTCCAGCCTGACACATGTACCTGAGATTGGAATCTGGCTCTATTTACTGGGATCAAGAGCAAGGATCATGTGAGCTCACTACAAACTTTGCAATCTAATTAGTAATAAGGATTTATGCACCCTGCTGGGGGTGACAGTTTGATTAACCGAGAGCAGCCGACTTGGAGCTCTGTCTATTCAGATCCTGGCTTTTATTTTTCCCCCTGAGATTTCTAGGATATGAAGTTGTCTGTTCATTGCCAACATTAGAAAAACATTGCAACCTAACACCTGAAATTCACAGAGGCAGAAGGGAAAGATTCAAAACAAACTATTAAAATGTATTTTAGTACACTCAACTATTGTTGATTTTCAGTGTTATCCAAAATCCTAGCAGAATCAATCGCATACGTTTTTTTGTCCTCACGTTAACAGCTTTGGCATCTTAAAACATTCTGATCTACTTTAAAGAATATTTATATGGCTAATGTGGTACACCCAATGTTTAAATACTAAACTAACAGATTTATCCTATTTTATAACTCTGACTTAAGTCTCTTTTCTTGGAGAAAAGTGTTCATATCAAACTGCATCATGAGATAATGGCCAGACATCACATGTATGAAATCAACAAGCTTCCGAATCAGAAGAGTTAAACAAATTACAGCATTTCTAATTAAACTAATGGATTTTATATGGTTCACTACTCAGAACGTGAGTTTCATAAATAGGTGAAATTAAATTGCTTTAGCAGACATGATGAATTTACTGCACAAAAATTTCTTTTAAATAGTGATGCATACAAGGCAGGAGGTGGGGGAAGAATGTTCTTGCTCTGATGCGAAACCTACCATTAAACACTCATTTTTAAGTAACAGTCAGAGGCGTTTATTTTCACTTTCTGCAGATTCTCAGATTGGGAGTGGGGGGGACACTGTGAGACACCTATATTGCATGTTAAGAGACCTGCACAGCATCTAGTTCAAACAGCCTCAGACTTAGGTCCAAAAGCAATATGCTTGGAAGGGAGAGAACTGTCACAGCAACTTCTTATAATGACTGATGAATAAAGCTGGAAAAGGTCTCAATGCACAAATTATGTTCTAAGTATACGTACTCTCACCCCTTAGAGAAGGGAACGTGTCTCATCGCCTTATGGGATAAAAAACAGCATGGAGCTGTCAAACCAAAAGCAAATCTGGTGAGAAGCTACTGATCTTTAACCAATGAAGAACTTCCTAATTATTGTGCTGTAACAAGAGCTTCTCTAATTGGCACCTTAGGCATACATCTTGCAAACACGTAAGCACATACTTAGCTTTACTCCTATAAAGAGCCCCATTACACTCAACGGGTAAAATTACACACACACTGGAGAGTTCCCAGGATTGGAGTCTTGTTTTAAAAAGAGCCACTATTAGGATGTTAAATGAAATCTTGATCAATAAGAGACAGTTGTTGCTGTTCATGTTAGGCAAGAATTATTTATCATACAGTCCATTTTGATGACAATATGTCCTCCAAGTTCCTTTCTATGAGAAAAAAAAAATCCTACTTCTGCAAGTTCCACTTTCTTCTGAATGGTAAAAATAATAAGCAGACATCTTTCATGTGCATTGATCCCTAGCAAATGTTCCTAGTCATTTTCTTCAGCTAGGATGTTGTGTTAGCTCATATCACAACAGTAGCAGCTATGACACCAAAGCACTCTCTTTCATCCTCACATTCTATTCTCACTTTTCCCTAACCCTGTCAACACCGGAGGCACTTCTATGTTAAATGTCCCAACTAGGCAATTCCACTGCTGTTTGCTCCTGCAGCAGTTCACTGTATCCACACTACCCAGCCAGTTAACCCAAACCGATTAAGCTCCCATCAACAGCTGCTGCACTCATGCCCTGTGGCACTTGCCCAAATTGCCAGGCACAGCTCCCCAGAGCAGGGACATACAATAACGGCACAATCTCCATCACCTTGTGTCAGAACGGCCATTGAAGGGCAGACAAGAGGACCATCCAACTGCGCTGAAGGACCAATAGCTGCACCTCCCAATGACACGAGCTCTGCCACTTTTTGAATTGAGATGGAGTGAACAGAAACACTAACCAGGTTTTACAGAAGTGCTGTGGCCCCAAGACACTGGAATATTTGTTCAAGAACCCACAGCCCTTGAGTGAATAGACATACCTGTTTCAAAGGAAGGATGGTCCAGCATTTAGGGCATTAACTTGGGACCTGAGACACCCAGGCTCAAGTCTCTGCTCTGCAACACACTTCCCATATAAAAGGGGCATGTAATTTAGACCATATTCTGCCTCAGTTTCCTGCCTTTACAATCAGGATCACAGCACTCCCCCATCTCAGTGCTACCGTGAGGATAAATACAGTAAAGATTCTGAGGTGCTCAGTTATAATGGTCAAGAGGCAACCAGGTAAATGAAAATAACGTACACCTATGGGACAACAATTACGTCTGGTCACGGAGATCAAGGCAACAGATAATTGGGGAGCATAGGTAAGGAAGTGTCCTCCCAATGGAAACAATAGGCCTATGAATCTATTATGTCCACTAAAAAGACACTTCATCACCTGTACTCCACAACTACTTATTGGTCTCCATGACCAGATGCAATTGTTGTCCTGTAGATACACGTGGTTTGCATCTACCTGGTTGCTTCTGCTTTGCTCAGACTGTCTAATGCTCCAAGCACACGTTTGCTGGGTAGGGAACTGAGAAAACTCCTGTAATGCTGCAGCATCAGGGCACACAGCAAAGAAGCCTTAACAGAAATTCTTTTCTTCTCTCCCCAGCTGTCTGTGGTCTTTTGCTTCCTTTTTTAAAAATTTAAAAATGTTTTCTCAACTTGCAATGTGGTCAACTCAAAGTAGTTTCTCTGCAGTTTCAGGTACTATCTGTGCTTATGAGTCATCCTGACCATTTTTGAGATTTTAACAATGTGCCTCACCTCCACTGCTATGCGTGTGTCTGGTGCACAAAACAGGGCAAACTCTACAGAATGGAGAACAGTAAAACTAACTGTAAACAGCTTGCTCAAATTCAAAACATAAAGAAGCCAAACAAAAGCAAACTCTTCCCTCTAGTTCCTTTAAGCAACAGAGATTGCCAAACGTTCAACATTCCTTGTAAACATAGTAGGATAGCCATATTTCAGACAAGATTGTGACTTCTAAGTAACGGTGTCTAACATTTCATTCTTTCTCCCCTTTGTTCAAATGAGACTGTAAGCAGTTTCTATTTAAACATCAATAGAAATCAAGGCAATTCATTTCTATATGTATTACGGGTGAAGAGGAGAGAAGGAAGAAGTCAAAACCTAGCTCCACTCCAGGAGCGCTTAATAGCTAGAATCCAGCTAAAAGAAGCACGGATTTAGTAGATTACAGAACAGAAGGAATTAAAATTGGCAAGTGCTGAACCTATATGCATCAAATGGGGACAACTGTAGTTTCCTCTTCTACACAAAACATTTCTCACTAAAAATTCCTTAGCTCCTTCTCCTCTACTCCTTGCCTAACAGGAGACATTCTACAAGTGTACCTTTGGGGAGCATGGCAGTTTTCTATCTAACTCATGCTGCTGTTGGAATAACCATTTTGAAAAGCAGGCTGTTTCCAATAATTGTTTCTTCTTAGCAGTGTTCTGCTATTGAACTACCATAGAGGACCACACCTGACAACAGACTAATCACACAGAAGAATTTTGGGCTCCCCATCTGAACCCACTCCCATCCCCCCAAAAAATAAAATCTGCATACACAGCAGCTGTTAGAGCAGGGGTCTCAAACTCCAATCACCACGAGGGCCACCTGAGGACTAGTACAGGGCCGCATGAGGACTAGTACATTAGCCCAAGGGCCACACCACTAAAACCTTTTCGTACAGCAATATTGCAAATATCAGTAACAATAGTGTCATTGCAGGCCACAAGAATAGCTTTAGAGGCCGCATGCGGCCTGTTGGGCACCTGTTTGAGACCCCTGTGATAGAGGATCATATATGCTTTTGTTGCCTTTCTGATGTGAATGCCAAAAAATGAGGTTTGTAGATAGGCTCTGGAAGACAGGCAAACCTCAATTCCTGCCCTTCAGGAAGAATGTATATTTAAATACGACATTTACAAAGAATTTAAAATCCACAGCTCTATAGAATGCAATTTGCTGTAGCTTTGTTGTTGATGGAGAGGAAGGAATCCAGTTCTCTCATTCACTGCTTAGAGTTTCATCTGGACTTCAAATTTGGGGCTACATCATCATCTTGACCACCCAGTATTCAAAAACTTGGGTCCTCTTGACAAGCCATTATCCAATAGGAAGGAATGTACTACTGACAGTAAGATATGCTCACTCTACAGTAGTGTAAGTTTTCAAAGGCCAGAGAAAGCATTTATTTGTTTTCCCATGCTACAGATAACTAGTGCTGCTATGATAATTAAGGTTATACCTTCAAAGTTTGGGACACGCAAATATCGACCAAACCTATGCCCCCAAATCCCAAATGGACCCAATTTGCACAGCTACCTGATATTTGCACATCTGAATTAGACACACAAACATTCATGAACTTTGAAAATCTGTCCCTTGAAAACTCAGCGTATCACCACATCATTTATCAAGGTCCTCGCTGCCTGGGTTTGTATTTTACTAGATCATATAGAGAATAGACAGCGGTACAAAAGAAAATCTTGATTTTTAAATGTGATTAAGGTGTCACCAGACTTAGCCAATGATCTATTGCTTCGCCAGCTAGAAAAAATAAGGGTTTGGGCACTTCCTGTGGCCTCCAACCCCACAAATGGCTGTAAACATGGACCATTGCCAAGCTGAAGTCTAATTTTACTTTAAAAAATCTAAAAGTCTAATTTTTACTTTAAAAGAAGAGAAACTGGGTTGCCCTCTTCTTTGATTAACCTCCTCTGCTTTGAGGGGGGCTGACAGTCTGAAAAATTATCTGCTTTCTTGGGCAATGGTTCTTTCCAGAAGCAGAAGGTCTGAAAGAAATCACTCCTTGCTTGTACAATCAGAAATGGAACGTGAAGGAAAGTTCACATGAAGGTGTCTAGTTCCCATTTCCACCTCAAACAAATGAAACATCAAAAGGCGCAAGGGGCCTGAAGTCAGAAGCCCAGAAGTCTGACCCATGATACCAGCCACGTTTTAGAATGTCAGTACAAGTGCAGGTGCAGATACACACACACACCCCTTATTCCATCCACGCCATACTTTTCAACCAGTGAATTTTTCACAAATCTTATTATGCAGCTATGTCGCAGCAGCACATGGTCATCCTCAGCATCCCTCATGCTCACAGACAAGCAACTACAGAGGACATAAGTCAGTGGAACTGAGCTCTCATCCACTGGGCCATTTTCTAGATTCGTGTGAAAATGCTGCATATAGACACTGAAAAAACAATGCTGTCCCTGGAGATCTGCGCTCCTACAGCAGGCACATACATGCCCTACACATTTATCCAACAGTCACCGTTCATAAGCAATTTATCTAAAATTTGGAGGGGTAAGGAAACGTCACCCTAGCCTAAAATCTTGCGCAGCAAGTTCCCACCTAAGGAATCCAAACCGTCACCCCCAAAAAAACAAATTTACAAGTGAGGAGAAGAAAGAGAGTTTTATAATAAAATTGTTAGCAAAAGATTTCTTCCTCCAAGGCACAGAGACTTCAGTGTGTTAGCCTTTCATCTCTGGAGAAGAGTTCAAAGGCTGACAGAGTGCACAAGTGAAAACGATTTTGATGATCTGAATCCCGGTTCTCGCACTGCGACCAGCACAAAGGCAACCCACAATTCAGGATGATTGGCAGTCTCTCTAAGAGCAATCCATGACTAAAAATAGCAAGGGGTCCTACAGGTCAGGATTAGAGGACATTGGCAAGCCTGGCTAGAGGAGCCTGCACAATGCCGGCTGTAGCATGCACGGCTGAATGCCCTATTAATCTCTCATTTTCATGCAGCATTATCCCTTCCACATAATTTAAGAGAAGCAGGCAAGGCTTTAGAGACAGCAGTGCAAGAAACAGTGCTACAAATGCAAGGCAATTCACACTGTTGCAGTTTGTTATATTTATGTTATATGGCTGATGTACTGCAGCCAATGGGTCAATTCAGTCTACGTGCACTATACTTTTTTAGAATTTATTCAGGACATCCTTTTATATAGTTAACGTTTCATAGTATGAATTACATGCGTTCATTAAAATAATTAGTGATGGGGGGGGGGCAAGAGGAGACAGCATTTCTAAGACTCAGGAAGAAAGCCCCAAAAGTAATAAGACAGCACCCTATCTCATCTTTGTCTGATCTGTACTTGTATCACCGCTTTCAGATATTTACACCAGGCTCCCCCACCTCTTCATGGATGTTTCAGCCATTAACAAGAATATTAGAGAAGCCAAGTGTTAAATCCCTTTTGAGGAGTCCCATAATCCTTCGCACTGGTAACGTTCAGCATTCCATTATATGTAAGCAGCGTTACAGATTTTAAATCAAGCCTGTATCACAGACTCATTAATCAGTAATATGTTAATTAATCCCACATGTAACTACCAGTAGCCAGGCATGCTTTAGTTTATAAAACTAAATTAAAAAAAAAATCTTGAATGCACTTTGAGTTATTAGTAGCATCATCATCAGATTTCAGTGGGGATGGTTGAAAGGGCAACTGGTATATTTACTTATCCACCGCCATGCAGAACTGAATGTCTGAAGCCAGAGAAAGAGAATAACTTCACAGCATTGACACCCACGCCGTTCTAAATGCTATCACGTGCTTGGTGTATTACGTAATCTATTTTAGAGGCCAGGCATTGAAGTGGGGCTCAAGCAGTAAAATAACAGAAAAGCTGTTCTTCCTACAGGCTCTGCGGAATGAACTAACAGTGCTGTTGTCTGCATCAAGAAGCTGAGTGCTTGTGGATTATTCCCCCCACTCCCTATTATCACCACGTATCAGCATGTCACAAAAATCAATGAATTTAGTCCCATAACACTCCTGAAAGGCAGAGGAGCAACATCCACGGGCACAAAGGTTAACAAAAAAAAAACCCTGAAAATTACAAAGATTAACATCTGATTTTCAGAGGTAGCCAGCATTCATAACCCTTTTTATGATTCAGGGGAACCGGAGGCATTCACCACACTTTGGGGGGAGAAGAAATAATTAGGCCTTAAATGACTTGCTCAAGGTCACACAGAAAGCCTGTATCAGAACCAGTTATAGAGCCCAAACCTCAGAAGACCCAACCATTTCCTCGTTCACAAAGCCATCCTTCCAGCATACCAATAGTCAATCACACCACGCCACCACATTTTTCTGTACTGCTTCTGAAAAAGACATGGTTTACTAAGACTCAAGTTACTTTTTCTGACTATTTTGGGAATACTTGCTACTGAGAAGGGTACTACTTACAAGATTCACTTTATTTCTTTTATATCATTTAGTAACCCTTCAGTAACAAATGGTCTAACCTTCAGTCTTAAATTATCTGCCTCAACTCAGGATACACTCTCCCCAGTCTCCTCTCATTCACTTTGGTCCTGACCTTGCAGCCTGTTCTTTGAAGGTGATCCTTAAATCTGTGGAAACCCACCAACATCACTGGAGCTCTGCACATGCCCACTTACAGGTTCAAGAACTCAGTGCACCAGAGGAAAGCAGTATGAAAGTAAACATACAAAATAAAACAATGGCCAGAAAGATACCATCAAGTGGGCAACCCGTCAGTTAATATTTCAGCTGTGAAATTACCTTCTTCAGGAGGTTTGCCTTGGATGCTTGGGCTCAAATCTTGTCTGCATATATGATGCTGCACATTTTAAGTCAAAACCACTGTACTTGCACAGTAGCTGATTTTACTAGACAGAGAGCAATGCAGAGCTTATCAGTATGAACATCAGGACCATAAGGATATTTCAGTGACCTGGGAACAACGTTCATAAATTAACACCCAATGTAAAAATGGTGGGTTAGTGCCATGAATGAATGTCTTTGGGTCTCCACCATGACCACCCAAACAGCACAGGGAAGGGTGGGCAGTCCCCAGTACAGCCCTATCTATGGAAAAAACAGCAGGCATATACAAGTCTGTGCCTTTTTTTGGCTGTTAGTCTGGGAAAAGTCAATGATGCAATGGTTATACTGTATATCGGAGGAAATCTCCTAGTCTCTGGCTAGTAAAAAGAACAAACTAGTGCTCCAGACCCTGCATCAAGATCGGCCTGCCCAGACTCCTGTTTTCAACAGATGCAAACATCTATGTTCAGTTCCAAAGAAATTGTTGGGAAATAGCCAGCAAATCTGAAGCAGCAAAAGGAGGAATAGGATAAATATAATTCCATTGTTTGTTTAAGCAGCAACATCCTGTCCTCTTTCTCATGTCATCTACATATCTGAAGAGGTCATTTCTACAGCAGCAGCAGAAACTGTTGTCCCAAACTAGGGAACAGGCAGCAACAGATACTGGAATCAGAGAAACTCCATTCAAAAGTTAACAAAAAACAAACAAACAAATGCAGTTCAGTTGAGCAGAACGTTCTCATGGTTTCACCTCCTCTTGAAAACTCCTTGAAGTAGAATGATGCTTGGAAATTTAGGATTAAGATAATTTCTCTTCCCCAGAGGTCATTGTGGATTTATTCCCACAAGAACTGCACCGTAAATTTCTTCCCCCATTACTTAGTGAGGCTATTTTTAAATGTATTATAATTTTTTTCATTTAGATCTTAATTTGACCATTTTTGTCATTGTGTATGTAAAATGTCAGTGAATATTTCTTGCAACGCTCAACTGTCATAAGCTGTAAAGTTTAAACAGATTGATAAAAATGAAAACTTTGGGATCAGAGATTATTTGATTGCATATTACATAAACTGGCCACAATTTAATAAGATTTTTGTTGAAGAAGAAACTTTACACAGACATTATGTCAATAACAATTCCATCAAACGCTGCTTGCAATAAACATTACAGACATAACCCTGAAGCAAGTGTCTACTCAATGAAGAGGCAGAAAACCTATGACAATTGTTTCCTATGACATTTGAAACTGAATACTTCTTATAATAAAAGAATGGGAGCAGACGGAAATCACATTAATCCTTATGTCCCAATTTTCCTCTTATTTAATTCCAGTGATGCTAGTAGATCAGGGATGACTTTAAGCTTTAGAATTTACCAGGTCTACCACAAGCATCACACAACCAACTAAGGACAATATCAGCGAGTTTCTAGGTTGTAACTACACTTCAGTAAGGGAATAGTTTTGGTCAGGTGAGCAGCCCTATTAAAATTAGTGGAACTATTACATATTTAAGCAGTTATAAGTTGTAGTTCAATACTACTATTCCAGCTGCTGAATAATATGTTTTCAGCATGATACCACAGATTTAATGACCTCCAAACCACCATTCATAGTGATGTCATTCAATTTCAGTGCCTCAGCATGAAATAAGGAGATTGCAAAAATCTGCTAATAGCCAATACTACTGAGACCATTTAACTGATGGCTGTTGAGATGAACTGATTATTTATACATTGAATTAAAAGCTCAGTCGTGAAATTTAAAATCAAGCCATAGAGCTCCATAAAAGTATACTTCAAATGCGGAATTATTAATTCTGCATAACATAAGTAGCTCCCTGTACGAATGCTAATTACAGTCACCAATAAATTCTTCATGATTTTCAGCTTTATTAGCCACAGAAAATAGAAAATGAAGCCTGAAAGATGTAAGATGACTGTGAAGATAAAGGGAAATACATACAACATGAAAGGCTCATTTATTGACTGTAGAATTTTGTAAGTCCATTCAACATTGCACGTTACATTTCACTGTAATCTTGTATTTTAAAAATCTAAATAGTGATGACGTACTACTAATGAAACCCATGCAAGCTCAAGACACCTATCTCACAAATTAAGAAGTCACAATAGAAAATCCAAAAGATCTAATCCAAAATATGTTTGTCTCAGCCCACAACTTTGAGGGGTGACATATTTTTGGGCAGTCCTTTTTTATTTTGCATTTTTAATTTAAGGGATAGGTACTAATACTTAAAATGTAATAATCATATACAAAACTAAAGTGAAACGTAACATCCAAAATTAAACAGACTTAACCAATATAGTGAAATATAAATAATCCTTTCACATCATGCTTATTTTGGGTTGATTTTCTTCTAGCTACACCGCTATTCTATGCTGTTTCAGGCTCTCATTTTCATCTGTGGCTAATAAAGGAAAGCATGTAGAATATGTGCACAGATAATCAAAATACCTGCTTTGACTTGGTATGAAGGCAATGGCACTAAATAGATTGCCAGGTAGTTTAGGACACAAATTAAGTTCTAATTTTTTAAAAGTTGTAAAGAACTTTGCATTAGGGATTTAAAAATACATGAAAATGTTTTATTTGGTTCTCTTTGCAATGTTTGCAACTCAAACACTGAAACTTTCTCCTGCATGACAGCCACAAAGTGAGGATGTAAGTGAAATTGACTAGTTTTGGGGGGGGGGGACATCCCATGGTTAATAATTCTACTATGAAGACCCAGCTTGTGAGTGTATTTTCACTAAGACCAATGAAAAACAGAAAGTAAAATACAGTAAATAGTGAGATTTTTAAATCAAGTTCAGATTCAATAATCTAAACTAAGAAATTCTCTTTTAAAGTGTGTTTTTAACCTCACAGCCTGCTTTTAAAATTGATCTACTTCAGTCCAAACCCACACAGATATTAGCTCAGGGGCATTCTTCAGCTACCTGGTGTCAAACTACCACTAAGAACTGGACAACCCTGTACCAATTAAATACAAATATTTCTCACCGGAGCCTATTTAAACTAAAGAAAAGCATAAGAAACACCTCTGTACCTCAAGTTCAGTTTCTCTTCGATTGATATCATCTGTGGATTGATTTAACTTTTCCAGTTCTCCCTAAAAAAAGAACAAAAAGGCAAACATACATTGAGAAATCAGACACCAACATGATGGAGAAATAGAGCTGTTAAATGTCACCTGGCATCCCCAAAAGCAGCACCTAAGGACTCCGGCTGAAATGTTAAATGAAATCAAAGGTTTGAGGCACTTGGAAGAACTCAGTCAGGAGTTACGGGCCT
Source organism: Podocnemis expansa (assembly GCA_007922195.1). NCBI lineage: Eukaryota > Metazoa > Chordata > Testudines > Podocnemididae > Podocnemis > Podocnemis expansa. Next base: position 444,882 of record ML682220.1, read on the forward strand.
ATTACAGGCATGGGTGGGTGAGATTCCATGACCTGCAATGTGCCCAAAAATCAGACTGATGGTCCTTTCTGTCCCAACATTCACCAACTCAGGAAACAAAAAACAAACAAACTGAGAAACTTCACTTATATTCTAGTTTTAATGAAATACAGTTCTTGCTTAGGATTATTTATTTAGTATTACTAAAAGTTACATATAATCTATATCTTAGAAGAATGTGGCTAATGTCAGCTACTTCCCAGTGAAACAATTTTTAAGACAAGGCCATTTGTGTTCATGGTGGTAGGAAAGGAGTATATACACAAAACCACAGAGACAAGAATCAGACCATAACATTACTACTGTAACAGAAACAGAGAGACAAACAATAACTAAAAGCGGGATTCATCATGCAGTACATTACAAGCAGTTACCCTCCTTCTGAAACAGAAACATCAGTGTATGAGAATTTGGCCTTCGACGCTGAATTGTACAAAAAGGATCACCACAATCAATTGATCAGCTACTGAGTAATTATCCACCAGCTTACATCAATCTGGTCACAACAAAAAGATGTCCATTCTACCACTACAGATTTGAAATACAATCTGACTTTGAGGATAACAGACAATTTCTTACTTTTTTTAACAGTGGTTTTAATACCCCTCTCAAATTATTTCATTTTCAAGGTAAAAAGATTTTGTCTCACAAATGTTAAAGCACCAGATATTTATTTAGCCAGAAAATGAAACTTTGGGGGAGGAGAGGACCTGTTAACAACACACGAGCACACACCCAGTGCTGATTAGATAAATGGAGCCATATTCCAAATAAAAAAGAACCAAACTTGCAGTCAATGAGAGCTAGTGCAACTCTGTCTCTGAAAAAATCAGGCTGCTTAAACACTTGCTTATCTTTCCACACACACACTTGAAAATTTTGTTACTATTCTTTCCTCTGGCAAACAGAGGCACAAGACAAGTATAATGATGAGTATAGGCCTGATCCCACAAAGCCTTCTAGATAGGCTTAACTTTACACACAGCCAGTAATCCCACTAAAGACTAAGGGACTACTCAGTGTATAAAATTAAACCCATGTGGAGATCTTTGCAGGATTAGGACTGCCAGCAACCTTTCCACCAACCAGCTGGTCAGGACAGGAATTTGGGGCAAAAGGACAGAGACTGTCTTCCACTGTTCCCTCTAAGCTGTGCGCATGTGCGCGTGCACACAGGTCATGAGACGTGAGCACACAAAAACATGAAGTGTGCACAAAAAAATTCAATAGTGCTAATATTGGTGCTCACAAAGAAATGTTCTTGCGCACACAAAGAAATTGTTTGCGCACACAGTCTATGAGTAATTAGAGGGAACATTGCTGTCTTCAAAACAAAACAAAAACACACACAAACTCAGGCCATTTTACAGACACAAGTAAAAGGGAAATAACTTTGTATTTGAAGTCTGTGTTCTCCTCTTTAATTAAAATCCCACCTCTTAATTATCATCTGTTCTATCTAGGTTACCGCAGTTACCCATAGGTTTACAGGGGTTGGTTTGATTGTTAACCAGATCAAAAAATGCAAAGCAAGGATTTTGATGTAAAAGAAAGGAAAATGGTGATGGCACAGAATATTTTAATGGAAAACAATCATCTTCAGCCATTGTCTTTCATAGCCTAACTCCTATTAATTCATCTTCACAAACGCCCCTGCTCAGCAGCAAGCACTTTACTTCAAGCCCCAGCGTCCAACGGGTTTCACCCTTTCGCCCACCTCTCTTACCAGCAGGGCCACAGATTATCAAGCTCGGCTCCTGTAACTCTTTCTACAGCGTTTTGACACAGAAGGACGCGTCCTGAAGAGCATCACGGTGCATTGCCCGGGTGCGGACACCCGCACGCTGCAAAAACCCCTCCTCGGCTAGTCTGTGCGTGACACCAGAGGGGTTTGTTTTGCAAAGCGGGCAGGAGGCTTGAGCAAGCTGGAAGGTCCAGAAAAGCCAAATGCGGGGGTGAGAGGAAGGGCTGGCTTGGTTGCATCGCCTTAACCAAAAGGGCTTTTGTGATACACCCCCTCTCCACCCATCTGCAGAAACCTAAGGAGGCCGGCAGAGCCGTGCATGGCGGGCAGCAAAGGGGGCAGCCCCCCGGGGCCAGGCAATGTCAGCCCGCGCCTGCCTCACCTGGATCCGGGGGTCCACCTCCTCCTCTTCCTCTTCCTCCACGAAATCCCCCTCCTCCGGCCGGCTCCTCCTGCCCGCCGGCTCCATCGCCGCCTGCGGCCGCTTCTCTCGGCCCCGAGCTGGGCGGGAGGGAGAAAATCCTTCCCCCTGCAGCCCGGCCCCCAGCCGCTCCCCCAAACCCGGCCCTGCCTGCCGCGCCCTCGCTTCCCCTTTGTGCTGCTGCTGCTGCTCCTCTGCGCGTGTGTGAGTGTGAGTGTGCGCGTGTGAGTGTGAGTGTGTGTGCGCGCGCGTGCACCAGCCGCCCAGGCTGGGGGAGCAAGAGCGAGGCTCTTTGCAAAGCCGGCGCTGAGCCCCCTGCACCCGCCGGCGGCTGCTGGCCTCGCCGCACAGCCTGGGTGGCGTGGGGGGACCGGCCACAGGACAGCTGTGCCCAGGGGCTTCCCTCTCACCCCCCACGCCAGTGTCCTCCCCAAGACTGGAAATCAGGGGGTGCTCACTAAATTGGTATAACTCTGTTACTAGCTGACAACTGGGGGGTGTTGGGGAAATCCCTGGGGTGCAAGGGGTTTCCATAAGGCTGCAGCGGCTCCTTTAGATCAGGAATGAGACTGAGCCAGGCCTTCGTGAGGGACAGGGGAGTGGGACAGGACGTGAAATTGGGGGCTGTCACTCAATTGGTATAACACTGTTACTAGCTGACAACTGGGTGGTGTGGGGAAATTCAGGGGAGGTGTTAGGGAAATCCCTGCTGTAGGCCCTCCCTGAATTTGCCAACACCCTTCAGTTGTCAGCTGGTAACAGTGTTAGACCAATTGGGTGACAGCCCCTACACCCCAGCCCAATTTCAAGTCCTGGGGAGAATAATATCTGTCCCACTTCCCTGCCCCCCATGAAGGCCTGGCTCAGTCTCATTCCCAGTCTAAAGGAGCAGCTGCAGCCTTATGGAAACCCCCTGGACCCCAGGGATTTCCCTAACACCCCCACTACACCCCCCAGAATTTCCCAATACCCCCCAGTTGTCAGCTAGGAACAGTGTCATACCAATTTAGTGAGCCCCTGCAATACCCCCACACACACCTCCCCCAATTTCAAGACCTGGGGAAAACGCTGCCTGTCCCACTCCCCTTTCCCCCACGAAGGCGTGGCTCAATCTCATTCCCCATCTAAAGGAGCAGATGCGGCCTCATGGAAACCCCTTGGACCCCAGGGATTTCCCTAACAACCCCACTACAACCCTCGAATTTCCCAACACCCCCCCCCAGTTGTCAGCTAGTAACAGTGTCATACCAATTTAGTGAGCTCCCCCAATACCCTCACACACACACCTCCCCCAATTTCGAGACCCAGGGAGAATACTGTTGGCCCCCCACTCCAAGCAACAGTGCTTGAGTTTTGTGCCTCCACCTCTCAACCACGAGAGATTTAACACCTAAACATGGGACACTCATGTGAAACCACGACTGTGATTGTTTCCGTGCAAATGAACCTGCCTGTGACATTCTCTCCAACACTAAGCTACTGGGGAAGCCACCATGAAGTGGCTTCAGATGCAAGGGAGTGCTAGCTAAACCAAGGGCCTTTTTTTTTTTTTTGCAAGTGTAGGTAAAGCAAGATACCCTGGTAGAAATGCTTTTGCAAAGCAGTTTGGGAAGCTATGAAAATTCAAGCAACACCAGCTTTCTGTCATGCATCAGCTGAGCCAGCAAATATTGTATCTGGTGCATGCAGCAAAAAATAAACTCTCCCCAAAACTGCTGTTTGTCCTCATTGTGTCAGTAGAAGGAATGTGCTGGAGCCCTTAGTGCTGGGTAAAAATAAGACTATGGGCTAATGAAGCAAAAGCAAAGCATGCCATACAGCTCTGTTTGGTATTTGCGCTTATCCCTGCCTACTCCCTTAGCCCTGGGTTTGCTGACAGCCTCTGATGAAGTGGGATTTACCCCCACAAAAGCTCATGCAATAAATAAGTTTGCTAGTCTTTTAAGTGCCACAGGACTCCTTGTTTGTTTCACCTTGTCAGAAAGTAATGAAGTAACAGCTCTCACTGAGAAAAGCAGGGGTGGTAATTCCAGCTCTTGGCAAATCAGTGTTCCCACCCCCATTTTTCCTTCTATCCACATCAAGATTACACACAAAGGAGATTCATGGTCTTTGATCATTTAAAAGCAAAGTGGTAGAGGAAAGAAAGGGGGTTTGTATCCTTTTCCAATTTTTATGACAGATTTTAGAAAACAGTCCTTAAGATAAGCAGAGAACTTCTACTTATGGATCCCCTTCTCCTAGATCAAAGATGCATGTCTTGATTTCATGTCTTGATGACCTTCTTTCTGGAGAATTCCTAATTTAAAACCATCTGCAGTCACCCCATCAGTTAGAGAACTTCTTATTAGAAACTTCTCATTATAATTAGATATTCTTTGAACAAGACAGCCTCCCTACGCTATTCCTTTGGGCTTTATAGTTTCAGCCAGATCAACACTTCAGATCTATGTCAGTATAACTATATAGGTTAGGATGTACAATCCACACCAGTGAGCAGTATAATGATACCAATCTAAGTCCCCCATGTAGTCAGTGCTTTGTTGATGGCAGAGCTTTTCCATGCATCATAACTACCCTCTCTTGAGGAGGCACATTAACTACACTGATGGGAGACACTCTCCCATCCACATAGTAGCATCTTCACTAAAGCCCTGAACCAATGCAGCCATGGTACCTTTTGTGAGGCCAAGCCCTTGTTATTTTCAAGGCCTTCCTTTCTCCTTGCTAGTCACAGCTTTTTTTTTTATACATATATATAGTTCTTCAACCAAGCTTAAGGTAACTGATTGTTTAATTTCCTATTGATCCCACAGCCCACAAGAGGTGGTTTTTTTGCAAAATTGGCCTTTGTGAAAGTTACTTTCTTTGTGAGAGAGATTCATCACCCCTACTACGCTTGAGGGCTGAAAAAGCTCCCACTTCCATTCTCTGCTCTTCCAGCAAAACAAGGACAGATAAAAATATTCTTCAGGTTTATTACAAATAATGTGTGAGCCTTCTGTATGCAACATAAAGCAGCACAAAAAGGAGGGAGGGTCAAAGGAAAAATTAATTTTTATTTTAAAATATACACCCTTGAAGGGACACTAGCTAAAACAACGAGTACATCAGGCACTACAGAAAAGCAAACAGCTACAAATCATAGTTGGGCTGTTTGAAACATCTAGACAGCTTTGTACCACACATGACTTAGTATTTTTTGTTTTGTTTTAACTGTTCTATGCAGGAAAAACAGCTAATAGTTATGGCCTGATCCTCAGAAGAGCTGAACACACACAGCTCCTACCAACACAAATTAAGGAATTCTACACAGAAAAACTCCATAGACTTCAGGACATCTCTGTCAGAGATCATCCATGATAGTCATAAAGGCTTCTTATTCCCATAACCACTTGGCTCCCTGAGAAGCCATGATGGCCTGCTGTCTCTGCCTACATAGCACACAAAGGAGTTTCAAAACCTAGAGCAGAAACAGAAAGTTAATGCTGACCAAGCCCAGAATCCTCACTCTTATTTTTTCATGTGTTTTCTGGAAACTCATGCTATGTAACATGGATCTTCCTCAGCTTTGCCACTCCCACTCACAATTCATATACCTCAAGCCACTTGGATTTGACATGTAGAAGTGGGTTTCTACAAGGTTAAAGGATAGGGGAATGACACTGCTTAGGCTTCATTCTCCTATCAATCAGGGGTTTTAGGCCATTTGAGACATGTCTTTGCCCCTATCACCCCCACGAAAGCTACCAGATCACAGAACAAAGTCCATAGTACAGAATCCTAAACAGAATTTAAAAAGGGGGGGGGGAAGTAAGTTGTCTCTTTGTTACTAAATTATGCTCCTTGTTGATTTCCATATTTATGTGGTGCCTCCACTGTCCTGCCTGAGTGCAGGATGTTGATGGCAGCACATAAATACTTAGATTTGGCGGGGGGGTATATCATTTATTTTGTAGAATTATCATTTAGAGAGAACCATTCATGTGCTTAGCTCTGTACACGCAATATATGGGACTTGCCAATCAAAAACCAGACCGACAAATAATTCAGACATATCAGTTAAATACTACACATAGGTGTAATGCATCTATTGACTGGATAATTGCAGAACACTAAAGATTGTACTTGTCATACATTTCTGTCTGGTAGAATATCACTGAAAAGGTTAAACAATAGAAGGGTTTTACAAAGAGACTCGAAGAGAGGGTGTCTTGCACGCATGTGTATCGATAAAAGAAACAAGAATATCACTTGAGTAGTCAGTAGTTTTGATCGACTAGAAATCATTCTGATTAAGACTATCACATATACAAAAGTCAACAAAGACCCAGGAATAACTTTAGGATCTTCACTATACAATATGTAGCCAGCTTCCTGGTCTGTTTAACTCATGATGGCACAAGAAGTAAATTGCCAATGGCTGCAGCAGGGTGTTATCTTCACCATGTCAATGATTAATATTGTCAGAATGATCTTACACAATAAGCTAATGGTCAGAACCTGAAGAAAAGAGTTAAGCCAGCTGACCTTTTGCTAGATGCATCACCCACAGGTCCCATATGCGCAGGAAGGCAGCGATTCAGACTACCTGCAAGGTTAGACAAGATGCAGTGTTCGCTTTCTGTTAAATCGGTGTTACTAGAACAGTGGTCCGCACAATGAAATATTGAGACAACTGGGCATTGGGTAATTTGGGCAATGGGAAGTCAATCTCTCTTACTAACTGGACTCCAGAATTAGTAAAGTAAGGAATCAACATTTACACACCATGGCAGACTGATATGAACAAATGAGTGGGATTATAAAATTCATCTATGGTAAGCAATTTCTGCTGTTAGGACAGCCACTTGCATGCCTTTCACCAGTAACATCTAAAGGGTACACAAGAACTTGATGTTTGCTATGGCCCACTCAGCAGGCCTCATCCCCTAAGATCTGGGAAAGCAAGCATCATTACTGGATCTCCCTCCCCATCCTCTGCAGTAGTCAGAAGTCCTGGGAACCAAAAAGGAACTGCTGCCCCTCTACACCAGCAGCCTCAAAAGCTAAGGACCAGAGAGTTTTAATGTAACAGTCCCCTACCTCTAGACAGTGACAGAACAATGCATGTGGAGAAACCAGAGAGGCAACAGTGGTGACATGAGTCTCTGTGGAAGTAAACTAAATCCTACTATAACAGGGGTAGGCAACCCCTGGCATGTGTGCCGACAGTGGCACCCAAACTCATTCAGAGCTGCACACAGCACCGTCTGCAGTACCAGAAAAATTGCCATTCCTGCCACCAAAAGCCAGTCTGGGCAGCTTCCTTCAGATGCAGCCGGGACACAGTAGGTCCCCCTATGCCTATGCCTCCATGTGACAGAAAAAACCTGCCCAGAGTGGCTCCTCTCTGTAGTGTGATGCTCCCCAAAGAAGCCACTCTGAGCAGCTTCTTTCTGCAGCATGCCTGGGAACTCCTGAAAGGAGCTGCTTCTTTTCGTGGCATGCTTGTGGAGCCCTGTCCCCAGGCACACTGCCAAGATGAGTCACTCTGGACAACTTCTTTCCATGGCATGCCTGGGAAGTGCTCCCACTCCAGCCATGGCCACTGCTGGATTTTCAGGCAGCCACCACATTTTTTCAGCAGAATGGTCTACCAGCACCAGCTGAGGGTAGGGGAGAAAGGACCAGCACAGGGGTTGGCAAAGGTTGCCGACCCCTGCACTACAACTTAGTTGTGTTGCTCTACTCACTGCAACTACCATAACAATTGAAGTATAATTCTTGTTACTGGCTAGAGACCCTGGAATAAAGAAACAGTTAGCTGCAGGGGGGACTTATTCTGGCCTAGTTAGAAAATCAAAAGAGGATGATTTTCATGAGAAGTACCCAGACTCCATGGCCAGATGTCCCATTACTCCTTAGCATACCTGATGTGCATACTGACTTATCTACTTTAAGGGAGGAGATTGGAGAGGGTTTCTTTTTTGATAGTTAAAGAATGTGTATGTATGTGATTTGATAGGTCTTTTGTTACAGACACTGGGGTAGTGCAAGTAGCATTTTAAATAAAAGTCAGCCTAGGCCCAGATGAAAGAATTTTGGAGTCCCATGGACAGTGAAAATTTCCCTCCCCAGCTCCTCACATACTAAATATACAAGACAATCATACCACAGGTAAAACTTCAGTGCGCCACCCCACTTCCTACACCTAGAAAAGAGGTTCTCAAACTGGGGAAGGAGGTAATATGTTAGACTTTCCAGGGGGCAGAGGGTAACAAGGCTTCTTATGGGTCTTTGGTTTTGAGAGAAATGGGGGAAAGGGCTGTCACAGGGGGCACATCTGGGCACCCCTGAACTATGACCCATGTCAGTGGTTCTCAACCACTGTGTTGGGACACATTACTGTGTTGCCACACAGTGGTAAGTGCATTATGGAGAGCAAGGAAGATGGCTGGATTTGGCCTGGGGTAAGTGGGTTTGTGTGTCCTCTAGGGTTGCAATATGCTGCCAAGTGTGACATGACCTGAAAAAGGTTGAGAACCACTATGTGATGTTTCTGTTCACTTATGGATTGTCAGATTTTATGCCAGCTAGGCCATATGAGGTTTCTTTATGAATTCCCATAAGCTATCTTACAAGATAATTATGATATCATGTTTCCTGCAGCATCATGTATATGCACAGGTGTGTAACATGTTTTGCATGGCTCAGGTGAGTGGGAAACAGACCAAACTGTCTCCCAGCAGCATGTAAACAACCAAAGCTGAAGCAAGAAAGTACATGGAGGAAGTAACAAAGCTTATGCAGACTGAGGTCCCTGGCTCAGACTGGACACAGAAATCACCTCTGCCCAGAAAGGAAGGGATTGAGGGGGTCTGGAAACAAAGGGGGTCATTTTGAACTGTTCAGGGATTTTTGCCTAGGAATCTCCACCTTGAAACAACTTCAAGCAAGATCCAGGCCCCACTTGGTCTCAGGCAGAGACTGTCTGTGCAACCATCTGACAGCTGAACATCTTGAGCATAAACTCGGACTATGAAGTCAGTTTAGATAGAGGTGTTCGGTTAGTATGCATGTTTTACCTTTTATTTCCCTGTGGTCACTCCTGACTCATTTATATCATGATTCTTCCTTGATTGGCCATTTTCTCACTTAGAATTGTAATCTGATCAACAAACTAGTCGTTATTTTATCTAAAGCCATGTGGTCTTTAGAGGGTATGAGTGAGGAAGGCTGGGCACGATCCATTTCTTTATTAAATGGACAGACTTGAGTGTATGGTGACTGGGAGTGGATCCCAATCCCTGGAAGACAGTGGCTTCTCGTGAGGTAACTAGGGCCAGGGGTGCTCGCTTGGGGACCATCCCTCGAGTAGCCAGAGGGCATACATCCAGTGCATGGGACTGACTGCACGCAAGAGGCTGGAGTAGACTGACTCAGGAATGAGTGGTCACCTGGCAAAGTGGGGTGAATTGGGGTTCAGGAGTGGGAACTGGGGGGAGAGGGTCGCAGCATACCACCAGGCCAGATCTGGGAAACAGTCTGTCACAGGAGCAAGCGCCAGCTTGCAGCCACTTACTCAGATTTGTCCTGGTCATCCCTCCATCACAACTGGCTTGGGAGGGAGAGGGGGAGGTGATGGGGGACAACATAGCCAGGCCAATTTTGAATGAGTGACATAGCAACCTGTGCATGGAGTCACAGGATTAATTCTTTTTGTGTTTTCTCCCCATTGGTTAGTACCAGAGCTGTAACACATGTTTTGCCGCCCAGGGCATGTTCTAGTTGGAACATGCCCCTTCCCATTAGCAGTGCTCAGAACTGGTGCCGCAACGCCGCCCCTTTAATATTGCAGCTCTTCTGCCCACCCAGGGCTATGCCCCATTGGCCCTGCTGTAGATACAGCCCTGGTTAGGACAGCACAGTGGTTAATCCAAGTCTACCTAAAAAAGTCAGTGAAACACAGTAATGACTTTTGCTAAATTTTTTGGTTTTTTACATTCAAATTGAGTGATTGCTGAAGTGTTTTTACAGAGAGAGAGAGAGAGAGTACAATGGTGGATTTTGTACAGCTGTTGCAGGTAGTAAATTACATATTAAAAAACTGATGTTCACATTGATCTCTTTGTTCATGCTTCTTCTGAGAGCTCAATTCAGCCAAAGTACTTGAGAAATTAAATTAGCATACAAAAGAAAGAGGTATCACAGACCTCCCAAAATGTATATAGCCACTAGTATTGTATAGATGTGTTCTGGACATTTCTAAGCATTTGAAGACATTCAAAGCATCTTTATAATATTCAAATAGCATTACAATTTAGTTTTAAAACAATTCTTCCCATAGAATCAAATGCTGGAGAGACATATATAGTACAATTTCTAAAACAAATAAATATTCTAGACCAGCAGTTCTTAACCACTGTGTTAGGACACATTACTGCATCACTATACAGTAGTAAGTGTGTCACAGAGCACTGCGGGATGGGGTAGAGGGGTAGGATTTGGCTGTCGGGGGGCACTGGTGTGTCCCGTAGGGTCACACATGCTGCCAAGTGTATAGCAACCCACTAAAGATTGAGAGCCACTGTCTAGAGCAGTGGTTCCCAACCTTTGCTCTGCTGTGGCACACCTTGATACCTTCAAGTTTTTCTCGGCACACCACCATTAAAACACTCATGAATATTCAAATTAACTAAATTACTTATGGCACTGTTTTGAAAATGCTCCTGTGTGGGGTAGTAGGGGTAGCAGAACAGGGGTGGCAAAACACGGGAGGTCAGGAGTTGTGTGCAGTGGCAGGAATGAGTGTGAGGAGCAGAGCAGGGCAGGGGTGGCAAAAGAGGACAAGGGCAGCCATGTGGGGAACAGCACAAGGGTGGCAAGAGAGGAAAGAGGAAGGGAGAACAAGAGTGGCTTTGTGGGGGACAGGGGGAACTTGGAGAGTGGGAAGGTAGGGCAGGGGAGCATGTCACAGCACTCACTTCCCCTTTCTCCACCGTGGCTCCCTGCCACCCAGGGCAAATCCTCACCCCACTGCTGCTCCCTCCCACTCCAGTGGGTCCCGTCCTCCACTCCCCCAGCCCCCTGCTGCCTGTGATGGACCCTCCCATCACTGCAGGGGCCAGAACTAGGCCTCCATCCCCCAGCTACACCCCCCCCCACACACACACAGCCACCCCAACCCCCTGCTACGCACACCCCCAACCCCAGTTACACACCCTCTGCTACACATCCACTCCCACCTGCCTCTGCTACGCACACACACCTGCCCCACACGACCCCCAGAAGTCCTCCCCGACAAAGCCCTTACCTGGGCTGTTTGCAGGCTGCCTGACACAAACTGCTCTGCCATGCAGGGGGAGATTCACACACTCCCGGCCTCTTGCAGCTCTCTGCTGGCTGGGCCTAAGGTGGAGCCACTGGAACACTGCGTTGCAGCTGCTCCTGCTATTTTTAGGGGGACCCCTGGAACTCCACAGTCCAGTGCCTTCCTCTATTTGTAGGGGGGCCAGAAGGCTACCTGCCTTATTTATGCAGAGACACCTCTCCCATTGGCCTCTTCCAGTTTGGAAATTCCTATGCCACACCAACTAGGCACATGGCTGGGCTGAGCAGGGAAGGAACTTTAACTCCAGCTCTCAGGGATGCACGCGGCACACTTTGGGTGTTGCCATGGCACACCAGTGTGCCCCGGCACACTGGTTGGTAACCACTGCTCTAGATTACTCTTATTTATAAAACAATCTATAAAATGTCACCTCCACATGAACATACATATAAGACATTTCTCAAAATATATATAGATTAACTGATGAGCATGAACATTTGTTTAAGGGACAGATCATACTAGAATTTCCCCACCTCCACTTTATTGTAATTATAGGGGGAGTTGAAAGAAAACATTCCCCCACAAAAGCCCTTTTGTTTCACTTCTCTTTAACAGCAACATGTAAGGATGATTAAAAATATACACCACCTGGGTTCTACAGAGCTACAACAAAACTAGGCTGATTTAAAGAGGTATGCTATTTCCTTGCACTAATGTTCAAGATGCTTAAAATTCTTCCTTTAAAAAGAAAACAATTAGTATTATTACCCAAATTGCTTACTGAATTGACTTCAATTTTGTCTTATCTATGCATCTTTCAGACTAAAGAAGAAATCACATAAATATTTGATCATCATTTACCTCACTCTTTGAAGGGACATTTTATAATCTATTTAAAAAAAAGATTTTTACTTCATTCCTGAAATTTCTAATTGGATTGAGCCATAGACACATTTGCAGGCATATTATGCTCAGAGAGAAAGATCAAAACCTTTTAGATGTCCGGAAACACTGGTCAACCTGCCAGACAAAAGCATTGTTGCAATCCCACCAGAAGAGCTACCCTGGTAAGTCCTATTGCTTGAATATGAAGCCCTTGATGACAACAATTTGAGCAAATTCATGAATTCTCTCATCATTCTGAAAGCTGTCCTTATGTCTAGTATATGGTGATTCACACTACTGAATTAACAGTTTTATGGACTTCCCCTGGTTCCTGTTTGTTCTTCACAGGGACTTCCCTCTTTCACTCTCAAGTCCCTTTGTGTGGGCCTTTACCGTTGGGCAACTCTTGGCCCATATGTCCCAGTAACTACAGTAAGAATTCTCAAATCCCCTCCTTAGGCATGGGGGACTTCATGGCACTTCCCTTTGGAGCCCATTAACACAGGAGTCCTAGTTCTGTCACAGGGTTCAACAGCAATAAGTTCTGTTTCTCTTTCCCTCCCCCAAAGGAAAGCATGCACAACCTCTATTGATTCAGGAAACAAGACAGAATTTTCATTCAGATCTCGTTTAAATAGACTTGTAGACACAGAGAAATCGGGCCATTCTCCTCCCTGTTATTAACTATATGACTAGAGGAAAAACATCAAGAAAGTTGTACATTATAAGTGTACCCAGAATCCTAAACTACTTCGTAAGCACCCAATTTTGCTGCTCATCAAATCAATAGCAAATCTCACACCAATTTCAAAGGAAGCAAGATCAAATCCAAAGGTATTAATATGTGCCCTAGTCACAACATCTGGTGTGTTGCTATGTGAGCATCTGAATTTGAATTGAATTGAATCATAGGGTTAGAAGGGACCTCATGAGATCATCAAGTCCAACCTCCTGGGGCTTGAACCCAGGACCTTCTGCTCAAACCCAGGACCTTCTGCATATTAAACAGTGGTGCCAGCCCCTACACTATTTGCAGGGCCATTGAAACCCTGAAACCCTTCTTTCCTTTCCAGTTTGAGAATTCAGTAATGCTTCAGTAGCAAAAGAAACATCGTTGCAGTTCTATACACAAAACTCCTGTCCCTCTCCCTTCAGAACTCATGTGCCATCTGACCCAAACTATTTTTGATACTTCATAGAGCATAATATTGAAACAAGAAAATGAGGGAGCCTTGTACAAATGTAATTACTAACACATTCCAGATGGCAAAGAATAGGGAGGCCTGATTTTCAAGGCAGACTGGGAACCCACAAATCTAGCTGACTTCAATGGATGTTCAGCAATCCTAAACATAAGGCCCTATACATCTGTTTATTGCAAGCTATAACATTAATTGTGTTCAGGGAAGGACAGTTCTTCCAATTTCACAGAAAGGAGCTTTTTACACCTGCAAACATTAACACATGTACATAACCTTAAACATTCAGATGCCTCAGTTTTGCAAATCCTCAAAGACTTTGTGAAATTTTATTCACCACAGTCAGATCGACCATCATAGGACTAGTCAGGTGGGTAAAGACACACATAAGCTTTACTATTTGCAAGAGTAGAGTCAAAGTGCCTAGCTCACACCAGGACCTCCTTATGAACTAGTGAGTTCCCCTCACAATATGCATTTGAGACTGCAGTTATTTTACTTTTAATCTATGAAAATTATTTCTTAATTTTTTTTTTTTTGAGAGTCAAGCATCATGCTTTGCTCCAGCAGGTGAAGCTGCTCTCTGATGTGGAGGAAGCAGCAAGAGACACCGGAGAAATTCCTCTGCCTGGTGCAATTTGGTGGGGGAGAGGTAATGAAGACCAGATGGGAAGAACCAGAACTCAGTGTCATGCGTAGTTACTGACAGCCACTAGTGCCTGTACTCAGAGCCACTTCGTCCATTATATTACCTTCCAGTTACTCGTTAATCTACTCGTCATCGCCTCTCCCACCATTATTGCCCCATTCCTCTAGCCCATGTTGCTTTCTTCCCCCTTCCAGTCCACTCTTCCTCCCCCACTTAGATCCCCACTTCCCTTCTAAAATCCCTCCCTGTGTGGCTCCTTATTTAAGTTTGCTGCCTAGAATCTATTTCCTCACACAGTAAGTTAAACTGATGCCTGTGGATATGTATAGCTAGCAGCTAGGAGCATCAGACCATCTAGGGCCCTGATTCTTCTCTGATTTAAGCTTTTCCAATTTTCACCAAAATTAGTAGAAGCTCTGCCAACTGATACCTAGAACATTCAGACATCTTGAAAATGATCAGATGCAGTGTTCCAAACCTATCCTTTCACACAGACAAGCAGAAATGCTACGAAATTATGCAAGGTCCTGCTCCACCAGACAAACTAAAGTGCTTGAAATTTAAAGGCTTAAAAATTCTTTGACAAATAGATTGCACTATTTATTACAGTTCTCTCCCTCCCAGACAGGAAATTCATCCATCACTTAGTTTAAGATCAGAACATGAAGTGATAATTTCTACATCTTGTAAGTAAGTTCCCTTTCCACTCCTGGAAAACACTGGGGTAATCAAACAGCATACATGTTTGGTAATGGTATCCTGCTAAAGTGTTTTTATTACTTCTTGCCTTAGACTCCAACTCCAACACACTATCCTAGGAGATTAAAAAAGGCCCCCTTCTGGTCTCTGGCTCAAGCTTTTATAGTGCTTATTTCCTCCCATTCTTTAAGTTCCCCTACCTTCAAAGCATCTGACAAAGTGGAATCTCCTCCCAGCAAAGCTTATGCAATAAATAAATTTGTGTTTAAGACACTCTGTTTGTTTTACTGAACTAGACTAACACAGCTGCTCCTTCGGAACTCTGCTCTCCTAATTCACCTTCTGGCGGGCTAATTACCTTGTTAGCTCATCAGACTCCCTCTGGGTGTAATGGATCCCCCACTAAGCTTTCAAATCCAGTCAGGCTACCTAAGTGCCTCCTACTTTAAAACCCAGTGGTTACCTGTTCTAAGTGACCAGCAAGCTGACTCTCAAAAGGGGACTCTTACGTTGTCACATCTCTATAACTCCTTCCACCTGAAACACTCAAAAAAGATTTACAAAAATTAATGTGGTTTGTACTTTGTTTTGCAGCATTGTTCCTTCTTTCATTGGACACATCTGAAGAAGTGGGTTGTAGCCCACAAAAGCTTATGCCCACAGCAATTTGTTGGTCTTTAAGATGCCACGGGAGTCTTGTTGGTTTTGATGTATATAGACTAACAGAGCTACCTTCTAGAACACTTTCCTTCCTAAATGATTTACAGGGTTAAACAATGAAGTTAGATCATTAAAATATAAAACCTAACAGCCAGAAACTGAGAAAGAGGCATATTTTTAAATTAGCTTTCAGAACAGGAGAGACACGGACAGATACAGGACCTGGATAATACCATTGTGAGGAGCACAATATAAAGACAAAGAAAAAGGGTGAATACACAGATCTAGGCCCAGGGACAAACAAAATGTGGAATGATAATCAGAGAGCAGGGACATCTGCCTCCAAACATACAACCAGGCTGGCAGCTAACAAGGAAGCAGCTGGGAGGCACTGAAGTGGCACAGTCTCTTAGCCAGTTGAGCTTAGGTAGAGAGGCACTATTATAGTCTATGCACAATACTTTTTACTCTCTAATTGACTGGCCCCTGGGCAAGAACACAAGTCATGGTGAAAGATCCTTGTACCCTCTTCCTTCCAGTGAAGGGCCAAACAGAATAGGGCCTGCATCCCTTGTCCCAAAAACATGAGCTCAGCCATTTATCCAGATTTCTGTACCAGCACAGCTTGCCAGTTCCGCACATTAGGGTCTGTTAAATATTGACAAACATTCACCAAACAAAAGGGCAACCCCGAGTGCCAGTGCAGATCTCTCATCAAAAATATGTGGAACCATGAGGGGGCGGTGGTGGTGGAGGGGGAATATATGGAGGGTCACTCCCATGCTCACCTCTCATTATAAAACAGAGCGGCCATCCCACCTTCAGTCAAGCAGAATCACATTCCCTAACACTGTCTGTTATATAAAATCAAACATATCATGTGGGGGTAAGGGCTGTAGCATTCTGGCACCTACTTTTTTATAGCACTATAAGGAATCACATTATCTAACTTGATTTTTGTATTTCTTTCAACCATCTCCTCTCTCCCACCCCATTAAATCTTCTACCCTACCATTCTAACCTTTCATCTCTAAGTAACTCTTCCTCTCATCTTCTCCATCAGTTGCTGCTCACTTCTCTTCCCTGCCCCTTTAAAGATCTCTCCTTCGAGTCCCACGTATCTCCTTATTTCCCAGGTCTGAGCCAAATCTTTTCCTTTGGCCATTTGGGACACTTTTTATTCAATCTTTTCCTCCTACTGTGGACTCTAATTTCCACTCCTTCCTTTGAATCTCTCACCTGTCTTGTTTTGCTCACCGAGGATCTCTCACTCCTTCATCCTGCTGCTGGGTAGAAGTCTCTCCCAGTTCTCCTCCATGTGGTCTTTTCCCCTTGAGCCTTTATTCTTCTAGAAATCCCTTCTCCACTCCTGCACAAAAAATAGATGCAGAGCACTCAGCAGCCCATCCCCAACCCATCCTCCACAGACAGCCCCATCAGCTCCTCTGTCTGATGCACCTGTCAGCCCAGTACCCAAAGTGCACACACCAGATCCCATTTTGACCTTCATTCCCCACACTTCTGCAATGCCTCTTCAGTCCCTCAGCACCTTCTCCAGCCCTTTGTCTGTGTGCTTTGAGCCTTAGTGTCTCTTCTCCCTTGGAGTTCGAATCAAATCTCTTACCCCTCCCTTCACACTCTAGGACAGGGGTCTCAAACATGCTGTTCGTGGGCCACATGTGGCCCCTAAAGCTGTTTCCTGCAGCCCACAATGACGGTATTGTTACTGATATTTGCAATACTGTTGTATGAAAATGTTTCAGTGGTGTGGCCCTCGGGCTAATGTACTAGTCCTCATGTGGCCCTGCACAAGTCCTCATCCGGCCCTCCTGGTGATTTGAGTTTGAGACCACTGCTCTAGGATCCCAGCTTTGCAGAGGGACGGCTAAGGTTGCTGGTTGAGAGGTCAGCAGTGGGTGAGAAAGGCAAGCAGTCAGAAAGAGAGTTACAAACAAAACTGCACAGCACTCCCTACCAGCAGGGAGTCCAAAGAGCAGGCTTATAAAAAGAAAAGATAAAATAACCCATGAAGACTGCTGAGAATCTGTTTGGGACCCTGTGAAGAACAGGGAGATGGGCCCCCGAGTGCCTCCCCACAGGGACATATGACTGGAGAAGGCACTTGAGAAGCCAAAGAGGACAGACAAAGAAGTCAAAGATAGGAGACAAAGAAAGAGGTTGCAAATTCTGGCTGAAGGAAGTACTTGGGGATACAGCTGAAAAATTTGAGGAAAGGTGCACATTTTTGTTGGGTCTTGTTTAATGCATCCCTGGAGTAAGGATGTGCCAGATGGCAGGAGCTGCAGAAGAGAAAGTTCACATATTAACAGTGAAGGAACACTAAGAAGCCTTGTGCTAAATTGAGTACAGGGAACATAAAGATATATTATTGTCCCCATTTTGGAGATAGGTCAGCTGAAGCACAAAGAAATCAGATGACTGCAGGAAGTCAGCAGCAGAGTTGAAGACAAAACTCAAAAACTCTGTTCTAACTCCTTAATGACTCTCTAAGTGGATGAAAAGTCCTTCCAACCCCCCCACTCCCTCATTCACAGAAAGTCCTTGTGTTTTGGGAATCAGCTTCCTCAAACAGCCCAACCTTGTATTACACAATCACCAACCTTTAAGAAAAACAAACAACCCTTCAAGTCTACACCAGGTAATCTCTCTTACTAAATCACCTTTTTACTGGTAGCCCCTAGTGCAGTGGTTTTCAAACTTTTTTCCTTGGGACCCAGTTGAAAAAAAATCTCTTATGCCTGTGACCCAACAGTTACATCTTTGAGCATTATATTCCAGTCTTCTGGTGGCAGCAGCAGAGGGTGCTGTGACCAGTGCCTGAGGGTCTGCGACCCAGTACTGGGTCCTGACTCTAAGTTTGACAACCACTGCTCTAGCGAATAGCAGAGTGCTAGTTCTTAGCCCTTACAAATCATACTAAGAGTTCCATACCAAGATTTCTATAAGTTAAAAAAACACTAGTGACAACTTGCTGCAAAAAGAGAATTCTCATGTTTATATCCCTCTGCCACAGTATTTACCATATTAGCAGTGGCTCAACAAAGTGATTAAGGTTGTATGTGAGTGCTAAACTAGTCTAGCCACAGCATTTAAATTCCCATTTCTGGGATATTTCTTGGCTGGATTAGATGCAACAGACCACATTAATTCTTGCATGTGCAAGGAGGTGTAAATTATACTCAGTGGACCAGTGGAGGCCCAGAAGGATGATTTGCCTCTGAGGAGGGTAGGAGGTTGTATTTCCACCTCTCTTCCCTATGAAATTCCTCCAAAATGGGAGCAGCTTTAAAATCCATTTGCTCCACAGAAATCCCACCAGCCGGGCAGATCAGGGGTAATGGGGATGCTCTCAATCAGTGGTCCTCCCCATTTCCCCTCTCAGGCCATCCCCCCACTTTCAGGCTGCTTTGGCATGGTTCCTTCCAATGTGCAAGGGCAAGCATGGCAGTTTTAGGCCACCACACCCTAACCCAGTGGACTACCCACCTTGTGACACCAGCTCCTTGTGTTATGTAAGCAAAAGCAGGTTTAAACCTGGGCTGGGGATATGTGATACTGATCTCAAATGAATCACTGCTTTGCATATTTTCAAAAATAGCCTCTTCAAATTTCCTTTATCCAAAGAAATTTCCCCTCACCTCAACAATTTGTGCCATTCACAGTCAAGTAATCTACCTGTGCAGTATTTCCATTCTCCAGTTCGATTATACAGGCAGGCAACTCCCCCCACTACTCCCAGAGGTGTAGTGCTCATTCAGGAGACGGCCAGTAAGAATACGAAGCAGAAGGAAGAGAACAGGAAGTATGAAACTTTCCGCACTTCACTGAACAGCTCCAAGGTTGCTAGAAAGGACTAAAAGGACCTTTACAGAGCACTCTTAATTAATATGCATATACTCATGGATACTTACAGGTTTAGTACATTTCCCCACACATATGTTGCTTGAAAGCCATCTTTGTCCTCCACCCATCTGTTTCTTTTTCTCTTTTCTAGATCTCCATTTCTTACTTTGTTCATATGTTTGTTCTTGGAAGTGACTGGTTATTACAGGAAGCATTATTTCCTAATAAGGAGGATTTCTGATCACCCACTTCAAGGGCAGAGGTAGCTGTCTCCTAATGCATGGGTCCTTTAATAAATGTCGCTCCTAAAATTACAGACATAAGTGCCTAATGCAGTCTGAAAATGGAATTTCCAGCAGGGTCAGTCATGTTCTCTTGAAGTTCTATTATTGCTTTTTGTAAAAGAAGTATTCAAACCCTCTGTCTGTCTAGGGAGATGACTGGAGACAATTCTTACGTGCTTTCTTGTCTGGGCTGCTACAATACACAGATAGGATGGCTCAAAAGACTAAGATGATAAAGGTGGAAGATAGAGGCAGACTACCAGTTTAAATCCAGAGCAGGTTTGTAGTGCCTGAAGACTGCTATAATCCAATGGCTGTGGGGTGGTATCACTTAAGTTTGTAATTAGGCAGCTATCCACACCATGACACATTCTGACAATCTCTTCAGTATCTTAACACTGAACTGCCCTCTTGTCCCACAACCAGGTCTACAATAGAGAGATTTGGCATGTGAAACAGAATGAGGACCCATGAATATTATACATCCTACAGCCACACACAAAATTTCTATCAAGGGGGCATAGGCAGTCACACCACCATGTGGATTGCACTTGCTCTGAGCAAGTCTGGCAGCTGTGTTGTCAGCCTCTATGTCAATCGTCACTGATGTGGTGTCAGAGATGGCACACTCTCTTGTAATTAGTTTTCCACCTTTTCCGTGGGAAAGAAACACACACCAGAATGCCATGAGCATAGCAGCAGGAGAAGAAGATGATTTTCTGAAGCAATCATTTCAGAAAGACCTGAGGGGAATAAAGCAAAAGTCAGGAACGCTGCAATCTGGAAGATGAGAGATGATCACGCCTCTTCACAGTGATGAGTTCTTCAGAAAAAATTGCCAAACAACATGCTAATTTCCACAGAGAGAGCAGCTTTAATGCAGCGCAATCCTCCCAAGGGAGGAAATAGAATCTTTTGTGTCAAGGATGTGGGACTGGTTGAAGCTGGCAACCCTGTGACAGTAACTTTAAAGAAGGGATATCTCCACAAACCTCGCGAAGTTTTCATCAAGGAACAACTAGAGAAATAATGCTGTGCAGACATACATTTATGATGACAGAAAATAGCATTCAGTGGAGAACCCTTACAGGAATACATAACATATCCATCAAACTTGCTTATACGGAGGTGACACACAGCAGTTACGCTTACTAAGATAACACAGCAGCAGGAATGTGAATTACTGTGTAATTACCATTTTCTTTTCACTCAGGTTACCCTATTATTTTGTAGCAGCTATATAATTAGCTTGCATTTCTGAAAGGGAAGGTTGTACCCCAGAGTTATGTTCACATGCATGAGACCCAAACAATCTAGAACCAGCTCTGCACAACAGAAAGATTTTCAATATAAACAGGATGGATGGAATTAAGTGATGGACACTGCCACTAAATTCAGAAGAGTGGGAGTCTGCAATAGCTCTAATTAATAAAACTTACATGATAAATTAAAGTGGGACCCATAAATATCATTCACAGACTTTGTCTTGCATCTAGATACCAAATGATTCTCAGCTCAAGATTACAGTGACTATAGGAAATGCCACCCTGAAGTTACACTATCAGCAGTTCGCTAAGTTAATAAATGTCATCCAGTCTTTAATAAATCACCTGAGAAAAACTACCAACCTCTGTGTTCCACCACTTAGAGGTTCAGACTCTAACTGTGGGGATTTTATTTTAACTATTAAAATAACCCAACAGTTATTTTGCAGAGCAAAATCTTTTGTTTAGATGCTTTTTTTTTTTGAATGTTCAAGAAAGCTCTGTGCATTGACACTCTCTAATACAAACCACTAGCTTTTCAGTTAAATCTGAGAATCAAGAACTTACAGTATGGTACTTAGAAAGTATAGAAATAACAATAATATGAACTCATTAATCTTATTTTACTTTGGAATGGTCCAATATCATTATATCCCCAACACATTCTGAATTGAATTTCCATGACATCTGCTAGGAAAAGCAGCATAAATACATAGCTGAACTCAGCAAATAAATATTATATGGCAGCCTATCACAACTCTGCGTAAATGCCACTTAGATCAGGAAAAATGCATTTAGACCTCACCCCATCACTGGAGCATTACATTTATAAAAGATTAAGGACAAAATTGTTGCTTTTTACCCACTGCCTATACTAGTGGTGTCTGGATGTGCATCACTTTAGTTGGAATGCCAAGACACAATGAGCCAGATTCTTTGCTCATGTAAATTAGCACAGCTCCCATTAAGTCAGTGGAGTTATAACCATTCACATGAGCTGAGAATCTAAACCCATGTTCAGGATGCAACATACCTTGGGGAACAAAAGCCAGACCAGCCACTGCTGCATCCTTTGGAATGGTATAACACACATTCATCCCATGCTGATCTACCTCAGATGACCTGGGCAATGGGAGGGTGCTAATCTCACATAGCCTTTTCGGACTTTGTCCTTGGCATGATTGGGCATGTTATATTAACAGCACAGGGCCTACTCAGGGCTTGTCTGCCCCCAAAAGTCATACCACTTCAAATACACTGGGATAGTTGCAGTAAGCACCCCACTCCCCCACTGTGGACACAGTCTTTGTAAAGGTACTCAAACTCTTGTAAAGGAAAGGGAATAAGATATACTAGTTTAAGCAGTTTTATGCCAGTAAAACTGTGCCCACACTATTGACGGTACTAATTTAGATAGACAATTACATCCCTAAACCATATACTTAGATCAGTATAAAACCCTTGTGCTGTTCAGTCCTCTGATTTCTGCTAAAGAAGGGTACTCTCCACCAACACTCCTATCATACCAAGATGTGTTTTGTTAGAATTCATGGCATGGTTTTGTTTCGGGTGGCTTATTTTTATTTGCATTCTCCAAACAGCAAAAGTAAATGCGCAAGATGTCAAGTCTTGTAATATGTGATTCATGTTGAATATAAAAGAAAATATTATTTTAGATCCTGTTCCAATGACCACAACCAGCTCTTCCTTTTTACTTTCGTACTGAAGATTTGTCTCTAATTGGCACCCAAATGTGCATAGTTAGATCATTTCTCTTCAAAAATAAATTACTGCTATCTATACTGGTATGAGCAGATACCATGGAGTTCACGCATAGGATTTAATTTTTTTTAATTACTGTAATTATGCTTTGCTGAGAGCTCCGAAGACAGATGTGTGACTAATTTGTTTTCTAATTTTTATGGTAATTTTACAGTGAAAAAAGTGAATCCATGCCTTTAAAATTAAACAGAACTGTACAGTTTAAACATTAGTCATGGATATTTAATTAAAGTACATCAGATTTCTTTGTACTTTATTTATTCCATGCTATTCTACTTTTAATAAGGCTTAACTTAAGATTTAAATACATTTTTATAAAACTTTTGAAATTTGGACTCCTGACTGGAGTTTATCATCTTGTTCTGCAAGAAGCAGTGTTTGTTACATATTTGCTGTTTGTTTTCCTGACCAATAAAAGTCAGTAGTCAATAGAAAGAAAGGCAGACAGATTATTGGACTAAGAAACCAGTATAGTATCATTTGTCACGTTCAGGTATAGCTGGCAGTTCTTTTAACATAAAATGTTTACATATCTGATACAGTATTTACATTCACATGTCCAGAGACATGATTTATTCTAGTATTACAATTTACTAAGTGTTAATAACTCATTACGTTGCAATAAATTGTTAAGAGTACTGATATACTTTTGTACCAAACCATAATGTTCAAACAGGGTCCTTATATTCAATATTTCCCTAATTATTAAAATGAAACATGACTATGTTTCCCTTTCCATGTATACTCATAGCTTCCATTAAACAGCAATGAAAACTACATGTTTACATCAAGGGGTGAAACAAATCCCTATGAAAGAAAAACCATTTGAATCTTAAAACTACCATTCTTTTAACATGCACTACAAAGTCTAATGTTTGTCTCTATAGAAAACAAACTAGGTACAAACAAATTACAACAAAGAGTTAGAATGTATCTAAACTGCTTTCCTCTATCATGCTTTCCTCTCTCTTTAGAAACTACAGTCTCAATTTGTTTCCTTAAAGGACAGAAATCTATTGTAGGTATTTCTAGTATACCAAATAGCACAAGAACCCAGTCTCCCAAACATGTATGTGTGCTAAGCATATGTATAAGTGTTTGCAGTATCTGGGGCATAATATAATTATTAAGTCCTTGGAATGGTGGATACACTAAATCCCTGGCAGAGAGAACTGCAAGACTCCTCCCAAACAGAGACTGATGGGAGGGAAGCACACAGGGAGTTTTGAGGAGCGGGAGTAGGGGGAAACAGAGGAATGCAAGGAGCTCCCAGTGTATGCAATAAACTCATCCTAACCAGGGACAAACTGTGCTACCTTGTACTTATATGTGCTGTACATAAATTTCTAAACAAAGAAAAATAAATCATTGCTAGAATTAAAGTTAGAACTAAATCTATCTTAAACAAGAAGCTTATTAGAATATTGTAGTTAAAAATTAAAACAATTGTTATACGTCAGGAAATGCAAGGTTATTTTCCACAGACAACAATAATTCTAACCTTGTATACCAGCCCTCTGCTCTGCCCAGGTAGAAAGAGTTTGTAAACAGTGATTTTTCTATCCTTTGTGTAATAATGGCAACTCCAAGCATTTGAAAATCCTGAGTCAAGCTTCAGAAAGTCATGAGATTAGTTTTAAAAAATCATGAAGTTTTTAAAATATGAACATGCTGTTGTACCTATCCCCTACTAAAGTCATTGGTACAGTTGTGTTTACAAAAAGATTTGAAGAAAGATTTTATCAATTTTTGCAGATACATGAAAAAAGGAGGACATCAGGGCTACCCTTAAACTCCACAGCAAAGTGGTAACTAGCATTTACTTAGACTGGGATGAGAAAAAGCCTTCCTTTGACAGCTCCATCATCCAGCACCATGACTATGTCTCCATTGCATACCTCTCACAGTGGCAACATAAGAGGTGTTCCAGAGTGGAAAGCAAGTTGCATTGACACTGCGGTGTGTAGCCATATGTGTTGGTAAAAGACTCTGGGGGGAGGGGAGGGTGCAGCAAAAAAAAAAAAAAAAAAAAAAAAGGTGCAGCAGTGGGGAAAGCCTACCAGTACATACCAAGGCAGGGAAAGACTTCTACAAAGGGATCTGACTGAATCTTGCCTCTGCAAGAGATTTTCCTTACTTCCTCTCCCCACTGGAGCCTTTCGCACTGCCAGAATCTTTTCCTAGAGCAGGGAATGTCTCTAGCACAGGGGTAAGCAACCTCCGGCACGTGTGCTGACAGTGGCACCCGAACCCATTCAGAGCGGCACATGGCACCCTTTGCAGTACCACAGAAATTGCCACTCCTGCCACCAAATGCCATTCTGAACAAAGCTGTCCGGGTGCAGCTGGGACACAGGGGGTCACCCCATGCCTATGCCTCCATGTGACAGAAAAAAGCTGCCCGCAGTGGCTCCTCTCTGTAGTGTGATGCTCCCCAAAGAAGCCACTCTAAGCAGCTTCTTTCTGCAGCATGCTTGGGAACCCCTGAAAGGAGCTGCTTCTTTTTGTGGAATGCCTGGGGACCCCCATCCCCAGGCACACTGCCAAGATGAGTCACTCTGGGCAACTTCTTCCCATGGCATGCCTGGGAAGCACTCCTGCTCCAGCCATGACTGCTGCTGAATTTTCAGGCAGCCACCACATTTCTTCAGCAGAGGGGGATGCCAGCACCAGCTGAGGGTAGGGGAGGAAGGACCAGCACAGGGGTTGGCAAAGGTTGCTGACCCCCTGTCTAGCAGCAGGGTACTGGACTGCTAAAAGTAGCAGTTTAGGAGGATCAACTGCTTGAGTGAATAGAAAGTGAATAGGGCATATACCTGCGAATCTACCCACACCTTTCAGGCATGTCTTTAGCTCACTACCTATGTTGTTATTTACACTCACACTAAAAAGAAATTTGCAATACAGACATACCTGAACAGTAACCATCTTGTGTTGGTCCATGGCTCATTATTCCATGACTTGTTTCTGCACCTCTCCATTCCATTCGTCTCAGCCTCTTGCCCCCTCCTCCCCCAACCCTCATGCAACTAGAAAGTCAGGACAGCCAAAGGGCACTTGTGGGCTTCCTTCAAGCTCCTTGTCCATGTTTGGAGAGACTGTCCTCCTGCTGCTTCTGCTTATGCCCAGTATCCATGCACAGCAGCACACATCTGCCATTAAGTCTCACACGTCTGTCCCTACTGTTCCCTCCACATGTGTCCCCTGTTCCTAAGCAGCAATGTAACCAGAACTGATTTTTAGCAGAACCTTTGATTGACACAGGTGAGCACAAGCCTTCACTCAGAAGCAAAACAGAGGTTGATAAAAACAAGGAATGAATTGCTTAAAATTTGATTAGGTGAGCCTGCTTTCAAAGTAAATGGGTCATGGCCCACCCCTAGCCACACTGTTACCAAGCAGACTCCTGCTGCACAAGCTGCCATTTAACAATTCCCCCAATATTTTACTCAAAGAATTTAGAAGTGCCATGGTCCCACTGTGGCATTTCAAAGTTACCTGAACAGGAGCTGTTTGGCTTGTAGATTCAACCAGTGTGAATTCTGAGTGCTTGAACGTTCCTTGAACTGTAGTTATTGGTGTGACTTTTACTGTCTTGACTCTGCTGTACGCTCTTGTATCTAGCTGATGTTGTTACTGCTAATAGCTTTGAGCACACAAAAGCATGTGAGGTATCCTTCGAAAAAACTGAAAGCACGGCCTCCACCCTCACCAGTATACTTCGTAAATACAGATGAGAAACAACAGTAAGAAACAAAAAAGGATATGGGCAGAGATGTGTCTTCCTGTGTGTTCAGAAGGAGACAGACAGGACAAAGATTTCAATAAGAGTTTGTGGTTTTTCAGTAGCCATATGCTAATGGAACCATGTATCTAATGTGTTTTAATTAACTATTAACCAAGCTGCTTCCTCTTCCTAATTCAAATCCCTCCTAAGACCTCACTCCTATGAGAAGTGAATTAGGTTTTCAGAGGCTATTCCATGCACAAGGAATAGTGTGGAAGAAAGAACAGATGGAGGCAGCAATGGGTGACAGAAACTAAGACAATCTTCCAATGACCTGTGTGCTGTCAACACTCTCCAACCAACTGGGGCCTCATTATGTACACATGGGCTCAGCAATCCATTAGTGGAGGCGATTGGAAGACCAAGGCCTAAGAGCACATTGACATTGTCATAAATGCCTGAAGAGAGAGTGGTCAGTGGAAAGTCCAGGTTGGAGCAGGAGGCTGGGGATGGGTGACATAAGGTCTAGAAACTGAGAACAAGCTACCTAGACTTGATACCCACTGTAACTGGGAACCAGTGGAGGTTGTTACTGCACATGTAAGAAAATAACTCATACTGTCAACATTTGTTTGTGCTTAATTCAGAAAAGGAGGAACTAAAATAAAAATCAAACATATGTTGAATGAAGATATAATGAGGAGCAATTAACACTGTGTTTGGTGAAGTAATTTCCTCCTCCACATCCTCTTTGCAAATGAGACATCAGCACAGTTGGAACTTGGAACAGTGAAACCAGCACTTTGCCAGAACATTTGTCCACGGAATTTTTCTCCTTAAGTGATAAATAAGAGTGGAAATTAGCACTTATATGCCGCTCTCCAAAACAAAGCTTCATTGTATTAAATGATGCATAAACATAATGGTAAACAAGATCTCTGCCCCAAACAGCTTATGCTGTAACAAAACAAAAAAACAAAGTAAGAAAGGGGAAAAGAAACAGAACATACAAGGAAATGATAGCAATCATGGTGGTGATTGGGAAACATTTAGTTGAATGTTGTTTCTGTTACTATGGGGCAACCTAACCTCATTTCACATGATGTAAGAGTGGGTGGTGGCTATGCAGGCTCAACACAGCATGAGCTGCTGCGGATGGACACTTTTGAAGGCTAGTCCCTCCTTTATGTGGAGGCTTTTTCTCCCATCTGGCACTAGAAAGTAAAAGGGGTGTAAGTATGCAAAGTAGCATAGAGAAGGAACAGTGAAGCTGGCACTAGGGGGATTCAGGGAGTGGGATACAGACAGAAGCTGATCCCAAAAGCCAACTTGCAGACAGAAGAGACTACCTGTAGTCCAAATTATAGCATACAATCTGTTGCCACCCAGAGATTTCGAAGGGACAGAGGAGCAGTAGGGCCCAGGGGGAGGAATGGACATATTTGAAACCTGGCATACCCTCCAGGTCAACTGTGGTACAGGAATGAATGGTCTCTAGAATACAGCTCACCCTTTGCCCTCCTGCTATTTCATCACCTGTTGGAAGGAGACCTTTGATTTCTGGGGCTAGCACTATCACAGGAGCTCCTGCTTTCCCTCTCCTAGACCACACTGTAGTCAGAAGGGAGCATTTTTAAGTAATTGATTTTTTTTTTTTTTTTTTTTGGATCACCACAGCCACTTCAGAACAAACAAGTTAGGGAGATGGCTGTGGCAGATCCACAAGAAAGTGGCAGGCTGGCCACTTTAACCATAGAAAGGAAATCTACATTGACTCACAGTAACCTAGGGCGAAAAGAGAATTTTCACTGTGCCCCAGGGGAACTAGCATCCATTCCTAACATTTCCCCCCCCCCCCCCGTAAATGCACTATTTCCCTTCCACTAGCCAGCAAACTCTTTTCTTCAAATGGTAGCACAGAAAGGTGCTGTTTAAAAACCTGCATCTGTGAGGTGCTAAAAACTGTTGTTGATGGCACTCAGCATTTTGTATGATTCCACCCTTACTGAATTAGTTGATGGCCACAGTGCGTTAAGCACAGAGCCAGATAGGAGTAGTAGTACATAGACACAGTACCTGAGAGGAGTACCAAGAGATTGCACAGGATGGAGAAGAAAATGTTTTGTGACACTCCTCTCCAGGGTACAGCATCCCGTCACTTGTGCAGCCAGTCGGCTCTGCCCATCTGTGCCTAGGTGGGTGGGAAAAAGGAACAATGGCTCCCCCTACCTATTTGTCACTGTCATTGCTCATGGAAACATCTGTAGTTCAACTTTCATGAACTCCTGGACACTGCATTTCAATACAGGCAGCCTTTCCTCAAGCCCTCTGGAAAGGTGGCTTGACAGTGAATCCTTAGCCTCTGCAAAAGGCAAAAAGCCAAGGCACAATCTAGTCCTAAACCGGGGGGATGATGAGAGAGACAATCGAGAAGAACCATGACTAAAAATCCAGTCACCTGCCAGTACAGAAGTTGAAAACTTGCAATATTAAAAACCTGAGAGAATTATTATCATAGAAGAAGCTATTGAGGCCATGTGGCTATTGAAGCTGCTGAGAAAGGTTCATGCTAACACCACAGTGTTTAATAATACTGCAAGCAACCTACAGGTAAAAGCTACTTTATTCTCATCTTCCTCCTTTCACTGAATTGAAGAGGGTTTATTAAAGGTGACAAGATGGGGGTTGCTATAGTACAGGAAGTCATGAAATGGCACTGAAGTACAGCTGTGTTCATTCAGTGTTATTAACACATAAGAAGCAGCATTCAAACAGCACATCTCCTTTGTAAGCTCTGGTTGGATGACCAACTGATGGAAGAGTACCTCATCTATGAAACACAAGGAGTAGGAAGGAAAATGGAAATTCATTTTATTTTAAAATGTACCTGCCTTTTTGGAGGGAGGGAGGAAAGAGTTAAGCGATGCAATATAAAGCTTGGAGACAAAGTATCTCACACTAGGGTGGTTTCTAAGGTAACAAATGAGACAGAAAATTAAACTGCTGATTCTCAGTGCAAAATATTACTGCCTCACAGCTACTGTGAACAAATTACCAGCTCAGCTGCCATTCACAGTATAGGAGATTCACCTTATCCTGCCTTTGCATCATGCTATGATGTCCCACCAATTAGTTCCAAAGGGATAGCACTGTTAGTCTAGTCCAGCAAAACAAATAAAGAGTCTGGTGGCACTTCTAAAGACTAACAAATTTATTTATTTACTTTAAAATAAACTTGTTAGTCTTTAAAAACACCACTAGACTCCTTGTTTGTTTCCCCCCAATTACTGTGTGCATTTAACACATGCAAATAGCTGCACACCTTCTTGAAGTAACTCAATTTCCCCTTCTTTTTCAGGATCCCAGAGCCATTTAAAAAGCAAACAAAGGGTTAATACAACACCAGAAAGGCCATAAACTGACCCATCACTGTATAATTTCCACCCATGATTTAGGTTAATCATTTAGGTGGAGGCTGTTAGGGAAGCTGCAGTGATTAGTATCTACTGCCATCTGGTGAGTGAAAGTCCAAATACTCATTCCTTTCTCTTTCAAGTCAACTTACTTTTATTCTGTTTGTTTCTTCTCATTTAATTTTTGTACAGGTAACTAACCCTGCTGATGGACTCCACATCTCTAATTATTTCAAACACAGAACTGAAAATAGGTGGTCTTCCAGGTAGGTCAGTTAAGATAGTTGTCAGACAGTTTGTATTGAAGCTAGCTAGGGGCACACTTTTACATTTCCATATAGGACACTAGTTGTTCAGTGTTTCCTTCTCTCCACTACAAATTGTAAATACTGTTATCCTAATGCATAAATATACTGGGTGTTAACTGAAGAAGTTTCTGACATAATACAAATAAACAAACATTTCTTAAAGGTTTATTATTTTTAAACTAGTAACTGAAAGACCATCCTGTTGCATGGGTGTGGCAATTGACTAAATCCACCCTTTGTGCAGTCTTCTTCATAAAAACAATTAAATTGTGGCATGCAGATCTGCAGAGTAAGGGTGGTGAGTGGTTGAGTTGCTTCAGAAATCACAGATCTCGGATTCTAGGCATAGCACAAACATATGCCTTACTGTATCTCACTGTACATTGTATAGATATAATTTATGAAGTCAAACTAGCAGAGAACTCAACAACCACATGGTAAATGACTGCAAATATCAGTCATGATTAATCTTGGTGATATGCTAAACAAAAAGAGACTTCCACCTTACATATAATGGTTTCCATTGCTTCAAATTGACTATACAGACATTTTAGGCTAGAGAGTGACATCCTAAACTCTTATTATATAGCTAAACAGCTCTTCTGTGACTCAACTTTAAACAATAGTATGAAATAGGGCTGTACTAAAACCCCAATATTACTAAAAGGTTTATACTGTAAATCCAGCAAGTTGCCATGCTGCAGCTATCAAAAGATAAGTCCATTCTCTCCACCTTTTTCTACTAAGGATGTGAGGATCAGTCATTGAGCTGCAATGATGGGTGGGACTGTCCCTAGGGAATTCAAGGTTGCCAGTTGTATTAGGTACTTTTTCCCCCAAGACCCAGCTCCTGGAGTTACCTGATTACAAGAATCTTGGCTTTTATTAAAAAATGTTTTAGCTCTCCCGGTTTTAGAGAAAAGCTTGTATATTCCAAAGGTTCAAAATCCAGAAGGTAAATAACACCACCCTCCCAAAGGTTGTGGGAGGAGGAGTGGTTTGTTTTGTTTTGTTTTTTTAACACATGATTTGGAGGGGCCTCATTCATTGTTTTGAATGATTAGAGTTGGTGATATGAGCAGTGCTTCTGGTTCCCTTCATTCCCAACCTCTGAAGACTGGCAAACAAAGTGTCAGAGCTACCATAGCTAAGAGCAAGTTCATACTGGTAACCAAAGCTGGCACCTGACCTTTATGTACAGGGTTATAACAGCTGCAAGCTAGGGGCTATCCCTGTTCCCAGTCAATTGAAGTGTCACCATTCACTTCAGGGGAAGCAAGCAAAATACCTTTTGTATACAGAGAACATATCAGAAAAAATTGTCTTTCAGTTTGCCTGATCATTTCCTTATTGACCTAGCTTTTTATTTGTTTCTTCAACTTTTAAAACCTTTACAGGAGCAAGTGCAGGAAAAGTTACATCACTTAATAAATAATAACTATCGAGTTCTCACATAGCAGTTTTTCATCCACAGATCTCAATGTACATTGCAATAGAAGCAGATATCACTATCCCCATTTTATAGATGGGAAACTGAGGGATGGAGATTAAATGACCTGCACAAAGTCATTGAGCAGAGTCGGATCTAGAACCTACATCTCCTGCATATTGCAGTAATATATATAGCAGCCATATTTCCCTTCCCAAGGGCTACCTTTTCACTGTAGGAAAGACTATGAAGAGAAGTACCTTGTGATAAAGGCACTGGACTAGAACTCAGACCAGGATTTGAGTACCAATCCTCCCACCAACCACTTGAGAATTAAGAACAGATTGTTTAATGTGTCTCAGGGCCCCATCTGTAAAATGAAAATAATATTACTACTTTTCTCCCATCCCTTATCTGTCTTCTGCATTTAAACTGCATGATCTTTATGGGAGGAACTGTCTTGCACTGTGTGTCTATACAGCACATTAATGGATCCCTCCATGCCTGGGGTCTCTGTCTGCCACCATAATGAACTTTAAAGCAGAGAAATTGAGAAGGTGCCATCCTCACAATTATGGGTTTTAACTCCCATTTACCTAAACTCCAGAGAGACTTCACCAGTAGCCCTACAGTCTCTGAAGTTTTTAATACTGCTGCCCATCATCAGGGTCCCCTCCACTTAAAATCAACAGCAATAACAAACTTCTTAGTAGACTTCATGGATGCTCTGGCACATCTCCATCTTTAGATAAAGAAATTCTCTGTGTACAATAGGAATTTTAATTTTTTTTTTAGGGTGGTACATGGGCTAAGGCTCCAGAGGATGTGAAGGGGGTTCAAGGTTGTAAGTGCCTTTAATAGTCTGGAAGGGATTTTTTTTAATTAGGAAAATTTTTCAGCATTTTCTAAAAAAGGTCAGACTCCAAATCCACCTAATCTGTTAGAAGTTTTTCCCAAAAGATGGATCCACTCAAGGCTGACTCGACCCATAAGCAAATGAGGCCCTGGCTCAGGGTGTTGTTTACTTAGGGGCAGCCACGGTGCTACATCAGGCTGGGGCAGGGCGGGCCTGCCCAAAAGCAGAACCCTTTGCTACTGCCCCTCTCCAAAACAGTGACTCTGCCCCCAGAGGCGGAGCAGGCTGGCCCATGGGCCAAACTCCACTCCCTTGCCCTGCTTCTAAGCTGGCCCTCCCGAGCCCTAGGGAGGAACAGCCGGCCCAGAGGCAGGGCCAAAGAGCGGAGCCTGGCCTCTGGGCTGGCCCACTCTGCCCCTGGGCTGGCTGTTCCCCACCCTGGAGCAGGATGAGCTGGTCTGGAGCAAAGGCCAGGTTCTGCCCCCCATCACCCTCTTCACAGGGGGAGGGGGGGTCCCCACACAATCAAAAGCCAGCTCAGGGCACCAAAGGCACTTGAGCCGGCCCTGGATCCCCTGAATCAAGCATGCTTTGTCCTCATCTCTTGGTCACTTCATTCTGGCCTTCATGATCTTCACTGTCCCAGGGGAGTGCAGCTGTCACAATGATTCATAGATCAAAATTTAGTCTTTAATGTACTTGGGTCTTTATCTATTAACTGTTTTGATGACTAAGAACAAAGCCTTGAACTGATATTAGAAGCTAAGGAGCCAGTGGAGGGATGTGGTCAGTGTTCAGAATGGCGTCCTCCCCCCCAACCCCGTATCTGTACTGGGATCAGGAATGTTCAATATATTCATAAATGATCTGGAAAAGGGGATAAACAGTGAGGTGGCGCAATTTGCAGATGGTATAAAACTAATCAAGATATGTCCAGAGTGAAGTGTGATGAGTTATAAAAGGATCTCACAAAACTGGGTAACTGGGCAACAGAATGATGGATGAAATTCAATACTGATAAATACAAAGTAATACAATTATTGTAAAAAAAAAATAATGGGGTCTAAATTAGTTGTTAACTCTCAGGGAAGATATCATGAGGTCATTGCGGATGGTTGACTAAAAAGTCCACTCAATGTGCAGCAGCAGTCAAAAAAAGTTAACAAAATGTTAGGATCAGAAAAGGGATAAAGAAGAAGATATTGTGCTGCCTTTTTATAACTTCATGGTATGCCCGCATCATGAATACAGCAGGCAGATCTGGTTGCCCTCATCTCAAAAGAGGTATATTGGAATTAGGAGAGGTAGGGAAAAAAAGGGTGACTAAAATTATTAGGGAGATGGAAAAGCTTCCATGTAAGGAGAAGTTAAAAAGACTAGGACTTTTCAGTTTGGAAATGAGATGACTAAATGGAGACATCATAGAGGTCTATAAAATCGTGACTGGTATGGAGAAAGTAAATAAGGAAATGTAAGTTACTCCTTCTCATAACACAGGAACAAGGGTTCACCAAAAGACATTAAAAGGCAGCAGGTTTTAAACAAAAAAAATGAAATATTTCCTGATAAAATGCACAGTCTACCAATGGAACTCCTTGCCAGAGGATGTTGTGAAGGCCAAGACTATAATGGGACTTAAAAAGCATTAGATAGGTTCATGGAGGAGAGGTTCAGCTGGCCGCCTACCATGACAGTGTCTCCCATGTCTCCCCACCTGAACAGCTTTCTCCCCACTCTCTCCTGCTACTTCCATTATCCCTGCTGAATCAGGGCCATACAGGACTCTTCTTCGCCTCAGCATTCTACAAATATTAGCAGTATCCCAGGCCTCCCCCCTTTATTGCAACTTCCTGCTCTTTTTAGCCTGAAAGCACCTGATTGAATCTAGGTGTGACTCATCTTGTAATCAAGAGCTGTCTCAGGCTCTCCAGCCCTTTCACAGACCTACCCAGTCCTTTCATGAGAATCTTACCAGACTGACCATTTATATAGTACTTAGCATGTAGTGGGTGTCCTGGGAGTTGAAAGTTAGTGTGCATGAATTAATACCAAATGACTGGAAGTCTTACTTAGCTGAAGCCAAATAAAGAATAGATCAATAAATGACAGACGTCTTACTTTCCGTTATCTTCAAAGCATCTGATGAAGTGGGATTTTCTCCCACAAAAGCTCATGCAAAAAATAAATCTGTTAGGGTGTGTTCACACAGCAGTCTTATTTCAAAACAACAGAGGTTGTTTCGAAATAAGAAAGGCCATGTTCACACGAAGCACCATTGTTTTGAACCAACGGCATTGTTTTGAAACAACTTAAACCCCATATGGGGACGAAACAACGTTGTTTCGAAATGATTGTTTTGAAACAATGCCATCTGAACATGTTGTTTCAAAACAACGACTCATTTCAAAATAATTGTTGTCTGAACATGCTATTTCGATTCCTGCTTTTTTCCTTAATTCGAACTGTTAACTTATTTCGAAATAAGGCGTTATTTCGAAACAACTTGTATCGAAATAACCCCGTGTGTGAACATAGCCTTAGTCGTCAAGTGCCACAGGACTCCATGTCTTACTTTTGCCACTTCACTGATGCTACTAAAAATACCAACATTTTGGTACTAACAATTTATACAAATAAATACCACCAGAAAGTCTACATAAATTAGAACTAAAATTCTGTCTTCCAATTTCTTTAAACACAATTCAGCTGCTATTTTCTCTCCAATTTCATTTTCTGCTGTTTAAAGAAGACCAATCAGGTAAAATGGGCCAATCTGCCGCAACATCTAAACTGAGAAACTAGCTTAAATGGAGGCTTGATACCTATTGCAACCAAGGATTATTTCCTTGATATTCTGAAATCTGCTTGTAAACAGACAGTTCATAGCCAGCAACTTCAAAAGAATAGACAAACTTAATATATAATTCAAATTTACCCCTCCCTGCAGTTTGTGTTAACTTAAATAATAATAGCTAAAAACCAAAAAGCCATCTTTCTTCCCTCTTTGGCTGTCCCTTGGACTTTTTGCTGTAGGAACTGTCTGTTCCTATTCACAGGTCTCTCTGTCTCAGACATGCAAAACCTTTTCTGTTTCTGGGTTGAAACTAATAAGATGTAACTGGTCTGAAACCATGAGGAGACAGAACAGAAGCTCAATTTTGGGAATTTTCAAAAGAATGCAAGTCCTACTAAAAGTTACCCAGAATATCATTTGGAGTTGGGCTCCTAAACTCATCTACATGCTTTCAGAAGTCTTTCACTTACATCTTCATGAACCAGGCATCCTGGTATACTTGTAGCCAAGATTTTCAGAAATGGTCAGTGATCTGAAGTGCCAGACATGAGATACTTTAAAGGGGCTTCATTTTCAGAGGGTGAAAGCTCAGCAGTTTCTGAAAAAATTCAGACCCCAACACTATTACATGCTACAGCATTATTAATATTAGCAGTTTAAATTATCACATTGGGAACACCAACACAGAGGCAGCTGAAACCACTAGTCACTTGAAAAATCTTAGCTTCTGCCTTCATTTGTGTTCTTGACTTCATCTGACTTAACAATCACAACTGCCAGCAAGCATTTCTGTGTGGGTGGCCTACAACTCCTGCCTTTTGGGAAGTTGGGTGGTGGCACACCAGTGGTCTGGTTTCTGGCCCCCTCTGTGCTCCACTCCTTTTCCCAGGCTCCACCTATGCTTCACCTGAGACCCCAATCTTGCTTGGTCCCCCTCCCTGGAGCATCCCCAGTCTGTGCCTCCCCCCAGCTGCATTAGGCCAAAAAACACTGCAACCATTGCCTTCTCTTCCGTTTGTGGAGAGTCCTTGCAGTTAGTCCCTGACCCAGGATGCTTCAAGAGCATGCCACCTTTGGGATCACCTCTAGCACAGTTTGCAAGCACTTATTTCTGTTGATTCACTGCCGTACCCCCAATTCTCTCCTGCTGCAGCTGCCCAGAGAGCTGAGCTGCTCAGCCTAGCGGCCCCCAGGTCCAGCTCCAGGATGCTCCTCTAGTCCTGCTCAGCCAGCAAGTGCCCTGTGGCTTCTCAGCACAAGTCAGGCTGAGGGCACCTCTGGTGAGAGGGTCTCAGGACCCCTCACCCAAGCCCCCACCCCCACCAGCCACTCATGCCTTGTCATCCTCTCCCAAGGCCTCCCCAAGCCTGTTACACCTGCTGCCCATGTTTCTATGGTTAGCTTTGCAAGTGAGGCTAAGAAAACATTCTCTGCTAAAAAGCACTGACTAGGCTAGTTATCTTTGCAAAACACTGTCTCTGTGCCTCCGTACAGAACAGACTTATTGCCTAACTTTGGCCAAAATGTGCTAACAGTGGAAAAGGGAAATGCCAACATGTACTTATCCATGGAATTAACTGCATCTCTGTGAGACCAAGGTCTTTTTGCAGAATACATAACTGTGAAGTCATTGCACTTAAGTGCTTTCAGTGCACTCACTCAGTGCTTGAAATTTGTCTCAATTTTTATTCCTAAATAAAAAAACATAATCAGACAACTCATTTGCTGGACAGTCATCATGCATGCATAGTTGCACCAAATGAGAAAAAAACCAATCAATAATGGAAAATTCTGCTTTCCAGAATCTCTTGCACATACTAGCAACAATATTACTGACCATTATTTGCACATAAATCACATGTATCTGCATTCTGCAGCACTTTTTAAGCCGGTCTTGTTTTGGAACCTATACGGCTTCCTTTGGAAGATTCATCATGCAGAAGAACAATTCATTTTAGTTCCATGTTATCCCATGCCCTGTAAGAATCCAGAAGAGACAGTATCTTTTTTTGAACCCCAAAGATCTGTGGTAAATTAAGTTTTGCCTGCAGATTGACATGTATTTCCTTACAAACTTTCAGATACACATCACTTCCAGAAAAATGCTTCCTTGGTGGGATCTTACATCTCCAATATGTTCAAATGTAGGAATTTAACATCCCAAACAATAGAAAAAGGTTGTCAGGTCTGATCATTTTCCTGAATTCATAGTGAACAGCATGTGCAGATTGGCTATTATGAGACTCAGACTGCATCTTTTCCTAACTTGTCCTATGGCTTACTGATATTTGTAGATGTACAGCTATGAGTCAATAACAGTTTCAGGAACAATAGTCCTAGGTTTTATGTTTCCATTCAAGCTGTGCATATTCAGTAGGGGGTTGCACACAGTGATAATTGCTTAACACTGCAGTACCACTGTTTGCGCAGAACCAAAGGACACCATAAGGAAATCCAACATATAAACAGTCTTTTAGTTAGCCAGTTTTAACACCAAGCCCTACCAGTGAGGGTCTGTTTTCTTCTTCAGATGTGTGGTTATTTTTCTAATTGTTTTCTGTTTTAAATTTTGTTTGAAGCAGCTTTAGCCCTGAGTACTTTACTGGATAAGTTTAAACAAGCTAGATCAAGTAGTCAGTTGAGCTGACTATGTAAAAAAGGCAAGTCATCCCTATATAATAATATCAATTTAACAACGGCTCAGATTGATTGACAAGAACCTGAGTAGCAAGATGAATAATACATGCTCATTAAAAGTACTGCATTGCAATTTATCAGCATGATATATGCATAGGATGTCATGGATACATATCTATTTTAAAATCCTGTTAACCACCTTACCCTCATTCTTTTTCTCCCCAGGGGCAATTTTTCAAAGACGACACGATTCTAGTGCCACAAAATCCTCAGCAGCCAGAGGGTTGTATGAGAGTTGTAACTAATGTAGGTTATTGTTATTATAATTTAATTATGAAGACTACTAATGGTTGAGGGTTCAGAGATGTAACCAGAATTCTAGGTGCTGGTTGAGAAGTATGGAGACTCAGTAACTAGGCCCAACATAATCATCTAGGCTGACCTCTTGAAACTGAGGGAAATTAAGGTAAATTAAAAGAAGCATTTTTTCCTGCTTTTTCTAACCTGTCTTTATAAGATGTAATAAAACAAACCAAAAAAAAAGAACATGCTTTTCTGGTAGACGGTGTAACTGTACAAAAATTCTGGTCACACTTCATATTAAAACAAGAAGTCCTGTGGCATTTGTAAAGGCCAACAAATTTATCTATCACACAAGCTTTCATGGGTAAAATTTTACCCACAAAAGTTCATGTGATAAATAAATTTATGAGTCTTTAAAAGTCCCACAGGACTCCTTGTTTGTTTTTGCTAAACTAGACTAACGTGGTTACCCTCGGGAATGCCATATTAAGGTTTCATTCAGGAACAGCATATGAATAATTAGTAGACCTCTTAAGAAACAGTTCATCGAATTGTTACAGATGATTAGAGAGCCCAACCATGTCTTACATCCATACCTCACACCTTCTACCAGTATCTTTATAAGTGTCTATACCACAAGCTGGTCTTGTCTAACATGCTTATAAATCAACCATTTATTGGCCTGTTTTAAAGGAAACCAAAATATTGTAATGATTAAGTAACAGATGAGAGAGTCTACAAATGAGGTTGTCAACTGGACATACCTTTTCCTTCTGCCACTCTTCAATCATTGAATGTTCCGTCAGCTAGGTCACTGCACTGGAGCTCAGGGGACCTGTATTCTAATCTCTTGTTATACTACCAGAGATCTTCTGAGTAATCCCGGGCAATTCACTTTACTGTTCTGTGCTTCTGTTTCCCTTCCGATCTTTTGTCTTACATTTTTGCCTGTTTGGGGCCACAACTCTTGCTTGCTGTGTGTTTGTGCATTGTCTGCTGAGGCCTGATCTTGCCTGATGCCTCTCGATGCTACAAACAAGCATTGCAATAAAGATATAGGTAACTCATGCCTAAATAAAATCTAGAGAATTTTAATTCTTCATCTCTAATTATGTAACATTTAATGCATACCAATCTTTAAAGCTCTAGCTTGCCATTTTTGTAGTCCCTTCAGCCAAAAGAAGGCATAACTTTCCCAGAAAGACAGAGTTTTATCCACATAGTGATTTAGTATTCTTGCTTAAAAACCAGGATACTCAACTTCCCACCCCAAAACTACAACATCCCAAAGAAAAACAAACTACTACTTAATTTGTCCCCCTATACCTGTCAGCACTGAAAAAGACCTCAAAGGAGGCAGCTGATAGGAACACTTACTGTTCAAATAATTTCATCTCCCTCTGGAACTTGTTACTGTTCAGTTACACATTTGGAAAACTAATGCTGAATCACATTAGCAAATCAATTGCTGTCGGAAGCAAAGATCTGTATTGAGATGATTCAAAGCTTGGGGCGGGGGGGCCCCCCCCCAACAAACCACACCACAGCATTTCTCCTATGAATCAGTTTTCCTTTTTGTTGAGCCTGCCTGGCAAACATATTGCCAACCATTCTGAAGTTACCGAGTAGCCATCAAGTGGAGAAGGACTTCAGTCTCAATTACTTGCAGTGAATTTTTTGAAGCCTTTTTGACTTTTTTAATTCAATGCAGCTGGCCTCTGCCTGTGCCTCTACACAGGGGCCCTCTAAAGTCAGTGGGGTTCAGCATATATATAGCTCATTGCAAGACTGCTGACTTGCAGTTTAAAGTTAGCTGATGCAAGCCACAGATATTGTCACAGACTGCAATGCCACCAATACTGTACCCAATTTTAACATTTCATCATTTACTATATACTTCATCAGGTGTTTGTTACTATTATGGCAATAAGTGCTAATCAGCTGCCCATTATGGGTCATTAACATATCAGCACCAAAAATGGAACTCTCCACAGAGATTAAAGATGTCATGCAACAAGCACCCTCAGTGTATGTCTTCATTACTGTTAAAAGTCCATGGCTGGCCCATGCCAGTTGCTTTGGACTCACAGGTCTCAAGCTAAGGAGCTGTTTAATTGCAGCGCATCTCTGGCCTTGCGCTGGTGCCAGAGCCCTAGGACCTGTGAGGAGTGCGGTTCCAGAACTGCCCAAATACTACACCAGAGGTTCCCAACCTGTGGGCCACGGACCCCCAGGAATCCGCAGGCCTCTTCCAGGGGATCCACAGCACTGCTGCCCCCTGGGGCTGGAACCCAGGTGTGGCTTCAACGCTCCCTCCAGGGCTAGATCTCAGCAGGGGTGGGAGCCGCGGAGAGCAGGATCCTGCCCCCGCTCACCCACTGCCAAAGCTGGCAGTTACACAGCTTCCCTCCCCTGCAGGGGCTGCCTGCCCCCACTCCCCTGCAGAGGCTGGCTAGGAGCCATGGCCAAGGCAGCCCCCCAGCTCTGGCAGGGCAATGGGGCTGCAGGCAGCTCCTGGGCAGGGACAGTGAACCATTGCCATGTGCTGTAGCCACCACAGCTCCATTCTCCTGCCAGGGGGACCCACTCCCCAGCAGCAGAATGGTGCCCCAGGCAGCTCCCAGACAGGGGGCCATGGGCACGGCAGCACCCACTCCCGGCAGGAGAATGGGGCTGCGGCAGCTGCAGCACACGGCTACAGCTCCCTTTCCCTGCCTGAGAGCTGCCTCCAGCCCCATTCTCCTGCTGGGATTGGGGGCTGCCATGGCCATGGCCCACTGCTTGGGAGCTGCCTGTGGCCCCATTCCCCTGCCCGAGTGCAGGGGCTGCCACGGCCATGGCCCTCTGCCGGGGTCCCCAGCAGGAGAGTGGTACAGGCCACAATCTGACCCCCCGTGGGCCAGATTCTGCTGCAGCATGCCGCCACAGAGGGCCCTAAGACTTTTTTTCCTCCCTTACAGGTCCCCAGCCTTACAAAGGTTGGGAACCCCTGGTCTACACCACAATTAAACACCTACTCAGTCAAAATCTAGGGGCCTGAGCCACCTGATGCAGGCCGACTGCAAGTGTCTAAACTGCAGTGCAGACATGGCCTCAGAGACCCATCAGGGAAATTGCATGATGTAATCTCTTCTTTGTCTGAGCCATAGACAGTGCTAAGCTTCCTTTGTGTTGCAGAGCAGGTGCACAAAAGGAAGGTTAAAGGCCAGGCCCCCATTTCCACACCTTGCAACCCAAGGCTCTGTTTACATTATGGACCTCAGGCCAGCATAGCCCTGTAGCGTAGATGCAGCCTCTGCCCATAGAAGAGAATTTTCTTTGAGTGTAGGAATGAAGTGAATTGAATGAAATGAGCTACATGAATGGAAGCATTTTTCTGTCGACATAGCTATGCCAAACTAACCCTCAGTGTAGTTGCAGGTATGTCAGTCAGGGGTTTGGGGTTTTCATACCAATGCTATTGCAACCTAAGTTTTAAGTGTAAACTAAGCCTAAGTAATGTAGCTTGGACTAGGGGCTTCCCAGGTGTAAGGAGCAGAACTGAGGGTTGTTCTATACTGAAGAGTTACACATTGGCATAGTTGTGTCTCTAAGGAGTGTGAGAAATGCACACTCCTGAGATGTAGTTAAGTCAACCTAGCTCCGGTATAAACAGGTATAGATCAGTGTTTCTCAACTGGTGCTCCATGGACATAGTGAAGGTGGTCCATTACTGACCAACCCCTCCCCATATGGGGGGGGGGGGGGCAGGGCTGAGCAGAGACAAGGCAAGGAGCATGTGCTGAGTTGAGGTGTGCCTGGGAGATTTAAAATGCCCCACCCTCACCAAAGCTTCCAGGTACATGTTGGCATCCACCACCACAACCTTGCTCTTTTGCTGTGGTTGGAGCATTTTAAATTTCCTACCGCTGTTACTGCCAGCATCAAAATCACTTGGACATAACTTCCATGGTAAGACTTTCTTTGATGAACCTTACTCCAAAAATAGCTGAACTTTGTTCAAACATGCAGACTCAAAATTTCCGTATTTCTTCAGTAATATGTTAAGTTTTGTGTTCATAATCATTGCGTGTGTATTTTTTAGAAATAAATGCATGTTATTTATAAAATTGCATTTAATTGTTTTCATGGGAGCATGTAGTACGCAGATATCATGAACTTTACAGCCAGTACATACTGGCTTTTTCGTGAAAGTTTTCATCAAGTGTTCCACGTAAAGTAATAC
Source organism: Podocnemis expansa (assembly GCA_007922195.1). Taxonomy (NCBI): domain Eukaryota; kingdom Metazoa; phylum Chordata; order Testudines; family Podocnemididae; genus Podocnemis; species Podocnemis expansa. Next base: position 487,378 of record ML682220.1, read on the forward strand.
CTGTAGGTGTTCCCTGGTCCACTAAAAGTTGAGAAACCCTGGTATAGATGATAGGTATGTCGACAGAAGACTTCCTCCATTAACCTAGCTACCACCTCTCCGGGAAGTGGATAACCTGCAGCAATGGAAGAACCCCACCCACTGCTGCAGTAGGTGTCTAAACTAAAAAACAATGGTGGAGCAGCTGCAGCTATGCCAGTGCAGTGTTTGAAGTAGACAAGAGCACCTTGTGAGGTTGTGGAAAATTCTTCACTGAAGGTTTCAAAAGAAGGCTGGCTAGCCACCTTCTTTTGATGGTTTAGACACAACAAATCCTGTATCTTGGCAGAGCATTACACTAGATGACCTTTACAGGCCCTTCTAGCCCTACAGTTCAAAGTGTTGACATACACTGGGGGGGGGGGGGGGCAGAGAAAAAGAGGCCCTGAGTGCATTTAAGAAGTTTGGCATGTTTGAGATTTCTGTGAACCCAAGGGTGATAGGAAACAACACAGCAGTGCCTTATCTGATGTTACTGCAAAAGAGAATTCCCTGTGGGTCACTTGTTACCACATCTGTTCAAGGAAACAGGACTTGGTACACTTAGAAAAATCAACAGACTACATTGAAAAACATACCTAACACTATGGCACAGATTTTTACTCCAAATGGAGAATGGACTTGCAAAGCTCCAAAATCTGTTTTCGCTCAGCAAAGGGGAATTATTACATTTATTCAATTAGAGATAAAGATAAGTAGATTCTTATTAGTTTCCTTTACACATAAGATAAATGAGGAATGGGTTTACCTTTAAAATCTGAAGATTTCTGAATGTATTTAAATACCGATAAACCTTGAGCATATAGAAAGATCACCATTTTCATAATAAAAACAGAAATGTAACTTGGCTAACCTCTCACACATTGAGTTTGCCCATTTTTCTTCATAACAACTTAAGATAAATTAGATGAAGATGCCCAATATGCACTGAAAGCAGAAAACTGCTGTAACTTCATAGGCCTTATTATAATGAATATCAAACAAAAGGTGTCCATCAGCAAAAATATAAAGCAATTTTAATATGAAAGGGAAGGGACAAGACTAATCCATTCTTACGAGTGGAACCCCCTGCTTATGATTAACACTTAGCCTGTTGATACTCAGCAACTTACTTTTCTTAATGAAAATTACGATCCTATGCAAAATCCTTGGAGAAAGATTTAAAGAGAGATGGTATTAGTTAAACCTTTTTTATATTAAAAGCATACAAGAGTCTTTAACAATGTTGCACAGCTTTTAAAAAAGGAAAATTTAGGTACCCAAACAGTCTGTATCCTTGCACACATGTACCTTTATCCTATCTGCAAATTGTATTCTAATAGTCACTCTCATCTTCCATATCCAAGGATCAAAAACAAAAAATGGTTTCAGAAAACATGATTCTGTCATTCTGGTATGGCTGTACTGTCCTGGAGTCTGCTAAGGAAAAACACCACATGAGATTCCTTCTCTTCCCCATATTGGACCAAGCATTTCTGCTGCTCATTAGCAAATATTCATGTTTCACTTAGAGGCTTCCGAAATTTGCTTTGAAGAAAAACCCTTGGAACGCGCAGGCTTTCTTTCCTATTGACAGTTTCTCGAAGCACATACTCATTGACCACTTCCTCGTATCCTACAGCTACAAAAAGATGAGACAAGAACTCTACAAAAGAGAAAGATGAAAGCTGATGTTACTATGTTGGTTTAGATTGTTTTTAAGCACTAGCAAGGATTTATACAAGCACTTGATTTTAACTACTTAAGTACATGCATATTCATAAAAATTCCCAAAGACTTCAAATCTGCAAGCTGCTCTGTTCAAGCAGCTACTGGCATGTGCATTGAAATCCACAGAAGTTAATGAAGCTCTGCTTACCTGTAGAGCAGCTTGAAGGACTGGGACTTTAGACTGGTAACACAATCTTGTTTGCCAAATTGTGTACGTTTATCATTTTAAATGGAAAGTTTTTCATTCCCCTTTGTGACTGACAATGAAATTATTTTTTGCACTGTGTAATGGGCCAGCACAAAACCAAAGCATCATCTTAAGTCCCTCTTCAGTCCCATTTTGAGGACTTCAGTGATACACTGGCTTTCGGCTGGCTTTCTACAGAGGTATAAATATATCAGTTTCCCATACTGTAGTTAAACAGAGAAGAAAGAAGATGGCAAATTGGATATGTTGGTACTAAGCCTCTACAGTTCAAGGAAACAAATTCACTTTCTACATACAAACAGAAGAAACCTCAGTGAAATATTTCATTTCCTAAAGGAGGCAGTAAGACCTAGCAGACAGACAATGGAGTGGGAGTCAGTAGATCTGATTCTATTGCAGACCTGCTATGTGGCCTTGGGCAAGTCATTTCTCTTCCCCATTTTCCCTCTCACCCTTCTTTGTCCATCTTATCCGATTAGACTGCAAACATTCCACATGCAGAAACTGTTGTTCACTGTGTGTTTGTACAGTGAGAGAAATACAGGCTACTGAAATACAAATAACAGACACTACCATGATAGGACAACTTCACTGTAATGATCTGCATATGCACTCCTCTACTAATAAGGCATCGTTTGGGGGAGTGAAAAAATTAGTTCTCGGAGATGGTCAGAGACTGATAGTCCTGTTTGAGCCAGTCACACATCTCTTCCAGAAAAAGAATAATCATCTACATTTGCTCCTCTTTTCACTCCTCTCTTCCATCTGTTTCACTTCTCTCAGCTAAAAATAAGAGCTAGTACCACATGACCAGCAAGCTGCTCCACAGACCACCCCCAACTGGTCATAAAGCATATTTTGTTGCACTAAACAATGGTGTTTTGCCTATCAAAATCCTGGACAAACAAACTTGTTATATCACAGTTAAACCCAAAAGGTCATTTTAGAAAGATCTACGTTTGTGAATGATATTTGAACGTCCTTTGCTACTGCAGCATAATATAAAGTTGTTTTCATCTCATCGCAAGAAAATGAAAAAGCGGGTAATAGAGAATCTTCAAAATTCAAGGGAGGAAATAAATACGCAAAGAAATTTCCCACCCAAACACTCAGCTATGAAATTTTATTCTTCAAATGCCTAACATGGGATTGGATTCAAATTGCCTTTTCTAGGCTGGCTCCCCAAATCCTCCCTCCAACAACAGAGCTCAGGTTGTTACAATAAATAAGTGGAACTAAACAAGCTAGTTGATGAACAAAAATTACCCTAGAAATGTTTGGTAAAGTTGCATAGCAACTTGCATTATTTACCTTAAATTTTGTCAATATCCTTTAAACAACAGAAGCATCCAGAAATGATTGATGGAATTAGCTTATTTTTAAATATAGGCAGTAAATATGTAATAAACTGTCATAAAATATCAAGATTATTTACTTGGCTCCAAATTGATCTCCAAGAGACTTTGAATGCTTGAGTCTGATTTAAAAGCAAAGAGACTTTTCTTTCACAAAGTGGTACAATTAATATAGGAAGTATTTGTTCTCTAGGTGTTCAGTGACAGAAACTGGGAGGCAAGAGACCAGAGTTATAATCCCAGTTTTGCATGAGACTTTGGGCAAATTGCTTACTTTCTCTATCTGTATAAATGAGACAATCTTCTTCTTTTGTAAAGCATTTTGAGATGCCTGAATAAAAGGCTATAAAACAATTGTTAATGTTATAAGCTGATAATGAAAATGTTTTCAAAGTTATTTTTATTAAAACATAGAGCTGGCTGAACTTGGAAATAACCTACCAGACCAGAAAGCAGTCACACCTAGCTCAATGAAAGCTCTGAAGCAGCTTTTCTCCGCTCCAGTCATGTCTTTGCTTCAAAGACATAGCATCATATATTTAAGAAATACCACTGCAATATGTAAGAAATAACATTGTAAAAAGGCTAGTGGGAGCTAACTGCATGCCTCAGTAGCTTGGTGATGTATAAGAACATTTGTTTTCCTAAGATTTTTTTCTTTCAGAGTATTAATCGGAATGAGGCCAAATCAGCTAACAAGTCCTATCTAAACCCACACTGCTACGGTCTCATCATGATGATACATATAAGAAGTCAACAAATCAAATTTCTCCTACAGTCTGTCTAATTTTATAAAACAAACACACAGAGGTGGCAAATGAGTTAAACTGAGGTAACAAGCAATCCTTGCAGGCACAGCAGAAATTAGTTGAAGAAAGCTTAAAAAGCCAGCAGAGAAAAAAAGAATTGCTATTAAATATCTTACCATCAGTAAAGAAATATGATCTTGTCCCATCTTGTCTTACATAAAAGTTTTCTCCTAGTTTGTTGCCGGACTTAAATCTAAGCATTGCATGATCATAAAGCCCATAGTCCCTAAACAAGACACATTTGCCTGGTTTTAACACCTGTCAGAAAAAATACAGATACCTCAGTAAAATGGACACAGCAAAATTATTTAAAGGAGAAAGAACATTTATGGCTTGCAAATTTCTTCAGAAGTGAACAAATGGATGAAACAAGCTGGCCTTCTTCATCAAAGAATTAGTAATTAGTCTCTGTCCCAGTTGAGCTAAGAAAAATCTCTATTTTAGAAAAACTCTGAAGTATGTCCAAAAGTAACCTTTATCGTTCGGACAATAGCTGATATGATACAGCAAATATCTTATAAAAATCCAAATATGAACTGAATCTTATATTTAGTTGTTTGTGCAAATAAAAATAAATGCATATTGCAAACAATGAGAAATCACAAAGTTTGATCTTTTCTTCCCAATCGGTAGCCAGTGTTTTTGGACAACAGTTATCTCACGACTTTGTGCATTTATCAGCAGGGGGTAGGGTACTCTCAATCAGAGTTGAAAAATCTCAGCACTTCAGAGAAGGAGCTATTAATGCTCCTCATTTATTTCTTGTTTGAAGCCTAAGACCCCAATCCCATGCAGATTTATGTATGTGCTTAACTCTGTGCACTGTGTGTAATGTCATTAATTTCAATAGGACTTCTCACTGTGTGAGAAGTTAAACACATGTCTGTGGTCTCAGAGTAAGAACCTTATTCATTATCAGCATAACACAGTACCATAGAACCTTTAAATTTCAGACAGATGGAAAATAATGGCACTTAGTTCTCATTCAAAACAACTGTCACAGCACTGCATTTTGTTTTGGCATGATAAAATGCTTGGGATAGATCAAAATGGTAGCTAAAAAACAGAAAAAAAAATTCTGGTGAACCTAGAGAAAGCAACATTATTTCTAATCTGATTTTTCAGCCAATTAGTTAGCTGATTTCCTTAAAAAAAAAAAAAAAAGTCATAATAGCATTTTCTTAACAGCATTCCTTAAAATGCCAAAAAGTCACACTACTAAAATGGCATCATTAGGTTCTGTGTGTTGTATCTCAAGGGCCACACAACAGATTGACTTAATTTACTTGAAAAAAAAAAAATTCTTCCAATGGCCAGTCCTACAGCCAAGTAGATGTTGTATTATCAATATAAAAAATTGTGTCACGAATTTAATTATGCTGATGATGCACAAACCAGAAAAAAATCCACTCATTCACTGACAGCTTAAAGAAGAAAAATTTAGTCAAACCATATTTTAGTCTCCACAATAAGCAAATATGACAAGTTATATCCAGGAGTAAAGTATTAAGTAAGAAGGTTCCATTTTCACATAATTGCTTTTTAGAACTGAATTATATTCTTGACTGAAAAAAGACAATTTTGTTTTAAATCTCATTTACCTTGTAAATATTTTGCAAGACCAGGTGCATCTTGTCTGGGTGAATAGCAGAAAGTACAAATATTAATGTGACAACATCCACAGAATCTGCTGGTATATTTTCTAGAAGATCATCTTTTGTCAGATCACACTGGAACACTTTACACCTCTCAGGAGTATATAAAGGGTTCTTCTATGGAGTGAAAAGATTCACTTTAGTTGAAAAGTAACTGCATGAACTATAAAATTAGAATAGAGAAAATTCTATTTTGTGATTTTTTATTTATTTATTTATTTTAACTGGGAGAGCAACAATAGGAAACATAGCTACAAAGGTACATTCAGTCCCTGCTTCCTGTTTACTCAAGTCCAGTGCCACTAAGGCTTGGTTTACATGAGAAATTACGTCCATATAACTCAATTTGTTATAGCAGCCTAAACAGGAACAGACCATGCTATGTCATCAGGAGGACTTTTCCCACCAACATAGCTACTGACTCTCAACAAGGTGGAGTACCTTGACAAGGGAAGCTCTCCTGTCAGCACAGGTAGCATCTTCACTAAGCACTACAGAGGAACAGAGTTATCAATGCACTGTGTTAAGTATAGACAAATCCAAAGGCTTCTGCCAGAGACTTTGACATTCCAAAACAAAGTCCATCTCAGCTGGGGAGGCAATATGTAATAAGAAATGTCATCATACAATTTATCAGTTTTACGTGTGTTTTTAACACAAGAATGTTTGCATCAGAGAATACTTATAATTCCAAATTGAATCTCAGGTGTCTACAGACCTGTCAGGAAGAGTTTTTTCAAACATACAATAGCAACATACATTCATTCATCCAACAGAAATTTTTAATATATTTTACTAACTGCCCTCTTGGGGGGATATTATCAAATATAATAGTCTGAATGTACATTTATATACTGCTGGTGATGGGATTAACAGAAAAGCAAGAGATTCTCAAAGATTCAATGCCTCCAGTAATCTCGATCCACTAAAGAAAATTAATATTTCCTTGAAAAGAGTCTATCAGTTCTTGTTTTCAAGGTCACTGTGGTTGTCCCTCTTTCCGCCTACTCCCCAAAAGACAACACAAGTTTGGTTGTATTGTGCACATGGATGGTGCCAAATAAAAAAAGGGGGGAGGGAGGGAGATGACCCTGCCAGCAGGTTCAGAGATTTGAGGATCTTGGGGGGGCAACCACTGCACCCATGGGGTACGGGGTAGATTTGGGGTACACTTTATTAAAATGAGTATAGGGTAAGGCGAGCAGTGGTCGGTGTATGTTGTGTTTGTCACAGTGGTTTCTGTAAAGTGTTGGGGGGTACCTAACTTTGGGGAGTGGGGGCAGGTTGGGGAACAATGGGGTTCTTCAACTAACCTACTAATACTATAGCCCTACTCACTATAACCTAAAAGATACTTTAATACACTATAAGAAAAAAGGGGGTACAGCACAGAATTAGCATGTGGGCATGTCAGAAAAAAGTGGAAGCAGGTGGGGGAGCAGGAGAAGCAAAGAAGGTTAGTGCGGGGGGGCTCAAAGGAGAGGAAAGGCAAGTGGGAAGGGACTCGGGGGAATGAGATGGCTCGGAGCAACGGGAAAAGTGGGGGGGGGGCTGAGCAGAAGCTTGGGGGTTTGAGAGGGAGCCTGAGAAGGGGGGTTGAGCGTGGGGGTATGGGCAACGGGGAGAAGCAAGAGGGGCTGAAAGGGGATTCAGGGGTTTGCGAGGGAGGCATGGGGGGGTAAAATGACAGGGAAGGGAGCAGCGGCAGGAGAAAAGGGGGAGAGAGAGAAAGGAGGAGGAGGAGCGGAGGCAGAAGGAGTGAAGTGGTGGGGAACAGGGAAGTGGCGGTCAACGGCAAAGGGGTGCGTGGCAGCAGGGGAGTCAGAGGGAGCCGCCGGCAAGCGGCAGCAGTAAAGAGGAGCTGGCGAGAGCCGTGGGAGAGTGGCGGCAGTAACAGGGAGCAGGTGGGGCCATGGAAAGCGGCGGAGCCAGCAGGAGCCTCAGAAAAGCGGCAGCAGCCGCAGGGGGCCGGCGAGAGCCGCAGAAGAGTGGCGGCGAACCGGGAGGGCTGGCAGGCGGCCGCGGAAGGCGGCTGGTGGGGAAGGCAGAAGGGGTTCGGGGAACTGGCGGGGAGACCGGGGCGAGAAGGAGAGCCATGGGAACTCCAAAATAAGGAAAGTACCAGGAAGGTTTCAAGGAAAAGAAGTTTTATTTAGGTTAAGGGAGGTCACAGAGAGGAAGGCAAAAGTATCTTAACGAGACAATTCTAAATGTTACAAACTAACCTAATACTTCTAAGGCTACTTAATACAATGCAACAGTTCACAAATACCCTTTCAACAACTCAAGAGAAAGCAAAAAGGAGATACTTCAAGTAATTAACACAGGGGCGCCTAACACAAAACAGAGCGGCAGGCAAACAGAAGGACAGACACGCAAGCCTGTAAAGCTAGGGAGAGCAGTCTGACAGCAGCGACAAAGAAGTAGAATGCTTTAGAGAGAGACTGCAGGGCAAGCTCTTACCACTCCTAACAGCAGCGGCAATAGCATTACAGGCGGGAGAAAGGAAACTCGTAATCGGCCGACAGTTGTACTCATGGGGGAGAACTCGTTGATAAGCTCTAGGGGGAACTCGTGAGCAGAGGAGGCAGCTTCTGGTTGATCAGGCCAGGCAAGATGTTGAAGACCATCCTGCCTGAGCACCCCAGAACCTCAGTTTTTAAAGACTGTTTCCCGCCTTTCCCTGACTACAGGGAATTCAGGGAACAATGGGGGTATGAGTCATACCCTGCAGAACCCTGCAGTTAGGCAGAGCCCACTTACACCAAGCCCTGCAAAACAATGGGCCCCCAAGGGTGGTAACGGCCATCCAGTTAAGTTCAAGGGGGCCATCTAGTTAAGGTGAAGGGGCCATCTGTTCACTTCACACATTGTCTGTAAGTTAGTGATGGCCCGCGGCCATCAAGGTAACTGCTATGAGTCACAGACAGGAGAGAGAGAGAGGAACTAGCCAAATGCAACACTCATACTACTACAGTGATCTGATTTAATATTAGAAAATTAGGTCCTCAGTGATGATTCAGTTTCTTGTAAATAAAGCTCCAGTACCATATATCATTTTCTCTTCTTTGTCATACAATACAGTTTAGAGTTAACAATCCTTATAGAAGAAAACAAAGCTAGAAGAAAAAGCTACAATTTGACAAACCTGTAATTTTAATAGCACACATTTTAAAAGAGGAACTAAAAGATAAAGAAAAGTGTCACACCAACCTTTACATATTCAACTGCTCTTGGAGAGAAATCACAGGCATAAGCAAAGATATTCAAGTCTTCTTCTAACAGTGGAAACAAGCAATTCCCAACTCCACAGCCTGCTTCAAAAATGGTCAGTTTCTGATCTTCAAACTACATGGGAGAAAGAAGCCAAGGATATAGCACATCACTTTTGTTTAATCCACTTAAAACAAAGATACTGCTTTTTACATTTTAGTTAGGGTCAGAGTTTCAGTTAACATCAGCTTAAAATTTGACGTATGCTTCCAGTGGCTATTTGACATTGTGAAATATAGGCTTTAATTTATATTACATTAAGTTTCTCTTTAGAAACTACTGAAATCTACAAGGAATCCAGTGGCACTTTCAAAGACCCACAAATTTGTTTATCGCATAAGCTCTCGTGGGTGTAATCCCTATTCATCATGCTTTTGATGAAGTGGGATTACACCATGAAATCTTATGTGATAAATAAATTTGTTGGTCTTTAAAAGTGCCACAGGATTCCTTGTTTGTTTTGCTGAAATAGACTGAAATGACTACCCCTCTGGTATTAAAATGGAATTAGTCATCTACTCATTTCAGCAATGAATGATTAAATTATTCCATCCTCTTTTGTCATGGCCCTTTCATTAAATAGACTGAATGACAAATACATTTGAATGTGTTTTTAAAATGTGTGTTTTAATACACTGACTACTCTAGATAGGTGATTTTATAATAGGGTCCAAGTTTTGTAGCTTGTGTCAGAAATTTGGATGAGAGAGGAACTCAGATATAAATTAGGACACAGAGCAAATATTCCAGAGAGTGGGTCTGAATGTAAAATGTAGGTCAATTATAAACTGGCATGCAAAGACTTCACAAGAAATTTCAATTTTTGAAATTTTCCAATTGTGTCCAGATAGAGCCTACTCAAGGAAGTAGGCACGGGAGAACAAGATAAAAAGGTCAGTCAAAAGCTTTTCAATTTTTTTTCTTCTTAAAAGTCATGGAAGTTATTGACTAAACACCACCACACACCTGAAGTATAATAGTAACATGTCATTGTCATCTTATTTGATGGACTATTAAATCTCTTAGATATAATTAGCAATATTTGTCCCTTTACTTGTAGAACTAGTGTATATGGCTCACCTCCCGGCACGCTTTTAAGTCTTCAAACTCTCTAGTTGTCCAATGTCTGTCTTTAAAGAAATTTGTGCTGTTTCTTTTGTAAAATAAATCCCAGTTCTTCTGTGCCTCTTTCTCCAGTTTCAGTTTTTTGAAGTCAGACACCAAAGCTTGACCTCTTGCCAGTTTCTCAGCTTCTTCAGGGCTAAGGGTCCTTGCACTGTGCCCTTTCTTTTGAAAAGCATCATTTTCACAAATCGGGACTACTAAATTCAAGTAATTATCAGATGTATTTTCTTGGAACATCCTGAATTCATCCATATGAATACAGGCAAAGCAGAGCTAAAGTGTTTTTCCCTCAGTTGTATATTTCCATCTTTGATTTCCAATAAGACACCCAAGGCCTTAGAAACATAAGCAATAACAAGAAAAGGGTTATAGTTTGCACTTCTTAGAGCCTTTCTGTAATTCACTGTAAGTGCCAGGCTCAGAAAGCACTAAACCTACTTCTTTGAAGCTTCCATGAGAGTTCTCCAGCAAAACCAGTCAAAAAGATGTATTTCTGTTCTTTTTACGTCATGCAGAAGCCACAAAAACTGAACACCACTTTGCCTCTCACAGTAAGAGCCTGATTCTGCAACCTGATACACTTGAAAAGAACCCTGCATCCATGCATGTCCCCAAATTATTCCAGAAGGATTCTATGCTGGTGGAAGGGTTTCACAGGCACAGAAGATGCTGGAGATTTTTTAACAACAAGAAGAGAGCTACTGACCTGTGAAATTAAAAAAAAACAAAAAACCCCCCATAAAACTAAGGGTAAAGACACCACCCCCGTTTTTAAGTTAAAAAACCAACAATAGCTCCCCAAAGCAAAAATGCAATTTTATTTATACAGTGCAATTATAAAATTACAAATGCACAAACACAAAGTTTAAAGATGTATACTGAATCAAGGTAAAACAACGTCAAAATTATCTGGTCAATTATGCAGGATGTCAAATGATATGATCATAATAGTCCCTTCTGGTCTTACAGCTCTATGACAAAGTTACACTAAGATTTCCAAACCTCCAGAACAGAAACATCTCATCTTGGCCCACAGATTAAAAAAAGTCTGAGTAAACTAATAGTCTTTATAATGTTCTCTGTCAGGTAACACAGAGAAACAGATACATTTTTGACAAGACAGATAAAAAACAAGCCCAAATTGATGATTTTCATGTTGATGCTAAGCAAAATATTACATAGTGTGACGTTAAACATAATTTGGCTGTTAGTCTGAACATGGCCAATCACATTTAAAGAATGTTAACTGGTCTAAGAATTTCCCATACCCAGCTTCTTTGTTTTTAAATCCAACTTGTCCCCATCAATGCTCGATCCTAAGTTAAGTATATCGTCACATTAGTCAACGGGTTTACAAACAAGATGCCTTTTCTCAGCCTAGATATCACCAGTGTTGAAAAGAGCTTCCGAGCTCCACAGCTTTTCAGTGCCCACTTGGAACTTGATTTCACGTGCATGAGGGCCTCCCTGAGTCAGGCACCCCCAAGCCTACCTCCCTGGGCCCCAGCCAGTCCTTCCCCATGTCAGACACCCCTTGCCTGCCGTTCCCCATATCACCCCCCACAACCCTGCCTGCCCTTCCCGCCAGACAGCCCCTCCTGATGTCAGACAGCCGCACCTTGCCCTCCCCCCACCGACAGTCGCAATGTCACTCCCCACTCTAACCTCCCAATATCAGACACCCCCAGCCTGCCATCCCCCAACAGCCCCTCCCCATGTCACACCCCACCACCCTGCCCTTCCCCCAGACAGCCGCTCCCCAATGTCACCCCTGACCTGCCCTCCCCACGTCACACCCCACCACCCTGCCCTCCCCCCACCGACAGCCGCAATGTCGCTCCCCACTCTGACCTCCCAATATCAGACACCCCCAACCTCCCCTCCCCATGTCACACCCCACCACCCTGCCCTTCCCCCTATCAGACACAGTATTCCCCCCAGGATTTGAAATTAGAGCGGGTGTAGGGGGGTGGTCACTAATTTGCTCTACCACTGGCACTAGCTGACAACTGGGGGGTGCTGGGAAATTCAGGGGGGTGCAAGGATGGTGTAGGGGGCAGGGATTTCCCCAACACCCCCCAGTTGTCACCTAGTGACCGTGTTAAACCAAATTAGTGAGCACCGCCCCCCCCCCCCAATATCAAGTCCTGGGGAAAATCCTGGCGGGGGTGTGAGGGAAATCCCTGGTCAGACACCCCCAGCAGGCCCTCCCCTCCCCCACAGTCCCCCTCACACAGACCCTCCGGCTCGCCGTGCCGTGCCGTGCCGCCCCGCCCCCCGCCAGGCGGCCCCGAGGCCTACCTCGCGCGGCCGGACGCCTTTGGCGGTGACGCGCTGCCCCGGAAGTCGGCGGGCGCGGGGCCGGGGATCCGGGCCGGCATGAACGGCTCGGCGAACCCGCTGCTGGACAAGGAGGAGCACGGGCTGCAGCTGGGGGAGAGCTTCGAGCGGCGGCCCAAGGCCTCCTTCCACACCATCCGCTGTGAGCCCCCCGGCCCGGGCGCCATTTCCCCTCCCACGCCCCTTCCCCTCCGCCCCGCTTCTGGCGGCGTGGGGAGCCAACGCCTGGCGGGGCAGAGTGGGGGGCGGGATGAAACCAGTGGCTAATTTGAAAGTAATTTAAAAAAATAGGGGGCTGGGTGGGGAGGAGAATGATTCTCTTAACAGGGATTTCCCGCGCACCCCCCCCCCACACACCCCTCTTGAATTTCCCAGCGTCCCCCGTTGGCAGCTAGTAAGGTGTTGTGCCAATTTAGTGAGCACCCCTATACCCCCCCCCCCAACGTCAAATGCTGGGGAAGCTGCTGCTGCCTCTTAGTCCTCCTGAGTGACATATGGGGTTATATGGTGTAAACACGCAGGGCTCTTGTCTGGGAGCATCTGGCAGGCAGGCAGATCACACACACACAGCTTTCTGAAGGTTTATTGTGGGGCCTATGCCAACAGCGGCCCCGGGTGCATTCAGAGCAGCCCGCGTCAGCCTCTGCGGGGACACAGAAATTGGCACTCCTGCCACCAGAAGCTACTTCCTTTGGTTGCAGATGGGGAACAGGGTGTCCCCCGATGCCTGTGCCTCCGTGTGACACCTAAAAAAGGCTGTCCCCAGAGCGGCTTCACTGTAGTTTGATGCTCCCCAAAGGAGCCACTCTGGGCAGCTTCCTTTGGGTGCTGCTGGGACACAGGGGGTCCCTCCATGCCTATGCCTCCATGTTACAGAAAAAAGCTGCCCAGAGTGGCTCCTCTCTGTAGTGCATATACTGCATTGGCTGCTCGTTTCAGGCTGTCTTCAGACTCAAATGTCACTGAGCTGGTTTTACCTGGAATGTATGTGGAAGCTTTTCCTTGACCAGAACAGGTAGAAACTTATTTTTTTAAAAAGAGGTTAAAATTGGAGGTAATCTCATCATTTAAGGAGCTAGGAGCTGCGGACTTAGACCTGTTATGCCTATGCATTAGTCAAGTTCTTTAGATAATACCATTGTCCTGTATTTTGCATTCCTTCTAATCAGTAATAAAGCAAGAGATGAGTTATCACAGAAGAAAAGAAGCTATGTAGGCTAGAAGAACCTGAGATGTAAAATGTATTTAATAACCCTTATTCTCCTTTTCAGATGATTTTAAGCCAGCATCCATAGACACCTCTTGTGAGGGGGAGCTCCAAGTTGGCAAAGGAGATGAAGTAACAATTACACTGCCACATATTCCAGTAAGTTAACTTTGTGTTATGATACAAATTTACCTCTTGACTTTGTAGCAAATTCTCACTGTGTGGTTTTAGAGTTTGCTAGTTACGTTCTAGTGTAAATGGACTTAAATCTATTTCCTACACCTTTGATCCCAAAGCTAAAACAAAGGAGTCCAATGCTGGAGCAACTTACACCAAATCAAATCAAACCAAATCATAGGGCTGGAAGGGACCTCGTGAGATCATCGAGTCCAACCCCCTGGGAATTGAACCCAGGACCTTCTGCATGTTAAGCAGAGGTGCTAGCCACACCAACATCATTTCAGAATATTGTTCTGGGAGGGCTGTAAAACGAAGTGTTATTTCCAGTGTACTTTGCTCTTTGAAGTACAAGCAGGTTTTTAATTCTAGCTGGGCCCCACCTAATTTCTGTCAGTTTTTAGTTCTCCATTTTAAGTATGGAAGCCTGATTATCTTTGACTGAAGTCAAGATCCAGTTTTCAGAAGATTGAAGGTAGGCCTTTGACACTGCTCTTTCTGTTGCTGAGAGCTGTACAAACAACATTCTGCACCCCATTTTTGCAGAAGCCAGCACGGGATTCATAGACAGTTGCAAAGAAATTAAACCCCATCCTTCCACAGGTTCTATAGTAAAGATTTATTGTGGAGGGATGGTGGATAAGTGACAGTAAAGAATACGGTGAAAATGTTGTAGCTATTTGTTATGACAGTACAGAGTTGAAACAAAACAAAAAAATGGCACCCCTGTTCTGGAACTAGATTTGTATTTTAGCTGAAGCTAATGCTAATTGCCAGTCCAGTATATGTGAATTTATGAAAGTTGATTTAGTATAGATAGGCAACAGTTTTCTGCCAGTTTGGAATCCAAGTGATAGATCCCTGAAATGGATAAATTGTCACAGTTCCATTGATGGAACTGATAATTTACACCAAGTAATTCTGAGAGCAGACAGCTGTATAATGAATGCCAGTTATGCTGCCTTCTGAAGTAGAATGTTGTCTTTTGATTGGGAAGTGTGTTATTTCTATATTGTTTAAATGGGTGACTAAAATTGGTTGTAGTGCATCAACTTTCCAGTAAAATTGGTTGTAGTGCATCAACTTTCCAGGTGCCTGTTCTCTTATGATTATTTTTTAACGTTCTGTTTCATGAGAATTAAAAGGTTTCATTTTGACATTCTTTTGTGTTAATCTACAGAGTTGTCCAGTTAACCAAACTGAATAAAGCCAGTATTGACTTGGAGCAACATGCATTGCATAGTGATTGCTTTCAGCTTAAGTGGTTAAGTGGACAGCTCTCTGAAAAGAAATGGTATATATAGGATCTCAAATCTTCCCTTTCTTGAAATGTTGGTAAAACAGTATAAGAGGGTTCACTGATATATTTCTCGTCTCCTCTATTCCAATAAACATTTGCACTAACTGCCTAGCAATTGGATGTGCATCAAACTCCAGTATGTCTCTTGAAATCTCACTGTCCCTGAAGGTATCGCTGTTTGGTGGAGATATGTCAATGTGTGGATATTTTCAGGAATTTAATGTTGCTTTGTGGATGTACTGATTTTATATTTGAAGGTGAAATAGTTGTTGAGAAGTTCTTTTTGTGTCTTGTTGTAAGTATGATCTCATTACAGTTTGGTTAAACTAGAGGTCTTTCACTCAGTGGGTTTTTCTGACGGTTGTATCAATATATTCTTTGGCTTTGTTGCTTTATATTTGGGTATTGATCCACCAAACTCTTACACACTTGCTTAATTTTAAGCATCTGAGTGGGACTGTTCATATTCTTCACTGGAGCTTTAGTTTCTTCTCTTTACTTCTCAGCAAAGATTATGCTCTTCTTTAAGTTCCAATTTTGATATAAAAGGGCTGGTGGAATAGAAGCAAAGAGCAGTTTCATTATCTTTGTGCTGTATATGTTTATTTAACTTCTATTTATCAAGGATGAGCCGGATTTAACTTTCAGTTTATTTTATAGTCTCTTCAGTCCTTTTTTTTTAAACTTTTTGAATTTCTACATTTAATATTGAAATATTATAAATATCTGTGAAGATTTGACTGTATGAGAATAAGATCTTACCCAAATTGGAGCCTCTCAGAAGAATCTAGATGTAGTCAGTTTGTCTTGTTCCATAACCAATTTAGAGTCATATGTGTTTTTTGGTGCTGAGAGATTAAAATTTTAGTCTGAGCTGGTAAGTGTGAAGACGTTTTATTCTCTTTAGAAGAGGGGTGGGTGAGGGAGTTTGTGCTTTTGCACACTGTCCCAGTTGAGGATGCTGCCCAAGAATGTGCAAAATTTGTTTTCTATTCTCTGAAGCAGAACTCTCTTCTTTAGTTGTAAATACCATTCTCCTTTCTCCCTAACTATACAGCTATTATATGTATAAAATCTGAGTAGCTTTCACAGTAGACCAAATACTTTTTATACACCCTTTTCACTAAGCGCATCAATTCTTTGAATCACTCAGTGTTAATTAGGATTATAGAGAAACCCCCACGTTGCTTCAAAATGTCTGCCAAGCAAACAAGCTGTTTTTTTTAAAGGCAATTGTTGCCATTGTAGGAAACTGAAATTTGCTTCATAACATAGCACACAGGTGTTGCTTTCTTATTTGATGGAATAAATGCAGAGGCAGTTTAAATGATGTATTGATTACACATACATTCTGTCAGCTCATAGTTCCATATTTAGATGTATATTGAGTGTCCAAACACAGGCTTTTCAAAGCGAATATAAGTATCAGGGAGGTTTCTGATTGATATTTGTCAGGGAAAACTAATAAAACTCAGTTGTGATCATGATGGAAAGAGATGTTTGTTGTCACAAAGCTGCCTAAAATCATTAAAAGCATAAAATAGCTGGTGCAGTGAGGAAAAGTCTGATTATAATGCAAATAAATGTATTCATCCCTTCTTTGAAAGAACAAACACTTTCAATTGGAAGTAGATGATAATTTCTTGATACGAAATCAGAATGTGCATATATTCATTGGACATATTATGTATAAATGGCTCGTATAGTGTGGATATAAACAAATGAATGTGTGCTTTTTCTTTAATTCCAGGGCTCAACTCCTCCAATGACTGTGTTCAAGGGAAATAAAAGACCATATCAGAAGGACTGTGTACTTATCATCAATCACGACACTGGGGAATATGTGCTGGAAAAACTTAGTAGTAGCATTCAAGTCAAGAAAACAAGGTAAAACTGGGGTATATGCATGAGTTAATAAGATGAATTCTTGCTAGAACTTCTTGTTAATACTGCCATTTTTTAATCATGGTTATGAGTTTTGTAGATTTAGCAGAAGTCTAATTATATACAATAATTTAGAGTTGGGGGAACATGACTGCATCAAGGAGACAGTATATAAAACAGCAAAAGTCCAAACTTCATGGGCAAAAAATTCGGGGGGGAGGGGGATGCTGGAGAAATAAATGGTTTGTGGGTAGTTCCTTAAAAGTTGCTGAGAGAACTTCTATTTGCTATGATTTGCATACTTCAGTACACAAATTACATTCTAGAAAGTGTGCAGATAAAATATCTTTTTCAGAGTGGTCTTCCTAATTTGTATATACCTTAAGTCTCTGAATCAAGCTCTTTAAACAGTGCTGAATGTGTGTTAGTTTAGTTCTATAGAACATGTCATTATTAAGTGTTTTTAAAACCATGACAGATTTTTTAAAAAAATGCACTACTGAGCCATAAACACTTTGCCTGAGAGCTCACTAGAACTCCATAGTGATTCAGGTTGGGACCAGGCTGGCAGCTAGATCACAGCTCTCCAAAGAACATACTCAGGCTGCTGTAAGTGGTGGTAGTGAGTCTAGAAAGGCACTATTCTTTTCTCTGAGTCACTGCCCATAAGTGCACAAACAGGGGGTTCCGAGGCACTTTGCCTTCGGAGGTCATGCCATTCAGATGAGATATAAAAATATTGTCCTTATCACTTTGGTCCATAAAGCTCCCTTTGCAAGAGAAGTGGTTTCAGTCTAAATTCAAAGTGGAGCTAATTACATTCTTCCAACATAAACTCCTGCTGTAGTTTCAAGAGCATAAATCAATATTGGTAACAATTCTATGCTCTTACATAGTAGTTTTCATCTTATGATGTGTTCTAGGTAAACTGCTGGATAGTTCTAATAATTAGCCCCATTTCAGTGATGGCTGAAGCAGTTCCTTTGTATTTCATTTCTAAGTGTGTGTGAATAGCTTTGGGATCATTCAGGAGAAAAGATGCTGTGTGAAGGCATTTTTCTGCATTTACTGATTGTATTAAGAAAATAGATGTTCTTGCTAAATGAAAACCTTTACTACTGTCTGAATAGAGAATTAGGTATTGCTAAGCCTCAGGTGGATTTGGAGCATAGGAAGTAAGAGCCTGAATCTACAGTCATTTAATGGCATGCTTGCCACTGAAGTCCGTGGTGATGCAATGGGTCAAAGGAGTACAGGTTTTCAGTAGCATTGTATCCAAAATCCATAATTTACTGGATAGTTCTACAAGATGCAAAGTAAATTTGCATTCAGCCTAAACTCATTAAAATATATGAATACAGATGTTGGAACAAATGAGTATAGGTCTGTGGCACCATCCACTCCCCCTCTTTTTTTTTTTTTTTTTTTTTTGCATGTGCGTGTGTTGTTTCAGAGCTGAAGGCAGCAGTAAGATCCAGGCACGAATAGAACAGCAGTCTGCCCGAGCTGCTCAGCCTTCCTCACAGTTCAAAGCTCCATCCAAACCAGCACTAGGGCCCAAAACCTCCCCTCTGAAAGATAACCCTTCCCCTGAACCTCAGCTGGATGACATTAAGAGAGGTAAGAAGGTGTTATTTTTTAAATTCAGCTTTCTATAATTGTTCATTTACAAAGATGCAAATGAATTTTCAAGTATTAAAGGCGAGTTCATGACAATTGGTTTATATTCCTTGTATCTCATTTTTAGGAGTTTTAATGAATTATCTATTTTCTTCTGTCATTGTAGTCATCCAGACTGCTCCCATCTCTCTGGTATGTGAGCAGCTCTTCTTTGCTGATAATTAAATCTTTTTCAAGATGTGGCCTCATAAATAGAGTATAACTTTCATCACAGTTGAACGGTACAGGAGTTGGTTGGCTATCTCATCTAGCAAAAAGGCTTAAGGCCCATCAAGTGATTGGATAGAGATCAAATTTTACAGTATGGACCACAATGACATGTATTTGCTTATTTATGATGCAGATAATTTGGGCAAAAGAGAAGTATTGAGCACCTTAATTCAATAAATTTCCTATTTAAGCAGCAGCAACAGTCTACTAATCTCACTGTTTCTGTACATCTTTGCCTAAAAGTTAGGCCTGCTGGTTACTGATGCACAGAATCCCTGCCCAAATCTCTCATGCACAGGCAGTGTGCTATGTGGGTATATTGTGGACAACGTGGTTGAAGCAAGGAAATTTCTGGGGGGTTATCTGTATTGTATTGAAAAGTAAGGTACTTTCTAAGTATACATTTTATTGTTCCTTTCTCCTATTCTGGTGTTTCCTTTGCATTGTCTTTCCCCTCTGGTCCATATGATTGGTTTTCATATGGGCTCATCCCACATTAATTATCCTATATTATTCAATAGTATTTTCTTCAACTTATATTAGTCACTTGATGACATTTTTAATTTTAGAAGTCTGACTGTTGCTTGTAGGAGTAGCTTCTATTTACTACTGCACAGTATCTAATGTCCTGAACATAGGGTGACCAGATAGCAAGTATGAAAAATCAGGACACGAGGTGGGGAGTAATAGGAGACTATATAAGAAAAAGCCTTAAATATCGGGAAGGTTCCTATAAAATCAGGATATCTGGTTACCCTAATTGAATCCCTAGATGTTGGTCAAAAGACCATATTGAAGTCTGAGGATTTGTTAGCTGCAGTTCTTGTTTCTCATTGTGTATATATCTTTTTTTTTTTTTTTTAATTTTTCAAATACATAAAACCAAGTGAACTGCAGGGAGATACATAAAGTTAATAATCAAATCATCTGGTATGTTTCATATATTTTTAAACTGTATAATAATAGTTAAGCTAGACTTCTATATAGTCTGTACCACAGATTTTTGTGGCATAGCTTTGAGGAGTGTGATCTCTGACCTACATAATTGTGTTTGCAGAAGACCCTGTTGTAGGCACATTTATACCAACTAAGCTGCATGTTTACTGGTATAGCTCATTTTCACTTGGAGTAGAGAGAGAGAGCAGGTGCATGTGCATGTGCATGTGTGAAATTTTATTATTCTTGTCCAAACTGCAACTTTACAATATAGCTGCATCCACACTAGGATTGCTTTGCCCCTGCAGTATAGCAGTAAAGTGCTCCCAATGTAGACATAGCCTTACATAACCATGAGGTGTTTTTCCAAAAGGTATACAATGGTATACTAAAGGTGATATTGTTTCAGTAAAAAATGTTTTTGCGCCTTGTGCGAGATGGTTCCTTACTCCAGAGAGAGTTTTTCCTCATTTTCTAAACAGAAGATCTGTTGTACGAAAATGCAAATGATCCGGCTGTCTGATAAGTTCTCTTGAGTACTCTCGCATCTGGATGTCCCTTACTGTACAGAACCCCAAAATACCATATGGGAAGTCAGTTCTATTTCAGAGAGTATCTACCTTCACATAAAGTCTGAATAAGAGAGTGGACAGGTTCCATCAACAGTTTTTGGCCACAGAATAATCATGCTTCATTGCCTTGTCTAAACATTCCTCAGTTCTTTCTTTACACAAGCGTCTAACAATGGACAATTAGAGTACGAACAGTTTGACATGGCTTATATTCTGAGAACCTGTGTAGGGAAAGCACAATCAAAAACCCCTGTGACACAGCAAAGATGAACAGTGTATGTCAGTTAGATCCAGGAAGCAGTCTTCTGCTGAGAAGTCCTGTATTTCTTTAAATCTAAAGAGTTCAGAAGTTAAAGAAGCTTTTTGTCTTGTTCCCTCTCTTTCTTTGTTGTTGAAAGACATACTTTGTACAGAAGGAAAGAAAAACATACTGAATGAGGTATTGGGCTGTGCTTGTAACAGGTACAACACAGAACTCTTAGCCCATGGGGGCCTGGTCGAAAGTGGCTTTAAGCACCTTTACGCCCTCCTGGTCCTAAGATGCCACTGTTGTAACTAACAACAGGGCCCTCTCTAAATTACGTGGGTCACTTTGGGCTGCCATTCATCCCAGAATTTGCATAAAATATTTGGTCCCATACTTTACATGTCTGTCCTTCTGTGGCATGCATGAGTGTCTTGGAGAGGCAGCTTTAGAGCTGTCCTTGCAGTGCCAGTAGCAAGGGAATCCTCTCCTTACTGGTTATAGGGTTTTTTGGCACTCTTTATGTCCCTGCATCCTTCTTAGACAGCATCAAGGGGCCAGAGTGCTGGTGAGATCCTCATGCATTATGATTATGAATACTTACTGGAGCTGATCACATTTTACTGTGCAATGACAATGAATAATCTTAATGTGGTACGTACAGGAAAAAAATTGCTGACACATTTATAAAGCATATTTAATCACAACAGATACATTTTTAATAATGTTGACATAATTAAGGTGTTCAGTATCCCAGTTTAGACTTCTCAGTGTAGGACTGTGAGAATGGTTTTGTTTCACTTACTCTTTTATGTAAATTGCTAAAGTTGAGAAATCAAATGCACAAAATGCAGAAGTTACGGTTCCCTCAGCAACATCAACTTTGCCAGCTGTTGTGTGCTCATTCAGGTATGTATTTAATATGTACTACCGAGGGAAGTTCTTTAATATTAATTTTTACATGTCCTGATTCTTGTGACTTTTTAACCTCTATGTTGCATTAATGTTTGTTTGCTTGATCTTAAGAAATAAAGCTTACGTTGTGTGGCAAGGTTACCCCTCCTGAGGGTCTGGTCAAACAGTCCCAATGTCTCCCCTGGTGTTAGTGGCCTGAGACCAATCTGTCCCTGCACAGGTGGGTCTTCTGGAATTCTTCCCTGGGCGTCCCCTCACCCTCTCAAGGCTACAGGAGTAGCTCTTGGTTTGGGCCTGTGAGTCACCCTTCTCTCCTTCCTTCTGCACTTTTAATTCCTTTATGGCTTGTGGCAGGGGAGAAACAGCTTCTTCCTCAGCTTGGGGAAGTTTCAGGCCTAGTAGCATCTTCAGTCCTCCCCCACTTCCTTCTGGGAGAAGTAGGGTTACCAGATACCAAAGTATGGAAAGGAGGACAGGGAAGTACGAAAAGGAGGACATTGGAGAACACATACACACCTGGGACCCTGCCCGGGCCCCCTTCATCTACTCAGCAGCCCCAGCTACTTCCCCCCCAAATGCTTGCCCCATTGATCACCCAACGCCAGAGAAATCTGCCTAGTCCCTAGTTACAGTGTGAGATTAATTGCAAGAACAGCAGCTCAAGAATATCAAATGAATAGCTTAAGAATTTTTCATCTTAACATTAAAGTAACCATAAAGCCAACCACTTTAAGGAGTCACAAAATTAAGTATTTAATGTTTATATCAAGGTGCAAGGAGAATCATACTGCAGAACTCCTATCCAGATTGATATTTTTACATTGTGAGTTGCAAATGGAAGCAAACCTCCAATAAATTTAATGTAGTAATTATGGACAAGATTAAAATCAGTTTAAACACACTACGTTCCTCAACAGAATTCACTCTCATTGTTTGACACACCGAGTAGCAGGCCCTTGACTACATGACGTCTAACAGAATTTGAGGTGTTGGCTTCTAAAGGAAAAGTGATCTCTGTCAGCAGTGTTCTCCCCATGATTTGAAATTAGGGGTGTGCTCACTAATTTGGTATAACACTGTTACTAGCTGACAACTGCGGGGTGCAGGAAGGGTGTATCAAAATCCCTGTCCAGCCTCAGTTTTGAGCCTCACTGCGCAGTATTTAAAAAATATCATAGACAAGCTCTTTAAATTTTACATACACAGGAAAGGAGAAATCAGAACAAGTGAGAGCTGCTGGTTTTTATGTGCAGCCCTGCCTGAAACATAACCTTTTACCTAAGATGCAAATTTCTGGAGACATCATATCCTACTATGTCTGTCATAAACCACAGATGGATATATATCTATTTTATGACAGTTGACATTTTCTGTTTGCTTTTATGTGAAATACACATTAAATGTGTGTGGGGGGGGGGATTAGTGTTTGTGACTATCACATGCTCCACCCAAGAAGACAGCACTATTCTTAGATGCAATAATCATTTTTTCCTAAATATACCAAAAGAAATACTCTCCCTAAAAGTAAAATAAAAATAAGCATAGACTATATAAGCAAAAGGCAAAACCAATACTCTTGTTTTCTGTGATTTGATAAACTACTAACAAAGGGACAAATATTGTAATCCCTTGCTCAATCAGATTTCCCACTGACTTCATTTAAACTATAGGATCAGGCCCAGCCCAGCAGCTACTTTAGAATGTATAATACTTCCACATCTGTGTATTTTAATAAAATTTAAGGGAACATCTATAGTGGACTAATCTAATCTTGGAAAGGAGAAGCAAACTGAAAAATCACATTGAGAAAAGGAAAATCATATGGATTCAAACCTCCTCACAATCAAAACTGAACTTTCCTTGACCACTAAACAAAAGACTTGTTGCCAAAAGCCAAAGTTCATTAGGAGGAATAAAGATCTGGCTTAGCCGAACCATTAGAGAAAGAAACTTCCCCAGAAACTTTAAGCAGGGCAGCAAAGCAGAAGGGAAAGAAGCAGCCACGGGTTTGTTTCTGGCCACCACAGAGGCACCATCAAACTGAAGAAAAGCCCACCCCTTCCAAAAAAATAAGATCAAGCCTTCCCCAAAATCAGGGAAGGGGAGTGCACCTGAGCTGGAGCCTGGAAAGAAGCCAGGGGTGAGGAGCGGAAGCAACAAAGCAAAGTGAAACCAATTCCCTGGCCCCAGCCAGCCCTCTTCACTCTCAGTAAAGGTGCACCAGCCCAGCAAGGGATTCTCTCCAAATTCCCAACCCCACCAGCAGCTGCTGGTGGACTGAGGAGCAGAGGAACACATGCTGGAGCTGCGTGCTTGTATTTTTAGAGTGCTGCCCCAGCCTCCAGCAAAAAGCTGGACAAAAGGCACTTTTATACGAATGCCTGGAGGATAGCAGGGCAAAAAGCAGGATGTGTCCTCCTTTTGCTGGACGTCTGGGTAACCCTAGGCAGAAGCAGCTTTTATAGGCCTGGGGGAGCCTTTAATTGGGTCCAGGTGCCTCTAATTGGCCTGTAGTAGCCTTTTCTCTGCAGACAGGGAAAAGGGCCTTTAACAGCCTAGAGCTCGCATATGTGCCCTGGGATACCCTCCTGTAGCCCTCTGGCTTGACCTTATCACAGTTGATAAACATTGAATTTTCACAGGTAAACTCAGCATACAAACTATGCTATGTAATAATCACACATTTTAAGAAAAAGGCAGTAGAACATCAAGGCCTGCATACTGATGACTGAATTAAGAAATGGCTTAATTAAAAAAAGAGCAGATAAGCAGGAAAATACAAACTGTGACATAAATAAAGCAATTTGTTTTTCTTTTTGGACCTTGTCTTGTGGTTGACTCAACCACTATCTTTGACAGGCTGAAACAACTGGCATTCAGTAGAGCTTCCTGAAAGTCCTGTGGAGATTCTGCATAATACATTTTTAATTATAAGAATATCTGTGACATCAGCAAAGACAACTTTTTCTTAGCTACACAGATGAACAATTCAGGTTTGCGTGCATGGAGATGAGAGACAAAACTAGAGATAGGAAAATGGAAGCCTGTGCATCAGCAGCTGATTAGACAAAAACTCAGATTGAGCCATTTATCTCCCTTCAGGTTCCAAAGGGACAGCCATGTTAGTCTGGTAAAGCAAGCGTCTGACGAAGTGGGACTTTCTCCCACAGAAGGTCATGCGATAAATAAATCTGTTAGTCTTTAAGTGCCACAACACTCCTTGCTTTTTTTATCTCCCTTCCTAGCCCTCCTTGCTGCTGCTGCTGCTGCTGCTGCTGCAGCTAACACCTCCAACTTCTGTCCCTCCAAGTTCAGTGTTGATATCATTTTCCTATTATTTCTTGCTCCCCTTCTCCACCAGAATCTCGGATGGCAACAAATCTTGCCACTGTTTTCTCCAAGACATCTTTCCTTCCCCTCCTAATAGCTGAAATACTTCTCTGTGCTCTTATCATTCGCTGCCTTGTTTGTCTTGCTCACTTACCTGCCTGGTACCAGTATTGGATCCAATATTCCCTCTAAGAGCCTCAGGCAGCTGAGCAACTCATGTTGCTCGCTGCACGGCTCCCCAACCCCCTGCGGGCCCGATCCTGCCCCCCCCTTGCAGGCCTGCTCCCCTGATAACCCTCCAGCCTCCCCAACCCCTCCCCACAAGCCTACCCTGCCACTGGAGCGGCATGGCCCAGCCACAGCTCCTGGGGCCAGAGAAGCACTAACGGAGCATGCTCAGACATTCTCGGCATGCTCCGTTAGAGCTTCTCTGGGCAGGAGTTTTAATAACTCCCTGCTCCAGAGGAGCTCTCAGCTGGGACTCTGGCTGCCGGCCCTGCGCGGCTGCGCGCCCGCGCAGCTTAAAGGGAACATTGAATTTGGATCCCCTCATTCCAACTAAATGCAACAGCCAAAATTATCTTCGTTGCCCCTCAGACCATGTCACTTCTCTGTATGATTTATTACCCTTGCCCAACATATCCCGATCAAATTTCCCATCCAACCTCATCTCCAGACTCCAGCCTTCATCTTGAATACTGGCTTTTGTTGCATACCTCCTATCCCATCCTTTCCCAGTGATGCTAAACTCTACTTCTCTTTCATTATGTTCTTACCCTACCATTTGCCATCTTTACATCATCTTCCATGCTGCCTCTGTGACTAATAGCTCCTTTATGCCATCCCACGTGCCTCTGTCAGAATATTTAGCCAAATGGTATCTTGTAAGGTATCATATAAACACTCTTGACACAGTGATCATTATTACTGTGTGATTTTTGTATGATTAGTGTGTAAAGCATTATATTTGTGCTAGAAATACATTAGTAAAATATGTTCAGACCAAACAATCAGAGTAGAGCAGATAAACAAGTTATTGTAGACAGTGGAATGTTGTTTAGCGTGTTTGCCTGAATTGCTGATGTAAATTGAGCAAAGTGAAGACCATGATGCCTTTACATCTAAGGTAAACAAACTGATTAAGCCAGTCAAAAAACAAATTGATTAGAGCAGGGGTCTCAAACTCAAATCACCACAAGGGCCGCATGAGGACTAGCACATTAGTCCGAGGGCCGCACCACTGAAACCTTTTCAAACGATATTGGAAATATCGGTAATGAGACTGTTGTTGTGGGCCACAGGAAATGGCTTTAGGGGCCTCATGCAGCCTATGGGCCATGTGCTTGAGACCCCTGGATTAGAGGATGAGGAAGACAGCATGGCATCTGTACACCGGCAGCGGAGATGGACTAATATGTCTGGATTTACTTTTCAAAGAATACATTTAAATGGCTTACTGTACTATAAAAAGAAGGGGGTAATAAGCCTTTATTACCCATATCTTAGGGGACAAAGGGGACAGCACTCTCTGTTCTTCTTCGAGCGCTGCTCAGATACATTCAGTAATAGGTGTATCCATGCCGCAGCGCATGAGTGGTCAGAAACCTTTTGCCCCAGCCTGTCAGGAAGGGGCTGGTGGCCACTGCCCCCCTCACCACTCTGTGGCTATATACGTGGCCGTCTCCCAGCCCCTCCTCAGTTCCATTTTTTCCACCTCAGCGATGGTTTGTGGAACAGCCCACTCCTTGTGATCGTGCAGGCAGCCTGTCTTCTTCCTTTTATGAGCCATCCATGTGACTGGGAAACCTTTTCCTGGACATTGTTCCACAGAAGAGCGTTTCCCCTTCTGAGCGTCCAACTTTGGAGCAACAATACTGCTCCCCTCCATCACCCACTATGCCAGGGTTTAAACCTTGTGCGGCCTGCGGCAAGGCCTTCCCGCAGGATGATCCCCACGCAAAGTGCCTTTGGTGCCTGGGTGAAGCCCACTTGGTGACCTCCTGCTCTGTCTGTCTGTCTGTCTGTCCTTTAAGCCTAGGACAATCAGAGACAGAGCAAAGGTGCCATGCATTGGCATCAGGGCAAGTGCGGCAACCTACCCCCAAGGCTTTAGGGTCACCTGTGGTACTGCGTGCCGGTTTGGCACTGGAGCCTTCCTGGCACCACTCCCCCAGACAGCACAAAAAGACTAGCTCAGTACCAGTGTCAGTACTGCGGCGTCAGCGCCGATCCCGGTCCCCCATGTGGAGGTCACCACAGGGCCAGGAGGAATTGATGCCGCTTCCCGCCACACGAGAGGCATTTGAGGAAGCGAAGGCACTCCTCCTATTGCCCACACTGCCCTCTCCGGTACCTGCCAGGAGGAGGGGTAAACCAGCGTTCACTTCGAGGGCCTGGTTGCCCCAGAAGCAGTATCGAATACCATCCCCAGTCTTGGTGCCAAGTTCCCTGACACCGGAACCTCCCATGCATGAGAGCCCCAGTACCGTTGAGCCTTCTCCCCCGGCACCATATCACTCTGCCGTCACCGGCACTGTCTTTGTGGTCCCGAGGGATTTCCCCTCTTTTGAGCCCAGAGGAAAGTGCCTCAAGGGGAAGTAAACGGGTTCATCCACCATTACCCTTTAGGTACTGGCCTCATGAATGGTCCCCCCAAGAAACACTGACGGGCCCTCGCGGTACCACTTTGCCCAGCTCGGCACTGGTTCCTTCGGCACTGGCCAGAGCCCTAAACCCTCTGCTGTGTTCCTACACGGGGATCTCATGGCGCACTTTGACCTTCTTTGCTGTGTTTCTGCCCATGTGGGGGTGGAGGTTTAGTCCCCTGAAGGGCCTGCTGACACCTTATTTGGGCTGGTGTTCACGTCCATTGAACGCATCACCATCCCCCTCCACCCTAGTGTTTGGGATCTTGCCTCATCACGCTGGCAAAGCCCCAGTTCCATTCCCCTGGTGTCTGACATGGTGGGCCTCAAATATCAGGTCCCAAGGATGGAGTTTCCCTCCCTTACCCACCATCCGGTACTGTCTTGAGGGGTGGTGGAAGCAGCGTTAGGCCCAGGCCAAGTTCCCCGTATGACCCACTCCCAGTGTCGAAGGATACAAGGGAGTTAGATCTTCTGGGGTGGAAGGTGTATTCCTCCTCCGCTTTCCAGTTATGCATGGCCAATAATCAGGCCCTGGTGGGCGGATATGTAATGGATGTGTGGGACTCAATGAACAAGTTCAGGCACCTACTCCCACAGGAGGCTAGGGAGGATTATGATGCCTTCCTAGAGGAGGGCAGGATAGCATCCCAGGACTACCACCTATCGGCTTGGGATGCTGTAGACACACCTCGTACAATGGCCTCAGCTGTGACCCTCTGGTGCGCAGCTTGGCTTAGAGAAGCGAGGGTGCCCCCTGCTTCCCACCAGCTCATCTTTGACCTCCCCTTTGACAGCAAGGCTCTCTCTCCAGCAGAGACAGATGCCATGCTCAATAGTGTCTGTGACCCCTGGGAGGAGATTAAATACTTGGGTCTCCTCCCTTCAGGGCCCCTTGCCCACCCTCCAACCCCATAGGGCCCTAACACCTCTGCCCTGATTTAGTCTTCCTAATGGTCTAGTGGGCAGGATGCAGTGCTCTCACTGCCACGCCCTGGGTTTGATTCCTAGTCAGGGAAGCTTTCTGCTGTCCTGGGCCTACTCCTCCACTTGCTGTGGAGGGGCTTCTCTTTCCACCCGAAGTTGGAAGCTATGCATGATCAGGCTGGGTGGGTACGGGGAGGGGAGACCTCCTGAGAATAGCCCCTCCCCACTGGGTGTGAAGTGACTCCAGACCTTTCCTTTCTGGCTGATGAACTGTTGGCCCTATTTTCAGGCAGGGACTGCTGACTACCCCTGGCCTCAACACACACTCATCTGCCACTGGGGAATAGTGGGAGGAAAACATCCACTGAATGATACTCTTTCCTCTTCTTGTGCCACCCATTATCTCTTACTGGTTTTTCTACTGGCGGGGGAAGCCCCCCTCCCACTTCTCCACACTTAGCGCCTCTTTCCCTTCTCCTCATGGGCATACAGGGCGAAAACCAGGGTATCTTTACAAATATTGGAGAGTACAGCGTTCCTCTTCAGGTCTCCCTGGTGTAGAAGTAGGGGATTTTTTCCTCAAGACTCCTTTTGCTCCTTAGGAGAAGACGCTTGTTTGTCCGCGAAGACCATAGCTCTGGCCTCTGCATCCCTCAAGTCTGGATGTCCAGAGGGGTTTCATTCCCAAGTGGGTTCTGAATCTTCACTGTCTCCTCTCCTGGAGGGTGTTTGTGTTCCTCCTCTTTATCATTGTGTGGAGCTCTTCAGGCTGTTTTCCCCTTTGTACTGCTCAAAATAGTTCCTTTTTCTCCCATCTGGAGACACCCCATTTTTTCCCTGTTTGCACTTCTCGATTTCACAGCTACTGAGCGCCGACAAGCCTGTGCTCAGGTGATCCACAATAAGGGACACAAAACAGGTCCTCCCCTGGCCAGCGGTTGTCTGGCAGGTCTGGTGGCCTCCTCTTCCCCTCTTCTTGGATTAGTCCACACTTTCCCAGGCTCACGGGGCCCATTGATTCGGTGTCGCCACGCCTGGGCTTCGAGTTGAGACAGCAGTACCAGGTTGCTAGATGCTAAGCCTCTCGGATCAGACACTTGTTTTTTGGATCAGAGGCCTCCGGGGTTATTAACCCCTTCCACAATCACATCCCCTGTTAGCCTGTCTCCAGCTTTTGGGGTCAGCATGCTTGAGAGTCTCTCATCACCATAGGGCCTCTGGCCCGGCCCTCCCCACTTCCCTCTTCTTTCCAAATTGGAAAGGGGGATTTCTTACTTACAGTGTAATTGGAGATTTTCTGCTCCCCTAAAATCACAGCCCGGACCTGTGGGTAAGTCACGGGGGCTGTTTTGTTGGGCAATCTGGGATATTCTGGGCCCCCATGACCCAAGGTTTCATCCCCTAGTCCTCAGAGGGATTTTTCGTGGTTGGGTGGAAGTGACCTAAGGCTCTGTCCATCACGAGGGTGGGTGCGCTGACACTAGGTCCACGTCACTGTGGCCCTTGTATGCATCAATGTCGCAAATACCAGAAGCAATACTGATGCCATGGGCCGTGGAGAATGGTTTTCGGGCCCACTTGGGGCCTCCGAATCCATGTCTCAGATTTCTGTTCTACGCTACAGCATCTGGTTTGTAGCTGAGTCCCCTCATCCCTATGCCTGTGGCGAATTGCTAACCATCTGGCCTGGGTTAATAGATATTCCCTAGATCGGTGTAACCCTGTGAAGTGTTTTAACAGCTCCCTCCCGTGAAAACACTGGGAGGGTTAGGATGCCTTCGAGGAAGGCATGTTGGTCTCACGCGATGCCCTTACAGTGGCGTGGGATGCCTCGGACACAGCCAGTCACGCCATTGCTACAGCCATGGTTAAGCACCCTTGTCTCCTCACGTTGATTTAAGTCAACCGCTCAGGTATCACTTTGTAATAAGCAGTCGTCTCTTGCCTCTGATCTCCCTGTGCTCTACTCTGCTGGACTAGGAAAAGGGCAGCATTCTCCTCCGCCCTTCCTTTCCTTGCTTCTTGCAGCATCCTGAATCCGCCAACGGTAGATTGAGAACTCCAGGCCCACTTTTATTTCTCTCACAATTATCGCACCTCATATAATGTTAGCACCAGAATACCTGGCTCTTTTGCCTCAGCAGATCCATGTTGCCAACTGCGCAGATCCTTGCTTTGAGACGCTTTCCTCAACCATAACTTCATAATGTGTCTTCGTTTGACGTCTTATAGTAAGGCGACTTTAGGCCGCTCCTGCTCAGCCAGCGCTTGAGTAAAGTAGGCCTCCTGTCCTCCACTTGGGTCAGATCCTGCTGCCTCAGGTTGTTCTTTACCTGGTCCACTGTCCTTATGTTGATACACTAGACACCTTTGCTGGCTTTGGTAGCTACCCTTTGTGGGGAGAGGCAGTGCTGAATGCAGAAAAGAACCAACTCCGCCCACCATCCGTCAGCACAGCTGGCAGGCACCTATTATTGAATGTATCTGAGCAGCGCTCGAAGAAGAATGGTGGCTACTTACCAGTAACTGTCCTTTGAGATGGGCTGCTTGGATTCATTCACAACCATCCCACTGTCCCCGCAGCTCAAGAGTTTGCAACTTTTAGGGACTGAGGAAGGGCCAGGCGGCGGCTACATATCTAGCCATGGGGTGGTGAGGGGGGCAGTGACCGGCAGCCCCTCCTGACATTCTAGGGCAAAAGGTTTCCAACCAATCGTGCACTGCAGCAGGGATACACCTATTACTGAGTGAATTTGAGCAGCCCATCTCGAAGAAGGACAGTTACTGGTAAGTAACCCATCAATTCTGTGAACCTTGAATACTCTAATCTGGAAAGGCTGGAGATGCTGGAAGAGTGAAAGTTGTTTAAGTGCCAGCTCCAAAACTGAGGCACCCAGGTGTGCAGCAGTGAAAGGCCCAGTTGAAAAGCCAGTGCAGCCACTGCTTTCGGCAATGGTGTGGAGCAGGGACGGCCCTGTGCCACCAAAAAAACTCACGGCTGCCAACATTTCAGCGACAGCACAGTGCACAGAAGACACCCCCCTGCGAAAAAAAGCTGTTTCCAGGGATGCTTTCAGATGAGGAGGGGGAAAGAGGTGGCAGCACTGACAGTCTCAGCACTGCAGGGTCTTTTTTTAAGGCACCAAGGGCGTTCACTTCCCCAGCTACTGTGGCCCAGGTAGGCACCAGGGGCATAATCCTGGGCACCATGGTGACCTGGCACCTGGGATTTGTCAAGCCTTGGTTTAGGCAAAGGCATAACTTGCTAGAATTAAGTTTTATGCACTAGAAAGTATATTTGTTTGTTTGTAACCATTTTCTATGATCTCTGCTTAGTATCACTTAAATCTCTGTACTTTATTCACAAGTGTATTCTTAGTTTTACATTAAAACATCTCAGTGCTGTTCTGTTGATGTGTAAAGTGAGCTCTCAGATAACCTAACAAGCTGATGTGCACACTGTGTCTTTGGAGACTGCAAACTTAATAATTTCTATGTGTGTGTGTAATGAAAGGGACTGGACACTACATAGAACTTGAGAGCAAGGGATCCCTAATTGTTACCAGCAAGGCAAAGGAAAGATTGGCAGAATCTCAAGGAATTTGCTGGCGAAGCAGACAGATTCATGTGGCATAGACCTCACACAATGTCTAAGCTCCAATAAAGCTTTCTTTTGCTAAGGCAGATCGTAACAGCAGTTTCTGGTTCTGGGCTGCCCTGGGAATAGCAGGAGGACTCTCCCAGTGTAAGTGTGCTTGGTCATCCCATCTTCTCATTCCTCCACAATGACTCATTTCTTCCTCAAGACTTATAAACAGGGAAATACCCCTTCCTCTGGTACTCTTAGTGCATTTTTTCTGTTTGTTAGACTGTCAGCTCTTTAAGGCAGGTACAGTGTCAACATTTGTACTATGTATGTTCTTAGTGCTCATTAAGTAGTTATACTTATCAACTCCATTGATCTAAAATATCACTTGAGCATGTGAAAAATTCACAGAATCAAGCTAGGGCAAAAGATTATTCACATCTTTGGGACTACCATTTTCCGTTGTGCTTAGTTTCTACAGGTTGCTTAGTTTGGACAAGTTCCAGAGGAGTAGCCATTTTAGTCTATTTCAGCAAAACAAACAAGGAGTTGTGTTGGCACTATTAAAGGCTAACCAATTTATTTATCTCATGTGTTTTTGTGGGCATAATCCCACTTCATTGTTGTTTGTTTAGCTACTGAGATCTCCTTTTAACCTGAAAAGTATGAGATTCTAGAAACATGGAGCTTGGCAATAAATTGAGACCCGGGATTTAGGAACGCTGATTGTTTGTTTCTTAAACACCAGTATGGAATAAAATTCTCAAAACTGCAAGACTAAGTGGAAGGAAAATAAGAAAGAAAATCACTTTTGGAAGATATGTTGTTCCTGCCATTGACCCAGCAGCATAAATCCAACAGAAGCAAATGATAGGATTTTTTTTTAATATAAAAAATTGAACAGAAATGACTGTCTTGCAAACAGATGAACTACCAGTGTGTTTTACTTCAGCAGCCAAATTGCATTAACAGCACCCCTTTCCTAAGAAGCACAATTTGATTTTGATAGATTATTGCTCTGCTGTATAGGAATAATATTGTTTCCTTGATGCCAATTGAATGTTGCTAAATTAGAAATTGAAAAGTAGCAAATTTAAAATTGATAGAAAGGAGATTTTTTGAAGTCCATGCATGGATTTTATTGCCAGAATACAATGAAGCTGAAAGCTATGCTTGGTTCTTTAGTCTTATATCCTGCCCCTGTAGAGCTGTTGTATTATTGAGCATCTGGAACCCATTTCTTTCCAGTCAGATACAGCATTTAGCCTTAATCCTGAAATGTTCAAAACCATGGAGTTCAATGTCGTAACATTTTTATGCATAGAAACATATTTATTTGAGGTTATTTTACACCAAAAGGATGGTCTTGTGATTCAAGCACTGGAGTAGGACTCAGGGAATTTGGGTTCAGTTCCTGATTCTGCTACAGTATTCCTGTGTAACCATGGGCAAGTCACTTAAGTTTTTCTGTGATTCTCTACCCCGTATGTAAAATGGAAACAATACCTGCTTTGTCCCACTTTTTCTATTTAGACTGTAAATTCTTTAAGACAGAATCTTATTTTTTAGCATGGCCATGGTACAATGTCCAACACAATAGGGCCTGAACTCTGCAAATTTTGGATGCTTTTATAATATAAATAACACTAGTTTTATATTTTTCTGTTTTGATCCCTGAATGCTTTGGACTTATGGTAACTAAACACTTAGTTCTATTGGTGGAGGGATACAAGATCTAGTCCCAATTACAAGTTAAAAAAAAAACAACCTTCAAATAGGTTTTTAATAAAATGGCATGTTTGAAATACATAAGGGTGTGATTTGGGATAACTTGCTTAAGTCACCAGTAGTAATGGGACTTTCTTAGATGCTTGCTGATATATCATTCCTATTGCTATTGGAACTACTAAGATGTGTGCATAGCAAATCTAAAGAACTTTGTTATTATAATCCTCTTCTTTCCTAATTGGTTGTAACTATCAGTTGTTACATCTGACAGCATCTTCACATGAGCCAAAATCCCATTGGTTTTTCAGTGGAATTTATGTTCCTAGGTCTCTGGGATGTTTCTGCAATTTTTGCCCATTGTGTCAACTGTTAGACTCTGCCCCCACAAAGTTTTTATTATATTCCTGTTTCATCTCTTAAAGTGCCTGGCACAATGGGCACTAAATAAGTTATTTTAAAAACAGAAAACATAGAAGTAGCTGTGAAAGAAATGAAGTTTTAGAGGACCAAAGATTATAAATTCTTCTCTAGATTCAGCTGCAAAATTTAAGCAGTTATGTGCATCTGTTGTTTTCCGTTTCCCTCGCTCTCCTTTTGATTTGAATTATTTACACTTATTCATTGTGTTTGGTAAAGTATACTTGATGAAAGTGTCACATTTGAACATTCCCTTTGCAGAAGTCACAGAGACCTGTTAATGTTTGACCCAACAAATGTCATCTTATTCCAGAGCTAAGAGCAGAGGTTGAAATTATTGAACAGATGAGTAGCAGCAGTGGCAGCAGCTCATCGGACTCTGAGAGCTCTTCTGGGAGTGATGATGAGAGCTCTAGCAGTGATGGGGAAGAGGCTGCCCACATTTCTCCCTCTCAGCCACCAAACCAGCAGTACAACAACAAAAATGCTGTTGCTAATGGTACCAGCAGGCCACAAGGAAGCAATCAGTTCATAAACACTCTCCGTAAGTAAAGGCTTGTGCGTTGTCACCGTGGGAACCTGTGTGAGGTCACCAAGCAGCACAGATTTTCTAAGTGGGTTTAGATACTGCTGTAGAATATGGTTTACACAATAGTTATCCTAAGCAGTTGCATGCACACAGATTGAAATGCATGGAAGGAAGTTCTTATAACAAAAAGCTTTCATTTGCTTGAAGGTGTATAGATGCTGCTTAAGCATCAAGGGCTTAAGCCAAAACTCAGACTCCCATTGGTGTGTTTCAGACCTGGCTTTCAGAGTTAGTGGGCAGTAAAGCCTCATCGGGGAAGAGTATAATACACTTGGGAGGATAGGTGTTGTTTTTGAAATTTTTTATATATATATGAACTTTTGAGAATGTGGGATTGGTTATATATAGTAAAACTGTTAGTGAAGTTGTGGGACTGAGAGTGCAAGAGAAGAAGAGAGTTATTTAGAAGCTGATGTAGAAGTTTGGAATAGTTACTGTATGGCTATATTGGGTTATTTGGATGCTGTCTGTATCTGTAGGTTTGTTTTGTTTGATATTAAGATTGTTAAGAAACAAGCAGGAAGGGATCACAGAACCTAGCGAGCACCCTTTTGTGACCACTCACTGGGACTGGCAGTGCTGTGAAGGGAATCCAACCCTCTGTGTCCACGGATTCCCCTAGGAGGTTTATGCTCTAGAGCAGGGGTGACCAAACTTATGGAACTCAAGAGTCACACAAGTTGATTATTAAACCTTCAAGAGCCGCACTGAGGCATATAGCCATATACTTTTACCTACTAAATTGATTTGCTGACGTTCTTCCATGAGCCACACTTTTTCATTCAAGAGCCATGGGAGCTGCATGCAGGTCATGAATGAAAAAGTGCGGCTCAGAGAAGAAAGGCAGAGGAAGGCAGCCCCAACCTAGGATTTTTAAATCTCCCACCCTGAGCATGCAAGGGGACCCTGGGGAGTGGGAGTGGGGTCAGCCCCGGGGAGCCAGCATCAGGGCCTGGGAGTTAGGGAGGGGTCAGGACGGCAGGGAGAAGCGGTGGCATGGTCAGGACAGCATGGAGAAGCTTAAGTTTTTACTGTATTAATAAGCCTAGTTTTCATGGTAACTTTAAGTAGTTACTAGAATCTGACTTTTTTTTTTATGATAAAAATTAAAGTGTGCAATGAATTTTAAACTTAGTAATTTTGGAGTAGGTAAAATATGGCTATATTCCTCAGTGCAGCTCTCAAAGGTTTAATAATCAACTTGTGTGGCTCTTGAGTTCCATAAAGTTTGGCCACCCTTGCTCTAGAGCCTTAGCAGGTAAAACGTTTGTTTCCTGCTTGGGCTTCTCTGGCACATTTCATGGACACTGACTTAGTCATCTACCCATTCTCCAAAACAGAGCACCTCAGTTCCCCCGCTCTAGGTCCCCAGCACCAGCACTGACCCCTAAGGCTATTCAAACATTCCCCTCTCAAAGAAAATCATCCAAGAGATGCAAAGCTTCTGGTTATATTATGACTCTCTCAGGGGCACATAGCTGTTGCGAAGCCTGTAACATATACTCCTTGTACTGAGTCTTATGCATTCTGTTCCTTTATGTAATCATACATCTCAGAGGAGAGTACAAATCATTCAGAACAATAGACATTTTACTTCACGGTGTCCTTCCCTAGCTCGTCATTCCCTTGTGAGTCCTTGAGGACCATTGGGGTGGGTAAAGGCAGGGTGTCTTCCACCTCAGATAGGCCGTTACATGCTATCTAGTCCCTGAGATCCAGTCGAAGGATGGGAGAATCGTCCTGAGAGAGCTGAAGAGTGCATTCAGAATGCCATAGGAAGAGTCACAGTTGCAGCTAAATTGAAACCCATTCCTGTTTATCAGAGGACATGGGCAGGGGGTTAGAAGATTATAACTGGTCAAATCCCTGGGTCACCTCTGTGGTTCCCCAATGTATTCTGTGACAAAGTGTACCTAGAATGTGTGCCATGTGCTAAGTGCTCACAGTTTCTGCAACTGAGTCAGGTAAATTCAAACATGGAGGATGCTGGTCAATTAAATATGCTAATAGACCATGCCATCAGCACAGGGTTGCTTATGTTGTTTACTTCTACATTTAATTCAGTTTTTTATGCTTTGGATAGGCCATTGTTTAGGTGCTCAGATTTGCCATGCTTGGAATCTGCTTGAATTCAAAGGCTTTAACCAAAATGTATCTACAGATAGCTAAACCATTGATATTTGTTTAACATGAAGACCCACCTCTATGGGGAAAGCCAGGGAATGCACTCTCCACCTTCTTCCCCCTAATCCCCCACCCCCCACCCCCACCTCAGGAAAGAAACATTGTCTTTTTGAGTAGAACCTTGCAGCAGACCAGCATTTGGAGGCAGGTATGTACAAGGAGATGGGGCACATTGTACAGACCAGCTTAAAAGAAAGCACGTACATTACCTAAGAGTAAAGAGGGCCTTTCCCCTATTCATGAGAATGCTGCAGGAGAGGAGGAAAACACTTCCTATATGCCATGAGGATGTTGTAGGGCCCTGGGTCTTCCTGCTTCTCGTGTATCTTTGGGCCACAGAGCCCCTTGGTTTCCCCTTCTCACTGACTTCTGAACAAGAGCTGTCAACTAGGCTCAGACTCATACTTCTGAGCTGCTGGCACTTTAAAATTCTTTCCTGATTTATCCACAGTCACAGATTCCAGGGCTAGAAGGGACCACTATGATCAAGTAGCCTGACTTCCTGTATGATACAAACCATAAAACTTGTCCATAGAACAGCCCCATCTTCACTACTAAAAATTATCCTTTTAAAAAGAGTTATTTTAATAATGTAGATGGAGCCAGGGACTTCCCTAGTGTCCTGCCCAAAAGCCATATATGGCAGTCTGGCTGAGCAGAAGCTGTGGAATTCATTTCACAGTTGCTGAGAAAGGGAATGCTTCTATCTGAACAAGGAGTGGCCTTTATGGTGGTGGAGTCCAGGAGTCTCAGCTTGGCCTGGACTGGGCCTTAAGTAAACTCTGTACAAATGTTGCTATTCTTGAGTATAGGGAATGATTATATTAGATGAACTGCTGAGATGCTGTTCATGTTCATTTCTGTGTAATCCTTATTTAAATCTGCAGTTTAAATACAATGATTTTTCAATCTGAATCTAATCAAAGTATGAATTAATTTCTGACCTTGTGTTTTTGTTATTTTGGTTTTTTTCCAATAGGAAATGACTTGCAGTTGAGTGAGTCTGGGAGTGACAGCGATGACTAGGGCTGATGTTCCTCTTTTTCCACTGCATATATATGAAGAACTAATTAACTTTTCAGTGAGCCCTGTGCTGATGAGGGAGCTGGCATGGAGAGAGCTCCATGTGTGGAATTTTAATAGAAACAATGTGTAACCCTATGGAATACCAAATGTTATCTTAAACAGAAGCTGAAGATGATTTTACTTTGTGGATTAAGTGTATATTTTATGTATATTATTATTTTAAAGTTTTAATAGCTATGTACAGTCAATAAGCCAGTCTGTGTTCCTGTCTGGTAACATGCATTATGCTTGATAGGCCATTCTCTTGATGTAATCTAAATGTTTCTTGTTCATAGGAGATGTTCAGAGTAGTAGCACATTAAGCAAAAGAATGTGAATAGGACAAACATGACACAACAGTTCATTAAAAAACCGGGGGGGGGGGGCAGGCTAGAGTATAAACTAAATTTCATTACTAAACTGTCATCTTCAGTTTGGGGCTTTTTCTGATGCTTTTTTTCTTTTCTTTTCTTATTTATGGCAAACATGACGTGAGAGCATTTTAAACAGTTGTAGAAATCATCATAAATTTGCTTCTTCAGTCACTATCTTGTAGCACCAATGCCTTATAGCATGATTTTAAATAAAACAGTTGCTGCCTCCATTGTTAAAAGAAACAATACTAGAAGCTGCTCTAAATTACTTTCACAAGCAAAGCATGAACAGTCACACATGTATACACAGTGTGTGTGTAATGATGGGCACTGGAGATAGGTATTTTCTCAAAGTAATGTTCTTAGATATTTTAAGTAGCAAAAGTACCTACCCACACAAACAAGACCCTGGACAACTTTCTCTAATACCATCCCTCTGTCTTATTTAGTTCAGGTATTCAGTCTCTAATGAAGAAGGTTTAAATACAGAACATCAACCTTATTTATATTCCATTTGGAACTGGAGAAAAGATATTTGCAACTGCAGCCTACAGCCTATTGCTACAGTTATAAGGTGATTACACCAAAAAGATGACTAAATAATTATCAAATATATCTAGAGAAATCTCACCTTCTCCAAGGTTCCCTACATGGGGTTTTCCCCATGTTGTTCCTTGGTGTAGATCTCATGAGGGACAATGGGCCCCATCATTCCTCAGAGCAAGAAACATTTACCCCTCTTAAGTTTGTTTGTTTTATTTTGTGCTTACATGGAACTTAAGTAGTACATGAGCCTCTTGCTGCCCACACTGCACAGGGTTCAATTTCACCTGTAACCCACATGGCATAAGCCAAGTGGCAGTATAATTCTAATGTAAACAGGGAAATACAAAGCTGAAGTACATTCATGTTCACCTCCTCCACTGTTAAATGTTTACTTTCCTGCCTTTTGTCTGTCAGTGATAGTCTCCCACCATTTATGTGGTTTTTTTCCACTGTTTGTTACGATGGGGGAGGGGGCCGGTGGTGGTGTGGCATATTGTTTGGTTGTTTTTTGTTTTTTAATGCATTGGGGAATTCATTTTAAAAACTTTGAAGGATGGGGGGGGGGGGCGCTTTTAAGGAAGTTTGTGAAACCCAGATTATTTTCCTGCATTCGATATATATTTAAATAGGCATCTTTCTTGTACATATGTTTTTAATAATTGGTTCTAAAAGAATGTTCTGTGATGTGTATACCTATTTTAACACATAATTAAGAAATACAGTTGGTTTATAACCAAAGTCATTTGATTTTTCTCTGTGAGCAAAGGGAATACAGGTGCTTTCTTCTAGGGAGCTGTAAAAGCTTTGATCTTAAAATTTGGTTTAGTAGCTATTTAACTAAATGTGAGTTTGTAGCCTAATTAGGAGTAACATTGCTTCCAAAATATACTGACATTCCCTTGACTTAGGCTATGTCTACACTTACATGTGAATTCAAATTGATTGTCGTCAATTCAAATTCAAATAAGTGCACGGACATGCCTGCTTTCCTCAATTTGAACTGAGGCAAGCAGAGTTCAAATTGGTCAAACCTGCTTTTCCACTGAAGTCAGGGTCAATTCAGTTTGAATTGACATAGTGTGGCCATGTCAATTCAAATTAACTTAGTTTGAATTAGCCACAGCTTGATTTTTCCTTATACAATAGCACCCCCTATTGAATTCGAACTAGCAAGACCTGTTCATGGACATGCCAATTCGAATTGGATTTTCTAGTGTGGCCAGGTCAATTCGAATTGGTCAATTTGAATTCAGGAATTTGAATTGAAATGCTCAGTGTAGACATAGCCTTACAGTTTAGACTAGCAGTGAGATACTTATCTGTCATCCATACCCCATTATATGAACAGTTATTGCTGCAACAGTGCATTATAAGTTATTCAGTAGCTGTATTGTGCTCTCTTAAATAAAGTGTGTTTTGTAAGGAGTCTTGCAATTTTTCAGAGAGCTTACGCACTGTAAAAGGAGGTAGTAAGACAACATAAAAATGAATGTACCAGACATTGCCTATGATCATATTTGAGATTCTGGTCATCTATAGAAATGCTTTCCATCCATCTTTACACTTAGTCCAGTCTTCAATAAATACTAACAGTACCAAGTAAGCAGTCATCAAGCCACAGAAAGTAAAAAAAAAAAAAAAAAAAAAAAATACATACTCCAAAGGTAAGCATAGGCAGAATTGTATCCCACTCCCCCAGAAGATTTTATGGCCTTGTATATATCCATGCTGTACTCCTTGATGTTCCAGCAAAAGACACTGGAATATCCCATGTTCTCAGAAACCATACTTAAGCAATTGGTTTAAGAGAAAAGGCTGATAAGAACATTCTCAATTGTGTCTTTTTCTCTAGGGTTAGAGAAATGGGTACTCAGGAATAATGCAAAGTTGAATTATGTACAACTATTTGGAACATACTGTGCCTAAAGTTTATTTGCATAGTTTGTTTTTTTATAGACTCAACATATGTGTTTACAGTTATGTAAAAAAAATAATTTGCAGTGTAAAGCTTTATAGCTTTTTCTCTTTCCAGTTCCATTTATTTAAATAAAAAATGAAGGTTAGCAATGAAAATGCATGCCTGTGTGTTATTTTTAATTTGGAAACTACTGGAAGTGTAGCTTGGAGTTATTTAGAGTGGAGAATACTTCTATTTATTTGCTGCAACATAGTTGCTGCCACTCATGGGGCTGGAGTAGCTAAGATAATGGGAGAGCTCTCCCCCATTGGCTTAAAGCAGCTACATTAGTTTGCGGCAGCAGTGTAGCTGGAGCCAAAGTATAGAAAGAGAGGAATTTTTACATTGGTAAAGTGATTATAAGTAGAAGGACTGAGGGGAACATGCCTCACTAGATTCTTGGCTCTTGCACAGTATCATTTCTTAAAATTAGAGAAGCTAAAGATACATGTTTCATTGTGTAACTTGGCTGTTGCCAGGGGTGTTGCTGGTGCCTGGCACATGGGGCACATGCCCCAAGTCCCAGCACCAGTGCCCTGAGTGCCCGGGTGGCCCCTGCCTCTCCTGTCCCCATCCCCGACTGGGGATCTGGGGCCGGAGCATCTGTGGCAGCACCTGCCTCTCCTGGCCCTGGCCCCAACCTGGGATCTGGGGTTGGGCCGCCCACAGAGGCGCCTGCCTCTCCTGTCTGGGGATTGAGGCTGGGCCATCTGCCATGCTGCCAGCCTCTCCTGTCCCCATCGCTGGCCAGGGATCTGGGGCCAGACTGGCAGCGGCAGGAGCCTGACACCATATCAGGCCCAGGCGCCAGATCATGGCCAGGGAGTGGGGCCTGGGCCTATGCCTGTGCCCAGGGTCTTTCCCTGGGGCAGTGACATTCCTGGCTACTGCTATGTTTTCTTTTCCCCTCACCAGTGGCTGATCCAGAGAACGTATGTCTACTATAGCTGTCAATTAATGGAGTTACTCTGTGAGGTTAAGGTGGAGAGGTATGTGGTATTAGCAACGGAGATCCTAAGTTCAATTCCCAGTGCTGAATCATGACTCCTTAAAATTACACTTGGGGAGTACAGTGACAGAAGGATTATAAAAGGGAAAATTTGAAGCTGAACATCAGCAAAATCTTTTTGAGTGAGATGTTGGATTATAGAGTAGTGCCTTAAGGGAGTCTTTGGAAATTCCAGTGCCTGGGTCTTTTCAGTTTAGATTGGACAAAGCACTGAAGCATGTATTGTAGAGAACAAATCCTGCCTTGGCTGAGAGATGAGTTGACTGACTTAATGGATCTTTTGCATCTCTAGCTTCTATAATTTTAAGAAATGATACTGTGCAAGAGCCAAGAATCTAGTGAGGCATGTTCCCCCTAGTCCTTCTACTTATAATCCCTTAACCAATCTAAAAATTCCTCTCCGTACTTTGGCCACAGCTGCACTGCTGCTGCAAACTACAGTAGCTGCTTTAAGCCAACAGAAGAGAGTTCTCCCATTATCTTAGCTGCTGCAGGCCCACAAGGGGCAGCAACTATGTCTGCAGGATCTCTCTCGATGGGGATGGCTTGTTTATTCACACCTGTGAGCATTGTAAATTATGCCAACATAAACTGTAATGTGGACATAGCCTCAGTCTTTCCAGTATTGAAATATATGTGGACTGTCTGGACCTGATCTGCCAGTGCCATGTAGAAATTTACAGAAGTGCAAAGAGGAAATGTTACAAACAATGTCAGTGTTTACACCTGCTTTGCATTCACTGTGCGTGGTTGAGAATGATTATACAAGGAGCTGGACAGCGCTGAGTTCTGCCCACCATGTTCTCTTTGGTCTGGTCTAGATTAGGGCCTGGACTAC
The DNA here is from genome assembly GCA_007922195.1 of Podocnemis expansa. Taxonomy (NCBI): domain Eukaryota; kingdom Metazoa; phylum Chordata; order Testudines; family Podocnemididae; genus Podocnemis; species Podocnemis expansa. The sequence continues at coordinate 530,212 of ML682220.1, forward strand.
ACTGGAAAATTAGGTCAGTTTGGCTATGTCAATGAAAAATCCATACCCTGGAGCAGTGTAGCTAAGTCGACCTACATCCCTGTGTAGACAGCTCTAACAGTTCTTGGGGTGGCTGATTACCTATGCCTACAGGAGAATCCCTCCTGTCGGTGTAGGAAATGTCTACGATGAAACACTGCAGGGGCAAGCTTGTGATCCTGTAGCATGTTAAGCATAGGCAAGCCCTAGGATTTCAATGTGTAATGTTAGATTTGAACCAGCTAAGGGAAAATATGACCTGAACTCAGCCAGTTAATCCCATTCTAAAGTACTAATGTTTTGTTTTGTTTTTGTTTTCTTGGCTGGATCTTTAATTGAGCTAGCTATTCTTATGTAGTTTGATCTAACATCATACCTTTAAATCCTGGGTCAGACAAAATTATTTTTATTTTTTAGGAGGGATTTCAATGAGAGGAAATGGTGTCTGTGGCCATGGGGTAAAGGGAATGAGATGAAGGCTTTATTTTGGTCCTGCCACTGAACTGCTACATGATGAAAGGCAGAGTGTGAAAGTGCTGACAATAGTTTTTCCTCCATCCTGCTTGACAGTGGTCTGTAAATTTTGTTTGAAACAGAAACAGTTTGGAAATGTACTGATTAGCAAACCCCAGTGAATTGTGGGATACCGTGGAAGGAATCATGAATTTGATCTCAAGTCCAAGAATTCTAGTCACCTCCACTAGGTATCATGCAGTCCACTGGGGTAAACAGGCCATAACACATTGGCTATGTCTTTACCTAAAATCTTAGTTCAGACTTGGTTAGTCCGAACTAAGTAGTTTGAAAGTTAGTTCAAACTAGGCATGTTTTATAGTTCAAACTAGCCACACTTTTTTTTAGTTTGAACTAATTTCTTAGTTCAAACTAAAAAAGCATGGCTAGTTCTAACTAAAAATTAGGTTGAACTAAAAAAAGTGTTTAGTTTGAACTAACATGTCTCCATTGGGCTAGTTCGAACTAAAAATGCAAACTAGTTCAAACTAAGCAGTTAGTTCAGACTAACCAGCCAAACTAACTAGTTCAAACTAAGCTTTGCTTAAAAAAAACAATTATTTCAAATTAGGCAAAGCCTAATGTAGACAGGGTTCAAATTAGTTTGGACTAAGCTTGCTTAATTTGAACTAATTTGCCAGTGTAGACATAGCCATTGAACCTAGCAGAACATCCCAGATTGGGATTCCTGCCCAAAATGCTGTGTGCTTATTTTGAAAAAGTGCAATGCTGCCTGGATGCTGATTCACACAGGAAGTGTTTATGCCATGTTAGGCAAAGCAATGTGGATATGCTTATTTGGTTTTGCCTGAGCTGTATAGAGATAGTTCCCCCCCCTGCCCCCAAAGAACACTTTACTGTGTAGACAAGACCTATGTCCCATTTTCTTTCAGTGAGACTCATACATTCCTAAATTATGTCTAAAAATGAGATGTAACTTTCTAAGTCACTGAGGTGCTTTTTTAAAATGTTACCTAGTTTCTAGTTTCTGACTCAGTCACTCCATCTGTAAAGTATGAATAGCAATATTTGCTTAATAGCCACTAGTTAAATAGTACCTTATAACTGCAGAATATTAATATAATTTAGTAGCAATTCTGGAAGTAGAACTTGGGGCCCCTGTCTTGTTACCTTAGACTTCATTTGTTACGCCATTGGTAAAATTTTCAAAAGCACCTACATAATTCAGGAAACCAAGCCCCATTTTAAAAATCAATCAGTCATTTAGGAGCCTAAATCCCATTGGCTGTCAGTGAGCTTAAGGCTCTTAGGTCCCTGAGGGACTTTTGAAAATGAAATTTGAACTCCTAAATCATAGGTTCTTCTAAAAAATTTACCTGATGTCTTTTGGAGGAGATTTGCTAGCCTTTTCAAAATTCACAGAAGTAGATTTTAGTTTTTGAAGGTTTTGCTATTGTCAATCCCCCATAACCTTTGCAAAAATAAACAATTTAGGGCATTGTGAAACTGAAAATTGTTCATAGACTTGCATGAAAACTTTTGCTCAGATTTATTGCCAGCTCATTTGTATTCTGGACGCCAATGGAAAAAGTCAGGAAATGGTAAACGGGGCCTTGGTTCTATGTAAAAATATTCTCCATAAACTATCTTAGCTCCAGCCTGCAAATATTTCACAGCACCACTTACCACATAAGCTCTTCCATCATATCTTGCTAACCTGGAGGGAAATCTCTTGCTCCTTCTCTCTGTTACCTCCTTAAGTCCTAATTAACATCTGGTTGACTGCAAGACAGTTACTAGCAGAAATAGCTGAGTATCTGTTTAGAAAACAGCTCCAAAAAATTACACTGAACAACATGATTATTCCCATTCTTCAAGCAAACTTTAGATGTATGTTCTACCAAGATAAGCCCCACATTTTGTAAGGCCTTGGGTGAAATAAATCAGGTGGCGGTGGTAGTAAATAATGTAGTTAGAAGGTAGTACATTAAGGGACAGGACAATTTAGAAAGTGGGCAAAGGGAACTGGGTCTTGCTTGGTGGGAGAGAGAGCAAAGGCAGATAGAAGGGCTTTGGATCAAATCACTATTTGTCATGCTGCTAGAAAGTCATTTTGTTCCTTTTTTGAAGTGGAATGGTGGATCACAGGGGGGAGATAGGTCAGAAGTGCATGCTGGGAAAATTATGCCAACAGATTATGAGCACTGCAAGTGAATAGTTCTTCGTGACTTCACAGCTGTCCCATGCTGAAAGCCAGCCTTGTGGTTACTCCATCTTGTTAAAAAAGTCTGTGCAGCCTTTTGTAAGTGAGGAAAGTACATCATATGAGCTAAAGATCCTTCTCCCACGTTTGTGTATATAGTAATGAGTAAATCCATTGACATAAAGAAAATTAGCACCAGTGTAAATGAGAGAAGGAGCAATCCCATTGTGTATCACTCAGCCATGATATCGTATTTGGTTGGCAGTTATTCTAATGACTCAACATCACCTTCCCAGTTACCAGAGTGCAAAATATAACAGATATGTTGTGTGGAATGGCCCCATACCATATAAATAATATTCAAATTCTGGGATTTTTTTCTTAAGAAAAGCTATTTACTTTTTCTTAGAAGCATACTATTAAACTTTGATCAGGCAGTCTCTCTGTGGTATTAAGGCTTAACAGTAATACCCAAGAAAATAGGTGACACGTCTACATCTTCCAGGAAAGAATCCCACAGATGTTATAAATTTTAGTGAGCATCCCGGTGAAATAGGCAAGGATACGTTAAGTCACTTGGCCAGGGCACAGAGGAAGTCAGCAGAGCTGAGAACGGATCTCCTGATCTAGTCCTGTAACCACTGTTCCCTCTAAGCTGTGTGCATGTGCGTGCGCACACATGTCATGAAACCTGCGCACACAACAAAATAAAGCACGCACAGAAAAATTCAATAGTGCTAATAATGGTGCTCACAAAGAAATATTTTTATGCACCCAAAGAAATTTTTTGCGCACACAGCCTACGAATAATTAGAGGGAACATTGCCTGTAACACGCCTTAATACCACAGACCAGTTTCATTAAATGTAGTTTGTCACCTGCACAAGAGATATACTGGTATTAGTAAATCACTGGAGTTGTACTGGTGTATGTGGATGTTTTTATGATGGAACAATAATAGTTCAGCTAAAAAAAAAAAACGTTTAGCTCAAACCACTTCCAAAGCAACTTAAGTTTAAACCAGAAAGGGCACTTAGATTCCAAAGTAAGGCAGTCCACATGGGACACTGTAACTGTTTAACTATAGGACTTTATATCAGTGGAACTCTCTGTTTAGACAAGCATGTAATCATTTGTCTAGTTCTTCTCTCAGACATAGTAAGGAAAACTAGTCTTTTCATTTAAAATCACCAGCATTGGAAAACCAAAATTGTGCACATGAAACAAAGCATCAGGGCTTGTCTGTATCTCAGTAAGAGTGACATCTTGTTCAAGAAATTTACATATCTAAAGAGGTGATGGATGGTAAGTCAATTCACATGTTTTTAAAATAGTAAAGCATTAATGGTTGTGGCACTCTAAGCAATCAACTGATTTGGAACTATTATTTAAAAGTCTTTTATACTAACGGAGTTACTCATCTGAGGAACATGGATAATCAGTGTCCATCATCCTACTTACCCTTTTACTAATATAATAAAATTATAGTAAACTGACAACAAAACCTATATGTTTACCTTAGGAAATCAGGTCTTAGTTCAAAGACCTTAATGCAAATCAATGGAAAACTATCTCCCAAATGACAGCCAAAACAAATTTCAACTCCTAATAATTCTAGATAGAGTTCACAACCTGTCATCCCTCTGATCAAGAGGTCCAGTTCATAGCTATGATGAAGGTAGAGCCAGAAATGTTCCATTTTCAAACAGATACCAAATACCAAACAATTTTACATCATCCACACTTCATGAAAAATCAAATTGATTACTACACTGTTTTAAAATGATTCATGAGTGCACTGTTCTTCATCCTCATGACATGGGGATTGAGATTACAGGGATGGACTCTGAGAGAAAGGTTAGAGAGGGAGTTAATGGAGGGATCCTCAGAGATTTAGAAGAATAAAAACAGATTGACTATTTATACCTGGTATAAGTCCACTAGAAACAATAGGGTTACCCAAGAGATGGATCCCCACTTGTTCTGCCTCCTAACTTTGCTGTGTGGTCAAACATCATGACTGTATTTCACACCTCACTCACAAACACAAGCATGTTGCAGCACTTAAGAAACAATATATAACATTCACCATATGAATGCAGCCTGAAGTGGCTTGCACTGTTGTTTGACAGTACCCAGCAACTGGACCCAATAAACTAGGAAATAAAAAGGCTACTGCTGCTGCTGTTGAACAAAGCTGTAAGCAAGAGAAGAGGCACTGGAACTGTCTGTCTGCAGAGTAAGGAACTGCAGTAACTGCGTCCAGTTACTCTCCAGTGACAGCAGGTGATCTTCACAACCAGAATGAAAGCTTAAATTCTGAAGAAAATTATTCTCACCTTGGAAAACTTGCCAGGAGCAAGTGGATATTTCATGCCCTGATTGTTATCTTCACTTCTGTATGTGCATGATCTTTCACCATTAAAATCAGTTATTGGAGGGTTTTAAGAATAAGTTGGACAAACATTTGTCAGGGATGGTCCACACATATGTAATCCTGCCTCAGTTTGAGGGATGGATGAGATAGTCTGTCAAGGTCCCTTCCAGCCCTAAATTTCCATGATTCTCCAGTTCAAGGAGACTTTTGCCATTGACTTCAATGGGCACTTCATTAGGGTTTATGGCAGCAGCAGATTTATTTCTTGTGTTAGACTTTAATCTAGAAAAAAAGAAAAGCCTAGATGTGAAAACAAAGCTGAGAAACAAGACGTCTTCTTTAGCTGGCATGATTTTGTAGCTTCTTTGCTTTTTCATCATCTCCAGTTGACTTAACAACTGATAGAAAAATAACAGACTCAGTATTGACTAGGATCAGCCACAACTCACTTTCTATGTATTCTGTGAAGTTGACTATTCAAAGGAGTCAAGTGATAAGCAATTAAAAGGATACTAATACCCTAGACTTGAACCTTAGATGGTCATGTTTCCAAAGAGAATAGTTTGTCCAAAACATTGGTCGAAAGTATGTCAGCAAGCCAGGGATTTTGTAACTCTCAGTAGCAGGGTGTGGTTTATTGGCAGTCCCTTGGTGACCAGCAGGTTAAGAACTGCTGTGACAGAGGATATGCTGCTTGAGTACCTGGAAGAATCAGTATGCTTTATCAGACTACTGTGGTTACCAGCAGAACCTAACAGCAAAACTCTTACAAGCCTTAGCTACACTAGGGATGCTTTCTAAACATCTCCTGTGCTTGCTAACACTGGTACGTCTGCACTAGTGTTATCAACAAGGCTCCCACAGCTGCAGCTGTTTTTAACTCCATACTCACTGGACCATTCCAGAGCAAGTTTAATAAACATGGTGCTGAAAATGACACTAGTGGCACAAACCTTCCCTGGACTTGGGCTCCCAAAGCTGCTCACTAATGCAGCTGAAGCACATTTAGCAAGATTAGGAAACATTTAGAAATTTTCCCCATGGTAGACAAGGCTTATAAAAGTTTTGGCACTGCCTTCAATGAGATCAGGCTTCTACTGTATCTTTGTTAGAATCCATGGGGTTCTTTTCATGGCCATACACACTATAAAGGCCCATCATTAATGGATCAAACTGCGTTGATGGAGTATGGTTTACTAAACACTATGCCCCTGATCATCAACGACATTGAGGGTCCAGCATACACTGATTTCAAATCACCGGCCCTCCCCTCCAAGGTTGGCTGCTGGCACAACTGCATCACTGGCCCCCCGTCAGTCTTCATCACCCCCCACCCACCTCACATGCTTCCCTAACCTCCTCTCTACTGGCCCAGTCCCCCAACTCACCTGTGGCTTCTGGCCCAGCTGCTTCTGCCCTGTCTGGTTGGCCCAGGAGGAGATTTAAAACAACCAGCCAACCAGCGCAGGGCCTGCCCTGGCATGGGGTTCCTCCTCCAGCACGGGACTTGGGGCACTTGCCCACTCTGCCTCATAGCTAGGATTGCCTGTGTGTGCTCTTGTCCAGCATTTGACTGTAATGCAGGAATCTTCCAGACAGTCTTTGTCACTGGTATTCTGCATCCTTTTATCATTCCACCATGCTCCAGGAGTGCAGTATAGACAGAATTTAAGTGGCACATAGTAAGTCAACCCATATCTTCTGGACTCGCATACATGGGAATTGTAGGAGATATTTACACAGGGACACTTGACTTCCTGCTTTTTCCCTTCTCTAAGGAGAATAGTAGAACAGCCTGTGGTTCCCAACCTAGCTTTCTAGGTACTGAGACTGCATTTTATCACTACAGTGTTTGAATGCCTCCAGTAATACTATGCAAATATTAGTAAATTGGCTTATCTGCTAAAAGGTGTGTGTGTGTCTGGTGTTTCCCATATGTGGTCCTTTATCCCTGGGATGACAGAAAACCTGTACAATGTATCAGTAGTTACCTTTACAGTAATCTTGTATCGTACCATAGTAATATTTGAAAGGTAAATGTCAACTTTTTATTGGCAATCACTGTAGGTGGCACTGTTCCTTTAAAAATTATTCAGTAAATGTAGCCTAAATATGTTGGAAAGGCCACAGTCACAATCTGAAAGATAAAAGGCATTTACGCCATTTTGTCCCACTGGTGGACTGAAAAACAAATATATCCACATAAGGTTTTGATATTGTGTCTTCCCTCACTTGGTATAGCAAGGAAAGATTTTTCTTCATTTCTTCTCCCACTTCCAAGAAACATTTGCTCTCCCGCAACTTCAGCCTCAATGTGCTGCTTAGATGTTTGTCACTGTATGGAGCTTTCAAAGTACGCTATTAACAAAAATCATCTTTAAAAGTGATCATCTACTTGTCTATTCAAACAAGGAATAATTGTTTCTTCCTCAGGACTGTCTGTAAATTTTCTGAGGCAGCAATCTGTTCTTTGTACATGTAAACTGCCTAACTAATCTAAAATGAAGAAGTCCCTCACTCCAAATGAGTGAGACTTGGTTGGTCTGAGTCACTTCCAGATATTATTTTGCGCTTGTGTATTTGTGGCACAGCCAGGAATGCAACATTTGTGATGGATAAAATGGCCTTTGAAAATCTGGGCAGCAGAGTTTGGATTTTTGCCTTTGATGAAAAGAAACAAACAATAACAACACCCCCCCCACACCTCTAAAAACAATCTGATTTAAATGCCTACAGTGCAGTAGGTAATAAGGCATTTGCTGCAATAAGACACTTCATTCAAAACCTCTCAGATTCCCTGCCTATCAAGTGGAGATAACAATTACATGTTTCAGAGAGTGCTGTAAGGATTCATTAGTGGTTCTCACGGTGCTTTCAAATTATACATAAATCACAAGTGTTAAGCTTACTTGAATTCTCATTTATTTTCAACTGCCACAGCCTGAGACTGTCCTGACTGCTCAGTGTTGCCTGGACCCAGGGCCCACCCCCCAGTCCAAAGCACCTAACAACCCCTTGCAGGTACAACAAACAGCACATGCAAGACAGAGCAAGCCCTTATTGGTGATCTAGGAGAGGGTTTGCCAAACCCAGCAGCTTTCATTGTGACATCAGTGGGCGAGAATGCTGCATGCACCAAATCGCTGCTTGCTCAGCCACATCTTCACTATATGCTGTTACAGCTACTGCTCCAGTGAGGCTAGAGAAAAGATCTTAGACATCATGAGAACTGAGAAGGAAGAAATGGCAGGAATTGGACATAGCATGGTTCAATGCTGTCCCTTATGCTTAAATAAAATATGCATCTGCCGGGTCAGGGGGCCACCTCCTTGGTGAGGGCCTGGGGCAAGTTGCCCCTGTGCCCCCCCCCCCCCCCGAGTGGCACTTAACTTGCTCACTGACACTGGCAGAGTGAAGGAGCAATTTCTGCAGGGGCTAAAGTATGTGGGAATGCTTAGGAACACCAATCCTGGGCCCCACGAATCTGACAGGCCTCCATTTACATTGTGGGTACCTTTAAAGTATGTCAAATCATGGTTACTTTTAAACCGAGAGCAGCAACTAGCAGTCAGGGTCTCTCAAGGAAGACTGGCCTTCAAGATGAAGGTGCAGCAATGAAATCAATGTGGCAGACAATGGAAAAATATTAATTGATTTTATAAACAGTTTTGGTTGAAGTTAGCTTCAGCCAAAAATGTCTGTATGTTGGTATTAATGACAGTTTGCATATCTGTGTTTTACTGCAACCAATAAATGCAGGTTTCCAGAGGGGTAGCCATGTTAAAAAAAAACCAAGGAGTCGTGTGTCACTTTAACACTAACAGATTTATTTTTCGCATGAGCTTTCGTGGGAGAAAATCCCACTTCCTCAGATGCTTTGAAGATGGGTGAACTTACGGAATGGAATGAAAATAAATGCAAGGGGGTGTAAAACATAGGATCAGTTCATACAGTAACAGCAAATCAGAGCAGTTGTTAGGTTATAACTATGGGGAGCCTGAAGTCAAAGTACCTTTTGTAATGGGAAAAGAACTCATAGTCTCCATTACGTCCTGCTTTCACAGAATTTAGCTTGCATATTCGAGTTCAGCTGTTTCTCTTTGAAGTGTGTGTGCCTGCTTCAGTGTTTCTTTTGTTAGATCTGTAGTTGCTGGTGAGTATCTGTTTAAGATTGGGGGGCTGTCTGTAGGCAAGGAGAGGTCTGTCTCCCAAGGCTTGAGAGAGAAGCCGTGTTAGTCTGTGTATAGCAAAAGCAGCGAGAGTCCTGTGGCACCTTGTAGACTAACAGATTTTTTTTGAGCATAAGTTTTTGTGGCCTTCAACCCTTGCATCTGATGAAGTGGGTTGAAGCCAATGAAAGCTTACGCTGGAAGAAATCTGTTAGTCTATAAGTTGCCACAGGACACTCACTGTTAAATGCAGGTTTGTGTTTTTGTTTGTCTCGATCGTTTCTGCTTATGCCCTGGATTGTGTTCAATCAATTACATATCATATTTTATTTAATTATCACATTGTTAATCACAATATTTATTGTGTTATGTAATATTTGCTAGTTTTTGAGAAAATTGATATAGATATAAACTCCATATAAAATTACAAATATTTTTATGGAACAATCACTGACGCGTATGGTACTCAGAAGTGGTTGCAAATGCCTACCTGATCTGAGGCCCACACATGCATGAAGGGGGCCTGGACAATACAGAAAGGAGGCCCAGAGATTAGGAAGGTGCCGGGGCCTGTCAAATTATACTTTAACTACCGTGTATTAGTTATGTCTTTTTTTTTGGTACTAGTTCTATACAAAAGCTACATTAAAAGAATCTTCAGATTGCAAGGTCAAATCCTCGAAAGATAGAAAAGGCCACAATTAAAGTTGACTGTGCAACTTTAATTGCCCCCGCCACCCTTTTGAGTATGATACAATCACTAGCTCAGGACATGGCTGCAATTCTGTGCTCTGCCACAAACTTTTTGTGTGATGTTGGCCACATCACTTAGCCTTTCTGGGTGCCTCAGTTCTCCGTCTTTAAAATAAAGTGTAACGCAGTCTTTGGTGGTTCCTTCCAAAGGGATGGGTGAACCTGATCATTGTCAGCTAGCTACATGGGGTGATCACATCACCCACTCCTTTTCCCTGATATTCATGGCAGGGGCTGGGTGGGTTCTGTCCTTCATAGGCTTTTTTATATCTCTCTGGTCAGCAGATCGAAATGGAAGTCATCTCTCCACACACACGCATAGGCCTTCTGGGATACTGCTCTCCGAGTTTCCAGAAGAAGGAAAGAGGAGTGAATCTTCAGTGCTGCCAACAATCCAGTCATAAGGTAATGGGTTTGGAGAAACCGCTTTGCCTGGGTATTGGTTGCAGCTTCAGCATATCTGTTTGGCCCTGAGAGTCGACTGTATGTTCCTCGGGGTAGGGGTGAAGGTCTCCTGCAGTCTGGTGCCCAGGGCAATCTTGTTCCATCCTGCTGCCATTTCCTCCTTTTTAAAGCCCTCCTCCCTATCATGAATGATTGAAAGGGCTGGAAGGGAGGGTAAGCCCTGCCTTCTGAGCCTCTCTAGCCCTTCCTCATCCATGGCGAGCCTATAAACCCCATCACATGGGAGTAAAAGCATTGCCTCACAGGAGTGTTGTAAGAATAAATACATTCAAGATGGTGAAGTACTTTTAGATTTACTGATGACAAATGTTTTATAAAAGCCAGGTATGCATATTAGTATGATAATATAATGCTTTTCTGCATGACTCTTGCCTCATTCCATGAATGGGTCATTTATTCAGTGTTTCTTTTTATTCTCCGTGTTCAGTGTATCATCCGTGCCTTATTTACCTCCCACTTGCACTGACTACAATACTGTTAATTTAGTCCTGGGCATTTCTGTCATGATCTCACCATTATTAACTGAATGCTTCACAAACTTCAATGAATTTATCTTCACAAGTCCATTGAGCACCAGTTATATTCTTATCTTAATGTTACAGACGGGATACAGAGGCACAGATCAAGTAAGGTGAAAAGTGTCCACTAATTTTAGGGCCCAAAAATGAGAAACCTAGGCCCTGATTTCTCCAAATACCTAGCATTTTTATAGCTGTATATTTGTTCAAAGTACGGCTCTGGTCAGTTGTGGTCTCAGTCATGAATACTCGACGTGTCTGCAAATCAGATTCCAACATTTCAAGTCAGGCACCAGCAAGGCCCCTGTGCAAGAATAGGTTAGAGGTATCTTCCCTATTTTGATATCTCAATTTTGCTTATCTTTACCGTCTTGGAAAATCAGAACAAATCCATTTTATCCATAAATACACAAATAGAATGTCCAGGCTAGAGTAGTACGTCTGTCTTGGCTATCTACATGCAGAAGAGCTCTATTTACATATTTACACAAAATATAACTAAACCTGTTTTCTAGCCTTTCAGTGGGCAAGTGTATCAATTGTTCTAGATTTACCAACTTCTGTTGCTTGTTAATTTTTTCACTGAAAGAACTGCTAATAGTCCTGATAACCCTTTTTGCTTCACTGTAGTGAGAAAACAGTTTTTAATCAATTTCAACTTTGGACAAAAAAAAATTTAGCAGTGGGTAGGGTAACAGGGATTGTTAGAAAAAGTATAAAAGCTGTGGAAACATCAGGAAAACCGGATAAAAGAGCATTCCCTCCCGCCCCCCAGACTATTGGCATTGTTACTGTTCCTTCATTGTTCATACTTTATTTTGGATTTCAGTTCAATTGATGCAATCATAACTGATCTGAGAAATCTGGGCACAGATACAATGTACCTTGAAAAGCATGGAGATCTTCGTCAGAAGTTTTAGCAAGAAACTGGGGATAAACAGAGTGGAAGTTATATACAATTTCTTTCAGGCTTTGGAACCAGTGGTTAAGCTGTGATATTATCATGTTTATATTTACATAAACTAGTTACTTTGAATCAACTGTCTGGGTCTGTTAATTGTTGATCAGCTAATAATCCATCAAAATGATCTTTAGTTTTTAATACTTGCTTAGATTCAAACTTCTCATACTCCAAGTCTATGGAACTTTGACCCTGATATCAGACAATTTCTAAGACTTTTCATTAAATTGTATGGCTATGTCTACACTGCCAAATTAGTCTGGACTAAGGAAGCTTAGTCCAGACTAATTTAGCCCTTGGCCACATGAGACTCTGCCTAGTCCAAACTAAGAAACTTCTCAGTTTGAACTAGGCAAAGCTTAGTCTGAACCCATAAGACCCGGTGGTTAGTCTAGACTTACTTCAAAAGTTTGAACTAAGCCACTAGTTCGAACTAGCCATGAATTCTCGCTCAAGCTAAAACTTTAGTTGGAACTAGAACACGCGGCTAGTTAGAACTAAAAAGCTGCAGTTCAAACTAGACCTAGGTTAGTTTAGACTAACCTCCAATTTCTTTAGTTTGGACTAGCAAGACCAAACTAAAATTGGTGATGTAGACATAGGCTACGTGTCTTCTAGAATTTCAGCTGTTTTGTCCAATTCTTGAGTTTCTGACTGCAGCATTCTGGACACAACACTGATTGCTTTTCTGATTGCAGCATTCTGGACACAACACTGATTGCTTCCAGCACTGAAGTCTGAAAAACAGTCAGAAGAACTACACTGAAGCTTCTTTGGGCTTATCATTCTTCAGAATAATTTGAGACAAGGCTTTAAGTATATCTCTGTATCAGTATCTCAGAGCAACCAAAGAATCATAAGAAGATCAACTTGTAGCACAAAGTCTTTTCAGAGTTAGGTTGAGTCACTTACAAAAGAAAAATGCAAACCCATCAGTTAATGCTTTGGCCGGAAGAAAGTACATAAGTACTCAACTAAATAAAAAAATTTCCAACTTCTGTGATTAGCTGTACTCAATCATTAGATTCTGTATGCACACAGTACAGTGCACATATCCTGCATTTGGCTCTTTCTCAGCAATTCTAGCTTGTACAGCAGAATAGATTCCACTCATCTTTGCAACTCCATCATATCCCAGCCCTCATATTTTATATAGTTTTAGACCTTTGTCTTTGATATACTTGATGATATTGCTTTCAAGATTAGCTCCTATTAATCACTTACTTCATGAAATCCTAGAAAACTCACATTAATATTCATTTTGATGGGATTACTTTTTTGTTCATTTCTATGGTAACACTTCAAAACTTAAGTTTAGCTAGTTAAATTGGGATTGTTCTTGGGTCCTGTCCATAAATACTGAGTAAAATGGCACGTTCTTGTTATCATTAACAATACTTTCTATAACCTGGCCTGGAGCAATTCTATGATTTTGTTTTAAATGTCTTAGCTGAGGCATATTGTCATGCTTTTGTCTTCCTTAGGAGTTCTTTAAGAATTGGATTGTATTTGGCTAACAGTTCAACAACAGGCAAAAAGCTGAGAGAGTTTCTTTCACCAGCAATCTCTCTGACTTTTAAATAAAAGATTACATTGCTAAAACAAGGGGATTGTTAACCATGTGATCGAGGACCAGCCTCCAGTAACTGTCATCTTTCTTTGTTTTCAGTTCAAGATCTTCATCAGTGATAATATGCAAGTGCTATTGATCATATACTAAGCAAGCTTCAAAATGATGATCAGAGGTTTCATGTACTGCTATAATTTGAGATAAATGCTGCCATTCTTTTGTTCCATTTATCCATGCTGGATCATCTGAAATTTTTTTCTGATGTGATCCCCCAAAAGTCAACCGTGTTGAAGGTAACTCTTCCTCAGCACAGCAGAATAGCATAACCAGCTTTCTTTAGATATGATTCTGGTCTTTGATGCATTTTCAGAAATAAGATGCTAAAAAGCATCAATTTTTCTTGGAGTCACATGGGAATGGTCCCTCTGATGGATAAAGGCAGTGTTCTTTCCACCTTAAATTTTTATTTGTTAGGGGGGATTTTCTCCGAACAACTTAGTTTAAATTTCTCTGGGATCAGTCATTGGTTGCTGCAGAGGTATTATTTTTATTTTTCACTCTAAAAAGTCAGCTTCTTACGCACAATCAAGTTCAAGTATGGTTGGGCTATTAAGCTTAAAACATTTTCAGTATAATCACAGCCAAAATTTTCCATGACTCTGCCTCTGGTCACTGAAGATGTCAAGGGCACATCAGATGTAATGACAGTTTGAAGAAAACCATCTATTTTGTAACTTTGCTGTTTGGATACTAGCCTCCTTTTACTTCTTGTGCCTAGCAGCTCCACTTCGTTGTTTCCATATTCTTAAAACAGTAAATCAATTTCAGTACAAACAAAATAAAATAACTCAACTTTTATATTTGAAACTTTACACTAAGCAGCAAGGAACACCCAAGGTACACATGTAGTTAGTCAAAAAATGCACCAGGACTTGCATCACCATTGTCTTACTCCAGTTTCAAGCTGGAACTTAATGAAAATAGCATTACAGCATTATAAGGGGGGAGTAAAGTAATCTTTATATCTGAATCCACAATTTTGCCCAAGAAAAATTGCAGCCTGAGCACAAACTGGATTTGCTTTGTGTTCACCAATCAGGTGGGTGGGCTCCAAATACAACAATATTGACCACCCTTGAAAATGTGGTCTCTGTGTCACTGAAACCAACCACAAAGATCCATTTAATTAAAGAAAGGAAGAAACTCATTCTAACCAAGTAAAAAGTGATTAATTCTGATGGGGGGGGGCACACACTCCCCTCCACCCTCACAGAGCCAGGGACCTGATTTCCATTCTTCCTCCTCAACCTCTTCAGTCACCTGAGGCTGAGGACCCACCTGCTCTTTCTTTTCAGCAACTGGTTTGGCAGTCACTTCCTGCTCCTCAGAGCCCTGGAGGTAGACTGCGTCATACCTACAAGTGTGTTTAAGGTAGAGTGGCCTCTGTGGGCCCTGATGCGGCAGTACCATAGCTTCACCTGTGGCACCCAGAAAATAAGGATCACATAGTTTATGCAAAACCATGTAACATTTGGTTTAGGTGACTTGTCCGGCATCACACAAGAACCCTCTGGCAGAGGGATGAACAGAATCAAATTATCCAGATCAGCATTCAGCAGCCTTACCCACAAGACCTTTTCTTCCTCTTTCTGCAGTGCCCTGTTTCATTAATCACACACCTTCCAAATCCTGCAGCAGATGAGGCAAGGATCGTACAGACAATAGCCTCCTTCTCTACACATCCAGATTTATTTTCCATGCATCGAATGGGCCCCAGGTCCCATGGACAAAAATAGGCTGTGATCATGTAATTGTGTCATCATATATACATACATTAGAGCTAAATTAAGGTTGCACAGGCAACCTTAACTCTGGAATGTCCTTACATCTTTGCAACCTTCCTGATCTTTTAGTGGAGTTTTTTGCATCATATATCTAGAGTAGTTAATTGCAGAGAGATGTTGCACCTTTCTTTCTGTTCACTGTCTGTAGATGGCAAGAACTCCAAACACTAACAATAGTGGAAGCAAATAGTGAACAACAATATGCTTCCAAGTGATTCTTACACTTGGCTCCACAACAATGGCTTCCCTGCTCATAGCTCCTCATCCTTTACGCTCTTTCTCTGATCATGATCGCATCAATTCTGTTAGCAGTGAAGTCATGATTAAGCGTCAGCCAATCAATACTTTGGATTAAAGATTATAATATATTGCAATACGTTATTTCAACAATGCATACTGGCTTCTTTTTCACATCTACAATAGCTGAGCTGTGTGAACCTGAAGCTTTTATAGAAACTTACACGTTGATCCACGAAGGGTACCAATTAGCTGGCATTGCCAAGAAAGGGTTTTTACATTTGATTGTGCCAACCAACAGATAGTAACCACAGTGAAACAAACAGCAGAAATAGTATCATTCATGATAGGAAACCACATTACATCAGCCAATATCTGAAAGCTTGACTTTTTGGATTTGTAACCAAAAAGCAACCTTTTCACTTCTTTATGATGCAGATGACACCAGTGCAAATCCAAAGGCAGTTGCCAAAGTCAGCATGGGGGCAACCCTACTTTATATGTCTTACTACACTAGTCACATGCAAAATCATGATAAATACTTTACTGACTGATCAGTCAAACCACATATAACCTAACCTGACACAGGCCAACGTAATCTACTACATCAGTTCCATTCATTGCTTATAGAGACAACAGAATTACAGTATTATAGAAGGAAATGCTTCTGAATTGAGAAAGATGCCACATCTGGATTATTGCAGCTTCAGTGAAACAGAGTACAATGGCAACTGATTCTTTTTTTTTTTTTAGTGTAAAACTGCATTGGTTTTTTATATATAGAAAATCTGCAGAGAAAATCTGTAACTGGAAATCTAATTGAAAGAAGGGGCTAGCTCTTACTGGATCCAGTTTCATATTTGGATTCTTCAGGTGTGTGTGTGTGTGTCAGGGCCCAGTTAATGGAATTTATGTCTCTTTAGTGAGAAAATTTTTTATGCTTGGGCCAAAAACTGGCAGGATCTGGAAAGATCCCAATACATATTTTTGCAGTGCTGTTGCAGCTGAGACATAGTTGAGTACAGATTTTTCAAGTAGTAGCAAAGTGCCTACTTTTATTTTGTTTACATAGTACAAACTGTTGGTGGAGGTCAAATATTAGTGGGATCCTGCAGGTTTCAGGTGCAAGTTATGTCCTGTACAAAGAGATGCAGATTAGTCTGACAGAGAGGCAACATGGTTCTCTGTTAGGGTGAAAACTGGTCAAGGTGTTAGATCTGGTGTTTTGTGCAGGATGTGACTGGGTCAAGAGTTTTTCAGTGCAGTAGGAATATCTCTATCTGTTCTCTTCTTTGGCATTGGAATTTGGGAGGTCGAGTTTATAGTCAGTTTGCAAAGGGGCAGCCCTGTTAGTTTAGTCTAGGAGAAAAAAAAAAAAAAGGCCAAGGATGAGTTCATAGTGCAGCTGGGTTCAAGTGGTAGGTATGTGTTTTTGTGACACCCTGGTGTGAGAGAGAATACTTCATGCTCTTGCTTTTACTGGTATGGCAATTTATGCTGATTCTTTTGACTGCTTAATTTGGGGTCTTACATGCTACTGGATCCTGCCAGGTTTGGACTCCTGTGTTGGATCCAAGCCTTTGCAATACAGTGGAGCTAGGATGGCTCACGGTTCAAGCTTTTCTGGTGTCTTCGGAGCAGCAACATTGCTCTCTCTTTAGTTTAGACAATGGAATTTGTGGCTTGGAGGCCAAATCTTGGTGGGAGCCAAGGCACATGATGGATGCCACTGTCTGCAGCACTATTGTGCAAGGCAGTTTCGGGCTCCAGATTTTTATTTGCGGCGTGAGAGGCGCTCTGTTTAGACGGTGGAATTTGGTGGCAAAAACTCGCAGGCTCTGGCAGGATTCAGCTGCTGAATCTAGCTTTTTGGGGCACTGGGGCATACATCTGGCTCTGGACTTTTGAGAGGTGGAGCAGGACCATCTGCTCTCTCTTTACGCAGTGGAATTTGGGAGCCTGGATCCAAATAGTGGCAGGAGCCAGCAGCCAAACACGGCTCGTCCTTTTTTTTTTTTTTTTGGTTTTTGCTCCAGCATACTCCAGGGCGTGGGATTTTTGGACGCCCTGGAAGCTGGTCCTTCTTGTGCAGTCGCTTCCAAAAACTGGAGCTGGGCACATCCAGCTTTTCCCCACACCCGCAAATGACCTGCAGACAAAAGCCCACAACGCAGCCGCGCTCAGCCCACGTCAGGCGGCTGCACGGGGAGCAGCCGGAGCCGGAGCAGGAGCCGGAGCAGGAGGCGGGCGCCGCGCGCGCACGCACGGCATGTAAACAATCCATGGCAGGCAGCAAATAATGCACAGCCGGGGCCGCAGCCCCAGGTGCTGAAGCGGGTCGGGGAGCCGCGGGGCTGCTAGCGGCGAGCAGGATGGCTTTCCAGCAGCTGGCGGAGGTGGCGGAGAAGTGGTGCTCCAACACCCCCTTCCAGCTCATCGCCACCGAGGAGACGGAGCGGAGGATGGATTTCTACGCCGACCCCGGCGTCTCCTTCTACGTGCTGTGCCCGGACGGCGGGGACAATTTTGTAAGTGGCTGGGGACCGAGCAGCTGAGCCGCCCTCCCGCGCGCCTGGCTGCAGAGCCCGGGGAAATTGCCTGCCCGGGTGCAAAATGGAGGCGGTGGCTGCAGGGCTGGGGTGAGCCTGGCTGCCCCCCCACTTGGTGCTGGGTGAGGGTGCAGCAAGCCCCAGGGTGCTGGCATTTCCTTAGCACCCCCTGAAATGCCCAACTCCCCCCCCCCCCAGTTGCCAGCTAGTCACCAAATTAGTGAGCACCCACCCCCCAGCCATTTGAAGTCCTGGGGAGAATACAGCCTGGGGTGCAGCCTGCTTGAGTCCCCCTCTGCCTCCTGCAGCTGGGACTGGGTGCTAAGGGCGCTGCCCCCCACCCAGGCCATAGCAGGGGCTGCTTGCTTTGCTGTGGCAGCAAATGGAGAATGTGGCAGAATAAAATGGAGTCAGGATGACAGGGCTGCCGCCCCCTGTGTCCCATCCCCTGGCTGGAGCTGGGGTGTGGGAATGTATTTAGTCACCCTTGAGCCTCGTGGGAACTGCCCCCCCTCGCCCCCCTTCCGTCTTGGGAGCACATCCTGGCCTGCTGGAGTTAAGCAGCAAGTTGGTGCAGAAATGGCCACCAAAACGGCTTCAGGATCGAGAGAGTGTTTTCTCTCCCCTAACCCCCCCCCCCACGTGTTAATGGTGGAAGGGGAAAGCTGAACCTTCCTGGGGGGTTTAGAAATTGTGACGCTCTAGTTCAGAACAGTTAAAAGAATGATTTTAAAAATGGCTTCTGGTGTTGTTGGAGAAATGTGATAGCACTTCAATTCATAGCACCTCGCGTCCCTCAATCTGCTTTG
Organism: Podocnemis expansa; assembly: GCA_007922195.1. Lineage (NCBI taxonomy): Eukaryota > Metazoa > Chordata > Testudines > Podocnemididae > Podocnemis > Podocnemis expansa. The sequence continues at coordinate 549,159 of ML682220.1, forward strand.
CAGGTGTGAGCTACTGTTTCCTCCTAAAACCGCTGGTCGTAGGTGCAATAAGAACCCATTTTACTGCTAGGTAAATAGAGACCAAGGGCAGTTAAGTGATTTGCGCAAAGACTCCAAAACCCAATCGGAAGATACTTATTTCTCACACTGTGCAGGTCACGATGCAGACTTACAAATCAGGAGACAATGTAGAGCTGAGCTGAAGTCCCAGTTTATCCACCAGCTAATGGATAGCTAAAGTCATGATTCTGTCAAGTGCGTCGTCTGCCAGCATGGATCCTTACACATGTGTGGAGCCCCCTTGGCCCGTTACGGGACTGGAGCTTGACACCCCAGTCCTGTGAACACCTATGGCCGTGTACAAGACCTGGTAGAATCAGTGCTAAGTGGACGTATCCTTCAGCTGGATCACTATAGGTTGGCCCCCGTGCCCACACCAAGAACCACTGGGATCAGCAGCTCTCTGGTGGCCCTTAGGGAGATCAATTTGCAAGACCTGGGCTAAAACTGTAATTCTGTCCAGGGATTCTAACCATATCCTACATCACAGAGATGGCTCGTGGTTTTCCTGTGGAAAGAGAGTCCCATTCAATTACGTCACATAATGGCACACAGCTAAAAGTGACAGTTTTTCAATTTTCAGCATCTGTGGATAAGCGTTTAAATACCAATTTGAGTGAACTTGAATGCCATCTATTAAATGAGGATATTCATATAATGGGCATCACGGAAACTTGGTGGAATGAGGCTAATCAGTAGGACGCAGTAATACTAGGGTTCAAAATATATCAGACAGACAGAATAGGTCATACTGGTGGGGGAGTGACACAATATGTGAAAGCATAGAGTAAAACTATATAAAAATCTTAAACGTACTACCTCATAGAATCTCTATGGATAGTGATTTCTTGCTTGAATAATAAAGACTATGGTAGCAGAAATATACTATCAACCAGCTGACCAGGGTGATGATAGTGACTGTGATTAGAGGGGGTATAAAATAATAATAATAAAATTTATAGGGGATTTCAGTTACTCCCATACTGACTTGTGTACATCACCTCAGGATAAGATGCAGAGATACAGTTTCTTGACACCATAAATGACTACTTCTTGGAGTAGCTAGTCTTGGAACCCCCAAGAGGAAAGAGAGAAAATTCTTGATTTAGTCCTAAATGGAGCACAGGAGCTGATCCAAGAGGTGACTATCGCTGAACTGCTTGGTAAGAGTGACCATAACAAAATAAAATTTTATCATCCTGGAGTTTGGGGATGGGAGGGGGGCGGAAAGAAGCACCAAAGCAGCTCACCACGATAGCATTCACTTTTCAAAAAGGGGAACTTCCCAAAAATGAGGAGGTTACTTAAACAGAAATTAAAAGGTACAGTGCCAAAAGTGAAATTCTGGAAGCTATAGGAAACTTTTAAAGACACTATAATAAAGGCTCAATTTAAATGTATACCCCAAATTTAAAAACATGGTAAAAGGACAAAAGAAGTGCAGCTGTGGCTAAACAACAAAGTAATAAAAGCAGTTAGTGGCAGAAAGATAGTCTTTAAAAAGTAGAAGTTAAATTCCATTGAGAAAAATGAACAGGAGCATAAACTCTGGCCAGTGATGTGTAAAAATATAATTAGGAAGGCCAAAAAAGAATTTGAAGAATAACTAGGCAAAGACTCAAACAGTAACAGAAAAAATCATCTTTAAAAACACATGAGAAGCAGGAATATATCTAAACAACAAATGGAGCATGCAGGGAAGAAAGCCTATTGCAGAAAACTAAATGAATTCTTTGCACAAGTCTTCACAGCCAAGGATGTAAGGGAGCATCCCAATCCTGAGCCATTCTTTTAAGATGAGGAATCTGAGGAACTGTACCAGATCGAGGTGGTGTTGGAGGTGGTTTTGGGGCAAATTGATAAATCAAACATCAGTAAGTCACCAGGACCAGATGGTACCCACCCTGGAGTTCTAAAGGAACTCAAATGTAAAATTGCAGAATCAGGAACGGTGGTATGTAGCCTATCATTTTAATCAGCTTCTGTACCTGATGCTTGGAGAACAGCTAAATGTGATGCCAATTTTTTAAAAAGGTTCCAGAGGCGATCCTGAAATTACAGGTTAGTAACTAACTTCAGCACCAGATGTATTGGTTGAAACTGGTAAAGAACAGAATTATCAGACACATAGATGAATACAATTTGTTGGGGAGGAGTTAACGTGGTTTTATAAAGGGAAATCATGCCTCACCAATCAACTAGAATTCTTTGAGGAGCTCAGCTAATGGGGACAAGGATGAAGCAGTGTATTTTAGATTTTCAGAAGATCTTTGACAGGATCCCTCAGTAAAGGCTCTTAAGCAAAGTAAGAGATCATGGGATAAGAGGAAGGATTCTCCCTTGGATCAGGAAGTGATTAAAAGATAGGAATCAAAGGGTAGGAATAAATTGTTAGTTTTTAAAATGAAGAGAGATAAAGATTGGTGTCCCTCAGGAGTCTGTACTGGGGACCAGTACCGTTCCACATTAGAAAAGATCTGGAAAAAGGTGAAAACAGTGAGATGGGAAAATTTGTAGATGACACAAAACTACTCAGGATAGTTAAGTCCAAAGCAGATTGCAGAAAGTTACAAAGAGGTCTCATAAAACTGGGGTGACTGGGCCCCAAATGGCAGATGAAATGCAATGTTGATAAATGCAAAGTAATGCACATTGGAAAATATAATCCCAACTATATGTATAAAATGATGGAGTCTTAATTAGCTGTTACTACTTAAAGAGATCTTGGCGTCATTGTGGACAAGTTCTCTGAAAACATCCACTCAATGAAAGGCAGTCAAGAAAGCTAACAAAAATGTTAGGAATTGTTCGCAAAAGGATAGCTAAGAAGACAGAAGATATTGTATTGTGGTTTTGTAAATCCATGGTATGCCCAAAGCTTGAATTCTGTGGGCAGATCTGATCTGCCCCAGAAAAGATATATCGGAATTGGAAACGGTACAGAAAAAGGCAGCTAAAGCAATCAGAGATATGGAAAAGCTTCCATACAAGAAGAGATTAAAAAGACTGGAAAGTCTTTTCAGCTTGGAAAGGAGAAATAAGGAGGGGAGGGGGATGTGATAGAGTTCTAAAAAATCATGGCTGGTGTGGAGAAAGTAAATAAGTGTTAGTTACCCCACTGACACAAAAACTAGGGGTCACCTAGTGGTGAAATTAAATGCAGCATGTTTAAAAGGAAAAAGAAATACTTCTTTACACAGCCCACAGTCAGCCTGGAGCGCCTTGTCAGAGGATGTTGTGGAGGTCAAGACTATAACTGTGTTCAAAAAGAACCACATAAGTTCATGCAGAATAGGTCCATCCACAGCTTTTAGCCAAATGGCAGTGAATGCAGTTTTCCAGAGGTGGTGAATGGCTGAAGGGGTAGGCCATGTGATTACCTGTTTTAATCATTCCTTCTGAAGCACTTGGAGGTGGCCACTGTAAGAAAATGCAATACTGGGCTAGATGGACCACTGGTCTGACCCAGCATGGCTCGTGTTATGTGCCATATTGTTAGATAATCCACATGAGTTGAAATCTAGTTACTTAAAATAAAAACAAACTGCAAAAGTCTAAGTAGTTTCAGATCCTTCTCTGCCCCTGCACCACCTTTCCAATTTCTGTGGTTTTACAGCCACATTTTCTTTTTTCTCCCTGGTGTTCTGGTTGAAAGGCCCTGTCGCCCAAATCAAAATTATCAGCAGTGAAACTGACCAAAGGCTCAAGGTGCTGTCTGATGCATAAAGTAAACAAACGAAAAAAGATCTAGAGACCTATGTTTTCTCCGGTCTTTCAGCTCTCATCTCAGGTGGTGTTTTTAGCAGTAGTCCTCTTACAAAACAGTCAGACAGGAATGATTTTTCCTTAGTTGATGATGTCTGTTTTAATATAATAGCTCAGAATAACAATGATCTGTTCACTGATCTCTTGTGCTCTCATCCTAGTGTTTTTAGGGCCTTGTCAATTATTCCAGCTTGACTCACTCATTTTTACAGACTCTAAAAAAAAAAAAAAAAGCTCCAAACCTGTGTTAGAAAAGGCAGAACTGTATATCAGGGTCTGGAGCATTTAAAAAAGGTTTATCTTAAGAAAACTTATAAAAATTGGGGTCTGATTTTCATTTTCATTAAAGGCCCTTCATATGGCTTTGGCCACATGAATGGATCTGACCTGAAATTACACCAGCCTCGAGGACTTTTTGCCCTGCCAGAGTGTTGTAAAGGGGCCAGAGGGCACGTCTGCCCTTCAGGTGAAGGTGTGATTGTAGCATGGGTAGGCATTCACTTGCAGTGTAGACATAGTATAAGTGTAAGTGAGAAACAGCCTCAGAATGTTTTCATCATTTCATAATAAGGAAGACACTTCAATGGGATACATGGGGAATGCCAGAAATGTGTGTGATAAATCATGAACTTTGAAGGATGAAATGATGAATCAGAGGAATCTGACAGAAGGACGAGGAAGACAAGTAAAGGCAGGGAGTAGTTGAGGAAAAAAAGAGAGGGAAAATTATTTTTAATCATGTATTCAATCAGAAATTCTACAAACTGTGACCCACAAAGCACTTGGTAGCATAAAAAGTATTGGGTAGTCAATTGGTATTGGTGAGTCTTCCTAGTTTGCATCTGTTGAATTACATTAAAAGAAGCTAAAATATGTAGTAAATGCTTTCCTAATATTACTTTTCCATTTAAACAGTGGCTGTGTAGTAGAGCCTCACACTTAACAACTGACCAGCCAACTACATGCTCATATGAAACTAGAATATATAGTCAGGCAGCAGCAGAAATACTCTCTCCCTTCTTCTCTGGACACAGACTAACAAACCTCCCCAAAACCATAATACAGTATAGTACTGTGTAAAATGTAAATTACTGAAGAAATAAAGGAAAAACAGCATTTTTTTCTTTCACATAGCAGTGTTTCAAAGCTGAATTAAGTCAATATTTAGTTGCAGACTTTTTGAAAGAGCAACTATAACATTTTGTTCTGAGTTGTAAACATTTCAGAGTTATGAACAAGTTACATTCCCAAGATGTACATAACTCTGAGCTTGTTCTGGAGTTACCTCAAAGATGATGTGTGATTGTGAATGCAAAGGTTGTGGTCCACAAAACAGTTTTTAAGTTGTGTATCATGCTATGAAAATATGTGAGAACGCCAGTATTGTATAGTTTTAACTACATGAGAAGGTAACTTGGCTCTAGATTTTAAGTATTTAGGTGCCTTAAAATGCAAATAGGCACTTAGTGGGATCTTCAAAATCACCTGAAGTGCCTAATTGCAATAGGCATCTAACTGTACTTTGGGTGGCTAAGTTATCCTTAACATCTGGACCTTTTACTCTCTGCTTTTATAATGTCCCCAAAATACTTCACTGGATTTGTTATACTACCCCACCCAATATGGGTAAGGATGGACTAAGTTATTCTTTATATTATATATTCTCTGTTGTCACCTTTTTATTTCTGGTATTCATACTAAATGATAATGCAGATACCAATTTTACATAAATGTATTATAAAATTTCCTTTAATATAGCTTAGTACATAATCAACTAGCCTGGATATTCTTCATCAACAAAACTACCTCAGTAAAGATAAAATACTATACAAGTGTCCTCAACAGGTAGGTTTGGAAAAAAGTGATCAGATAAATATCATTTAATACAGTTGATCCAGCTAATGACTGAGTGGCAAAACCTTTGAGCATTACCCAATGAACTGCTTCATCCTTACTTTCCAAATATTTCATGCTACATGCACAGATTCTGAATTAAATATTGCAACTTTGATCCTGGGTCATCTGAGATTGAAATTAGAAACCATGTGCTTTTGTGTTTAACACAAAGCAATGAGGCACAAAACAGGCCTAGTCTGAAAATATTTATCTGAAGGATGAGGGTATGCATTTTCCATACTGCTTTGACACAATTAAACTCTTTAGTTTCTCCAGTTTACCAGCAGGCTGTTTTCTCTACTGCAAAGAGATTGCAAAGTTTTTGTGGGTTTCTCAACAAAAGCATTCTCAGTGTATGCAGTTTTTATGTCCTGCTATAACTTCCAAAATAAGAGCTGATTCTCCAGTTTTCATTTATCTTATTGTGAAAGACCAAAATTGCTTTTACAGGTTCCTTTGGAAACACATGAGTCAGACTAGTTAGATTCAAATCTTTAAGTGGCTGCATGGATTAGTACTGGGCTTGCATAAAAGACTGTGAAGGGAACTTAGTTTTGAAATGGAGCTTTATTATAGATACTATAGTACTGTCCATCTTCACCGAGTCAGCTTTCTTTTGGGGTATGAAACCAAGCCATTCCACAAGAGATGCCTTCTAATGACACTAAGACCTTCTATATTACATTTGTTGCTACAAACTAAATTTTAAATCTTCTGCAGATGTGGAAATCGCTGGAAGTTTTAACTGCTTATTGCTTTAAACAATGTAAAAAAAAAAAATCTCTTTGAAGACTAAAAAGCTTCCTGATGAGTAATTGACTTGGTTTTCCTTCATGCTTGAGACCAGTTTATTTTGAGCTAATGTGGAGTTTAAAATGTGGGACTCTGAAAAGACTCAGTAAAAATAACCTAAGGTAACATGGGATTATATTATCCTGTAAAAAAACCACTTTTGTTTCACTAAAGTGGGCTGGTATGACTCTGGACACATACCAGGAGCAAATATCATTAAGATGGGACCATTTTTACATGTGCTGGCAGAGATTTCACTGCAGAAACACCCTTTAATTCTGCAAACTGTAACAGGCATTAAAAAAAATAGGTCATTTGAGGTTAGTATGAAGGTAGGTACACACTTTGTTTTTAAAGAGGCAGTTTAGCTGATGCTTTTCAGCCTCTTTATTAGATCAAAGAAAAACTTCATATCAGTTAATTTCTGTTGAATAGGAAATAAGTTTGCATGTTTTATGTCATGGGTTGAAGCATTTTGTTCTTACTCTTTCTTAAAAGCTAGTTGAATTTCAGAGTTGCTACTCTATCCTTATTAAGTGTAACCTAGGCCCTACTCTATGTGCACTAACAGATACATTATTAGATGCACATTATTTTGTGGGAAAGAACTACTGTGCATAATGGAAGTTGTAGCATCTTCCTTTCCCATGCAGTGTTACGCTTTTGCCATTAGCAATGTCAGTGAGATTGTACTTATTTAAAGAGTATTTAAGAAAAGCATTGAGAAAGCATCCTATAAACCGTGTTTTCACCCTGCACTTCGATGCAAGTAATGTCCCTGTTTCAAGGCTTGCATCTGCACTTGCATGCAGTTTTTTTCAAACAACATTGTAGTAGCACAATGTGCAGGTGTTACTGGAAAGGTTGAAAGCCTGGAGTTTCAAAGAACCATTGGGCTGGGGGGAGTGAGTCCATAATCAAGATTCTATAGCATCTTGCTCATTATCAGCAGAGTTGTTCATCAAAATTCCATTTGCAGGGTCAAACAACATTTATGCAAGCTTCTGAAAAGAATGAGATCGCACATGTGTTGCTGAGGGCATTCATACTGTGAGTGACTCATAGGAAGGAAAAACATCAGCTTGACTTTTAGATCCCAAGTTGAGTTTGCAGGTCTGATGTTAGATAAAACCACCTTTATGTGTAAAATGATAAACACGAGGCAATGTGTAGATGGCACACGTGTATTTGTGATGTTCTGATTCCCTTCCTGGGTTCAGTCATAAGCAGTGCATTTTCTTGATTTATTTCTAGGTTCATTCTTTTTTCTGTTTCCTGGTATATTATGCTAGTGCAACAAAGCATCTGATGAAGTAAGATTTTCTCCCACAAAAGCTCATGCAATAAATAAATTTGTTAGTTTTTAAGTGACACAGGACTCCTTGTTTGTTTTACAGTCTCTGGGTGCCACTTTAAAAATATGGAACCATACCAAGTTCCTGAAGAAGTGTATGCATGTATAGCTACTACAGATTGAAATTGCAGGCCCAATACACCATGGCACATATTTAAATCGTGTCACCTTATAAAACCATGTGAAAAAGTTTGCATGAATCCCTGTTAACTCCTGTTCTTTCTTTTGTTGCTAATGGCTTATAGCACGTGTGGAGTGAAAGTGAGGACTGCTTACCTTTCCTGCAGTTGGCACAGGACTACATCTCTTCCTGTGGTAAAAAGACACTCCATGAAATACTGGAAAAAGTCTTCAAATCTTTCAGACCTGTAGGTGCATGTTTTTCTTCTATATATTCACTATATTTGTGATTTTTAATGAAATGTGCCATTGGAAATAAGACAAATTTTTCACAATGACTTATTTGTCCAATCTCGTGGCTCAAATAAGCTAACAGTAAGTATAGGGAGCTTGTTCTTGTAAATCAGATGCCCATTTATCTCTAGCTGCTCATTTGATATATTGTGATTCCTCACTGTGGTGGGAGGCAAATTGATGTCCCAGCCAATGGAGCAGGCACTCAACCCATATGAAAAATTGTGCGCAGTTGATCTGGCATTGAATATGAAGAATGGAATACTTACACATAGGATTTGATGGTAGAGTCATTTCTTGGCACTGGAATTTTGGAAGTTTTCAAAAAACTGTATAAAGGAAATACAGTTTAGGGATGCTGAGGCAAATACAGTTCTGTGTTTCAAAGTAAGTTCAAATTTTCGTGTTAAGTCTCACCTGATATTTGAGTACTTCAGGATAGCTTCTGGGGAAGTGAGTAGAATAGTAATAGTTTGTTTTTGTTTTTGATTTAGAACTGTAGATTAAAAATGAAAAATTTTAGACAAGTTTTTTGGAACTTTTTAATGATACTTTGACATGCTGGTCATGAGGACTAATCTTCATCTCTGGAATTTAATGCAAAAAGCAACTTGCCAGTGGTAGGCCTATGAAATACTGGGCCTCATTTGACTAATTGTTACACTATTACAAAACCAACTTTGACTTCAGTGGCAGCTATGAAAGAGCTTAGTTTAAAAAATATCCTCCTTGAGGGTAAAGATGAAGAGACTGGAAACTTGATCCATCTGAGCAGCTACTCTTTACTTATGGTAAACATATAACAATGCACTTCTCAGAACAATGTCCATCCCTTGAAGGAGATTTTCCTTCCACCAGTCTACACAGGAAAGATTTAGCAGTTTAACTAATGGAGTCGTTTCAAACCAAATTAAATGGATGCAAAAGACAATTTGAACACTTCTTATTTCTGTTTAAACTGCGTTTATTTAAATTTAGCTTAAGTCTATTAGGAATTGGTTTAAAATAAGCCAAATTAAGCCAATCTTAATAGAAAGAAATAAAATGTAATATATTCTAATTCAAGATCATCTCTAGGCTGCACGGTGTGACACAAGCTCTAGGATGTCAAAGGCAATTTCTGCATCAAGCCGTAAATTCTGGTTTTGCTGCTGTGAATCTTTTAGAAAAATATCCAGTATTGATATAAAGACTTCATGTGACTGAAAATTTACCCCATCCATAGATAATTAATTGCTGGAACAAGGTTATTCTCACTATGAAAAACTTGCTCCTTGTTTCTAGTCTGAATTAGTCCGGCTTCAGTTTCCAACCATTGGATCTTTTTTCTGTTAGATCAAATTACCAGAAATCTTTTGCTTAAGTAGGTACTTCTAAACTGTGATCAAGTCACCTATTAACCTTCTCTCGCTTCTTTAGTCTCTTGCTATAAAGCAGGTTTTCTAGACCAGTGGTTCTCAACAGTTTTGGACTCAGGACTCATTTGTAAACCTTGATTGCCTGTTGGGACCTAGTAAATAGCTTTAGTACAAAAAAGTCTGTCTGTCTAAATATTAATAAGTATGCCATGCATACCACTGTGGCAGCTCCTGTGAATCCTGTCCCACTGAGGTGGCTGGCCTTGGCTCCCTGTTCCACATGTTGCAACCTAGTGCACAGGATTGCAGCAGCACTTATTCATCCAACTTATTACATCATAGATGAAGGGGCAGCTGGGCCAGTACTGAGCAGTCCTGTCATCCTGGACACCAGGTTGCAACGCATGGAGCAGGGGACTGAGTCCAGACAGCCCACAAGACTAGAGCTATAGGAGCTGGCACTGTGGGGTGAGTGTGGGGCAGGTTCTGCTACACTTCCATCCCTACAAAGGGCTTCTGTGTGACTCTTTTGATACATTTTGGCAACCTAATCTTAGGTCGGAACTCACAGGTGGAAAAACCAGTTTTGGACCTCAGTTCACTCTTGCAGTTGTGTTCATGTAAGGGTTTACATCATTTAATTAAACTGCTGAAAGTTTGTGTGCAAACCAGTCCTAATACTGAGATGTTTATTGGAGAGGTTTTCCTCTGTTACAGACTACAGTAGGGGTGGGTAAGATACAGCTCATCTGAGGGCTGTGTCTGACTCACCATGACTCCCAGCTGGCTCTCTGCCACCACACCACCTACCCAGCTGGCTCTGTGCTGCTCTCCCCCGCTTCACCTCACCCCCCATTGCTCCAGCCAGCTCCAGAGCTAGATCTCCATCTCCACTACTGCACCGGCCAGCTCTCTGCTGCCCCTCTGGCCAGCTCCAGGGCCAGCTGTCCACCATCCTCTCCCCACCACCATGGCCCACTGTCGGGCTGGATGGCCCCACAGCCAGCTCTTCACTTCCGCTTGGCCCATCTGTGAAAATTATTGCCCATCCCTGTACTACAGAGTAAAGCAAGCACACTCACAATAGGATTTTCTTGTTTTTAACATCAGAACAGTAGCACTTCTATACACTATCTTTGTACTTAAAAACAACAATTTTTCAACTTTTGTGCCTTTACTAAATCAAAACAAGTTTTCATCAGTATTTCAGAATATACTTTTCTGTTCCCCAAGAATGCTTTCCATCTCATGACAACTTTTAATCCCTGTCCACGTCAGCACTGGATTTATTTTTAAGAATTGATATGAAGATATTTTTCATATAAAGGGAAAAGATTTATTTTGTGTGTTTTCACTCTAATAAAAAATGATTGATCCTTTTTGCTCAAACTTAATTTTTTTTTAAAGACTTCCAGATAGAGACCAGGCCTGGAAAATTTCAGCCCAAAAACTGAGAACAGTTACAATCTATTGAAAATAGGGTCAAGATTTCTAAGAGCAGCTACTGATTTTGGATACCCAATTTGAAACACTGTAAAGAGGCTTGATTTTCATAAAGTGAGCAGTTATCACTTTCAGAAATTCCAGACCCTTTACAGTATCTCCTTTCTGGGAACTCCATATCACTAGTAGTTTTGAAAATCTCAGGTAGAGTCCTTAAAATGGAGATAGTTAAGTAACCTTTTCTGTAGCTGTCACTAATACTCTAGTGCTGCTGTGCATCCATTGCTCTGAAATCAGAGGATCTCAGAGCACTTTACAAACATTAATTCAGCCTCACTCTAACTTTGTGTGATTCATGGATATACATAGGCATATATCTATAGCTGTATATCGACTTCAGAGGCATTGTGAGATTTACTTTGTGTGTTTACACTCTTAAAAAAGAGTGATTATTTTTGCTCAAACTTAATTAAAAAGAAAAAAACCTTTCAGATAGAGATTTCATTAGTTAGGCCCAAATATCCCAGCTCTCTCTTGTGTATCTATGAGCCAAGCAGCTGAGGAGGGAGTGTTGTCTCCCTGGCAACACTCCTTTCACCACACCCCTCTTTTCTAATCCACAGTGGAAACCTCTCTGTTGGTTCTCCAGGGTTGATATTTTATGGAGCTTTAGAGGGAGAGGTGATGAGGAGAAGCCAACCCCAGACTACTTTTAACACACTAAACTAGTCAAGATACAGCCTAGCCTTGCCGCTAGGTTTTAACTCAAGCAGATTAGTTTGTATTAAAGGCACGTGATTAGACTAGACTTTTCAAATATATTATTTGACACATCAGCTAACAACATCACATTTTTAAATCCTAGTCTGGATGAGGTCAAAGTCTCTTTAATAGGTTTCTTTGATTGGAGTGATTTGAGAGAAAAAACACAAGTTTCTTAGGCTTCTTGTCAGCTCCCAGGGCTCTCTCTACAAGAGGGAACAATGTGAATGCTTACTTATTTAAAGGTATTGTTATTTATTTACTGAGCACCCAGAAGTGTGCTAAGCATCATACCGACAAATAAAAAAAGATATCGCACCTGCTCTGTTCTGACTCTGTAAGGATTTAGGTTAAAATTTCTGGTCAGGGTACATCAATAGATCTCACTGCCATGACTCTAACCCACTTCTGTTCAGTCATAAAACACCCTTCATCATGTGTAGGTTGAGGTATCAGGTGGAACAGATCTCCTAGAGTGAGCCCTAGCATCCAATGTGGGATTAGGCCCATTTGTGTCATTTTAATTGCATCAACTTTCCTTCCTTCCTTAAAGATAGTAACATTCAGCCTTCCTTTCTCTACCATCTCTCTGAAGAAGAACTACAGCTTAGAGTAGATGAAAAATGAGTTTAGTTGGATGAAATCTGATAATGCCTCGGGTGCCTTCATAATGCTATGCAGGAGATACTCCAGAAAATTATATTTCTGACCGTTCAAGTCAGAGCATAAGGTTTTCTGTACTATTGCCTCTAGAATGTTAATAGTGTAAATGTTGATCATTTTAAGTTTCAGAATAGCCTTTGTTCCCTAATGCTAGTGAAAAATCAAACAAATAATAAAATCTCCACAGAACTCACCCTTTTCCTGGTGTTTGCTGTCTGTCTCATCCCCTCTCCTCAGGCATGCCTGTTTCTATCATGCCATTTCAGCTCCTGATCATAGGTACTTGGAATGCTTAACAACATCTTCGAAGTTCTAAGCACCTACTTTGTCAGAAAATTGATTTCTGACATGAAAGACTTAATGCATCCACATTATTTTTAGAGTAGAATCATTTCTATCCCTTAATGTTTGTTTGATTTTTTGATTAAATACATGTTCAGCTTCCCCTGAGTCTACTGTTTACAAACTACTAGATTATTTGGATACCATCATGGGTGTACAAGACAGTTTGCACAAGTTAAAAAAGTAATTCTCAGGAGTATAGTCTTTACTCAAAGCATTTTTTTTAATCCAGTCATCTGTCATATACCCGAAATACAAATAGTGATTACTCCTCTTTGATTACGTGTACCAGCAACATCTTTTTGCAAATTCCAATCCTCTGATAACATGTGGTACCTTCAGTATGAAAGATTAAATCCAAATAGGAAGTTTTCTATGTAAAAACTGATATGCTTATGGCCTTCAATGTTATGGAAGACTCAGAGATCAGCCCACTGCACCCCAAAATACCTGATAGATGAATAACATGGACTCAGTGAATAAATAAACTTTGGACTCTACTGTTTTATCATCATTTGCATTATTGTGGTTGCTTGTTGGTCCTCATTCATCCATGTTATCTCCTTTTGATGTACCTCTTCAGTTGACCACCTTACTTTTTCCTGCCCATTAGGCTTTTGTCCCTCATTTTCTTCTCCTATCCTGTTCTACTGCTTGCCTCCTCATTTTCTCAGTCTTTTTTTCCATTCCCTGTTCTTGTTCTAGCCTTCACTTCAACCCACAACGTCCTCCTCCCCAGACAGTCTAAAGTCAAGATCTAGTAATGTAAATAGAACAAATACATGGAGCTAACATGCTGTGACTGCTTGATCACTTTATTCCCTCTTTTATTCCTGTGTCCCACTCTCCTTCTGTTTCTTTAACACTTTAAGGTATGAACTGTGTCTTCCTAAACATATGTATGGTGCCTAGTGCTTTGGAATCTAATCCTGATTGGGGCTTTTGATTGCTATTGCATTATACATAGTAACAAAAGATAAAATTCTCCAGAGGAGCTTTGCGATAAAGAGGTATAGGTCCCTTTGAAAGTGAAGAGGCTTAGATTCCTAGCTGCGCAAGTCATGTTTGAAAAAAAATGGTACTTAGGCTCCTAAATCACCTAAGCCCAGATCATCAAAAGCATTCCGGTACCTAACTTCTGTGGATTTAATCCCCTGAGAATTTCAGAGAGAACTGGCAAAATGCTGCTTTGAGGTAGACCCCCTCATCTCACTGAAGAATTTTATGTAAAGAGAAGAGCATGGGAGGGATCTGTAAGTCCCCAGCCTCTCACTACAGGACCAGAGCCCCACTGTTTGTTCTTTTTGACCCTTGTGGTAGGATTATATAGCAAGGGTGGCCAAACTTAGGGAACTCAAATGCCACACAAGTTGATTATTAAAGAGCCACACTGAGGCACATAGCCATATACTTTTACCTACTAAATTGATTTGCTGACAGTCTTCCACGAGCCACACCTTTTCATTCAAGAGCCACATGCGGCTTCTGAGCCACAGCTTGGCCATGCCTGTTACATAGTGTAATGCAGCAGTTCTCAACCTTTTTGGCTTGAGGGCCAGAAATAAAAATTTTAAAAGCCTCAAGGGCCATCGATCTATTAAATTAAATTAAATTAAATTCAAATGATTTTAATTGTAATTAATTAAAAATTAATTATTTTAAAATTTTAATTAAAATTCAAATTTTTAAAAATATGTTTTTTTTTAAAGAGGCAGGCTGCATGCACACCCAAGCCTGGAGGTAAGGCAAGCAGATGCAGCCCAGCTCCTCACAGGGACCCTCCACATACCCCCGGACCCTCCTCTGCAGAGCTTCCACACCTGAGCCCTGTCCCAGTCCTAGGAGCTGAGTTTGCCTGCTCCCCCCACCCCCCTCCAGCTGCCTGACCTGCTGCACTCTCCCACAACTGCAGGCCAGGGCTCCTGTGAGTGCCAGGGCTCCTGGGCAGCAGTTGTCTTCCCCAGCAGCCACCGCCATGGCCCTTCCTGCGGGGTAGGGGGTGTGGAGCGGCCTGGCCACAGGCTTCACCAAGGGCAACTGAGTCGGCAGCAGAACACCAGTCAGGAGGCAGGCAGCTGCAGCGTGGCTACCGGCTCCCAGCCAGTGGGAGTGCAGGCCCATTTAAAAAGACCTGTGGGACACTTTTGGCCTGTAGGCCAGGCATTGGGAACTCCTGGAATAATGTCACTTCTTGTGCTAATTTTGCAGGCGAACGACTAGAAACTCTTCCGTCCCCACCCCAAAATGAAGGTTACGATTCTCATTCCTGTGGTTAGTTTTCCCACAGATCAAAGAAAGGTGGGCTGTGAAACACACAGCTTTGTTGGGCCCAAACACCACAGCTGGATATTGTTTCATGTCTATTGAGTAGTCTGAAGTGACAACAAACATAATAAACTAACTTCCATTTTCAAACATCAGTACTGTAATTTTCATATTCCTGCATAAAAATTTTCCCTCTAACTTGGGGAGACCGTTGTTTGCGTGTCTCCTAAGAGACAACAGCTGCATCACGCTCTAAGGAGTGCGTAGCATGTGTCTGTGGTTGCTCTTTCAGTCTTAGCAGGCTAAATACATAGATGTTATCCATAACACTTAGCATATGATTTTGCTTTGTAGATATTAAAGCTGTTTGTTTAAATTTTGTGAGGAGTCCGGTATGAGATTTTCAAAGCAGATGCATTGTTTTGACTGGGACGTGATTATATATTTTCAGATTTCACTGGCGTATCAACCTTTTTTGAAGGAAATAATTTTTCCTTCTTCTCAAACAAACAGGTGCCATTCCAATCAGGGCCATCATTAGGGGTGGGCGAAAGGGGTGATCACCCCAGGGCCCAAACTGCTGCCCCTCCCCCCCCACCAGCTGTTCTCCATCTGTGGGAGAGGGTGAGCTGGCCAAAAGTGGCAACTAGGTTCAGCACTTTCACTACCCCCCCCCCAGCCACGAGCAGCCTTTGGCTGAAAGCCAAAGGCAGCGTGCATGGCCACAGGTGGAGAGGGGAGAGTGAGAGCACTGAACCCGACTGCTGCTTTTGGCTGGCTCAACCCCGTCTCCTGGATGGGGAACAGCCAGCACAGGGGCAAAGCGGGCCTGCCCCTCCCCTCTAGGCTGGCTGGCCCTGCCCCCCAGTGTGTGGGGGGGGCTGAGTGGGGGCCCCACAGAGGGCGATTTGCCCAGGGCCCCATGCCCTCCTAAGGAGAGCCCTGGTTACAGTGATCTGATTTGTTATAGAGCAGAGGCATCCAACTGAGAGATGTATTAGCATCTTTTCAGGAGCCTAAATCTAATATGTAGAAATCTGAGAGAATTGTAGCCAACACTGATTTTAATAAAATCTCCTATTTCCTGCTGAGACTACTGAACCCAGCATAAAATGCTCCATCTTGATTGAGACAGTGAATAGTTCAAAATGAAACAATTGCATCCTGGGATCATAGAAAATTAGGGTTGGAAGGGACCTCAGGAGGTCATGTAGCCCAATCCCCTGATCAAAGCAAGTCCAACACCTAACTAAATTACCCCATCAGGACTTCGTCAGGTCATGCCTTAGAAACCTCTAGGGATGGGGATTCCACCATCTCCCTAGGTAAGCCATCCTCATGCTTCACCCCCCTTCTGGTGAAAAAGTTTGTCCCAATATTCCACCTAGATCTCCATCACTGCAACTTGAGACCATTTTTCCTAGTTCTGTGAACTATTACCATTGAGAACAGTCTAGCTCCATCCTCTCTGATTGTTAAAGGCTGTTATCATATCTGCCACCCCCACCTTCTGTAGACTAAACAAGTCTAGTTCACTCAGCCTCTCCTGATAAGTGATCTCCAAGCGCATAATCATTTTTGTTGCCCTACCCTGGACAGTCTCCAGTTTGTCCACACCTTTCTGTAATGAGGGGATCCAAAATTGGACACAGTACACCACATAGGGCCTCACCACTGCTGAATAGAAGAGAATAATTACTTCCCTTGATCTGCTGGCAATGCTCTTACTAATGTAGCCTAATCTGCTGTTAGCCTCCTTGACAATAAAGGCACACTATTGACTCCTATCCAGCTTTTTGTTCACTATTAACTCCCAGGTCCTTTTCTGCAAAATTGCTGCCAAGCCAGTTAGTATCAGTGCATAGGAGTCTTCCTTCCTGTGTGCAGGACTCTGCACTTGTCTTCATTGACCCTCATCAGATTTTTTTAGCCCAATCCTCCAATTGGTCTAGGTCAAGCTATATCCTAACCCTGCCCTCCAATGTATCAATGTATCCAAGTTAGTGTCATCTTCAGACTTACTGAGGTACAGTCCACCCCATCGTCCAGATCATTAATGAAGATGTTGAACAAAACCAGCCCCAGCACTGACCCCTGGGGTACTCCACTTGTTACCGACCATCAACTAGACATTGAGCTGCTAATCACTACCCTTGAGCCTGATGATCTAGCCAGCTTTCTGTCCAGCTTATTATCCATTCATTCCACCCTTACTTCTTTTTCTTCTTGATGAGAACACTGTGGGAGACTGTATCAAAAAGCTTTCCTAAAGCCAAAGTATGTCATATTCGTCACTTTCCACATATCCACAGAGCCAGTCTTCTCATCAGAGAAGGCAGTCAGCTTGATTGGGCGTGATTTGCCCTTGGTGAATCCATGGTGACTGTTTCTGCTCACCTTCCTCTCTTCCAAGTGTCTCAAAATGAATTCCTTGAGGCCTTACTCCATGATTTTTCCAGGGCCTGAGGTGAGACTGACCAGTCTGTAATTCCCCAGTTCTTCCTTCTTCCCTTTTTTGAAGATGGGCACTATATTTGTCTTTTTCAAATCATCTGGGACTTCCCCCAGTCTGCATGAGTTTTCAAAGATAATGGCCAATGGCTTTGCAATCATTTCAGCCAACTGCCTCAACACCCTTGGATGTATTGTGTCTGGCAGGGGTGTTTCTGGTGCCTGGCACATGGGGCATGTGCCCTGAGTCTTGGCGCCAGTGCCCCAAGTGTCTAGGCCGGCCCTGTCCTGGACTGGGGACCCAGGCTGGAGCACCCTCTGCAGCGCCTGCCTCTCCTGACTCTGGGCCCGGACAGGGATTGAGGCCAGGACACCTGCAGTGGCACCCACTTCTCCCAGCACAGGATTGAGGCCGGATGTCCGCAGCGATGCCCACCTCTCCTGACCCCAAACCCATCCAGGGATCTGGGGCCAGGCTGGAGGTGGCAGGAGCCCGATGAATGATCGGGCCCAGGGCGCCAGATCGTGGCCTAGGGGAGGTGGCCCGGGCCCAGGCCCCAGGTCCTTCCCCGGGGCAGCGATGTTCCAGGCATCTGGCTCCATGGACTTGTGCATGTCCAGACTTTACAAATAGTCCTGAACCTATTCTTTCAACATTGAGGGTTTCTCACTTCCTCCACATTCTTTGCTGCCCAGTTCAATAGTCTGGTAGCTGACCTTGTCAGCGAAGACAGAAGCCAAAAAAAAACAAAACAAAAAACCAAACCAAACCAAAAACATTAAGTACTTAAGCTTTTTCCACATCATTTGTTCCTAGGTTGCCTCCCTGCTCTTTAAGGAGCCCCCCACTTTTCCTGACCACCCTGCTGTTGCTAACATACCTGTAGAAATCCTTCTCGTTACCTTTTACATCCTTTGCTAGCTGTAACTCCATTTGTGGTTTGGCCCTTCCTGATTTCACTCCTCCATGCTTAAGCAGTAGTTTTATACTCCTGAGTCATCTGTCCAAGCTTCCACTTCTTGTAAACTTCCTTTTTGTGTTTAAGTTCACTGGAGATTTCCTTGTTATGCCAAGTTCCAAAGGGGTAGCCGTGTTAATCTAGTCCAGCATAACAAACAAGGAATCCAATGGCACTTTTAAAGACTAACAAATTTATTTGTCACATGAGCTTTTGTGGGAGAGAATCCAACTAAATCAGATTCTTGGAGAAGAAGAACTTCCCCACTTTCAAGCATCTGACATAGTGGGATTTTCTCCCACAAGAGCTCATGCAAGCTTAGTCTGGACTAATTTGAACCAGGTCTACACTAGGCTTTGCCTAGTTCAAACTAAGAAAAATTTAAGCTTAGTTTGAACTGGTTAGTTCAAACAGTAAGTTTAAACTAAGATGTTAGTTCAAATGGTAAGTTTGAACTAGTGCGATGTAGTCGTGCTATTTCAAACTAAGTGGTTAGTTCAAACTAACCATGTTCTTTAGTTCAAACTAACTTTTAGTACAAGCTAGCTGTACTTTGTTAGTTCAAACTAAGAAGTTAGTTCAAACTAAAAATCACGGCTAGTTTGAACTAAAAAGCTGTGGTTAGTTCGAACTAACCCATGGTGAGTTCGAACTAACCAGTATCTGCTTAGGTCAGACTAAGCAAGTTCAAACTAAGCTTCCTGGTGTAGATGTAGCCTAAAAGTGCCACTGGACTCCTTGTTTGTTGTGTTAAGCAAACTGTGTTGTGTGCTGTATTTGCCTTTCTTTCTTTCTTTCTTTCTTTCTTTCTTTCTTTCTTTCTTTCTT
>ML682220.1:568520-586884 GCA_007922195.1 Podocnemis expansa
CTTTCTTTCTTTCTTTCTTTCTTTCTTTCTTTCTTTCTTTCTTTCTTTCACTGCTTTACCACCTATGGCCTCCCCATCCAACTCAGTGAGCTGCATTCTTGCCATTCCTGTGTTAGGGGGATAGAGTGATTTCCTTTTTGTTGTAAAAGGAGTAAGTGTGATCGCTTGTAGGGTTATAGAATGCAATGCAAATGGATAATTTTAAACCAAGCTAACTAGAGCTGAAATATACTACACAGGATTCCTTTGAATTTAGAATGTCAGTTGTTTTACCAACCCTAAGAATTAAAAAATTAGCAGCCACAGGCCTCAAATGATATATTTGATTTAAAGATTATAAGGTGTCCTATCCCTGCCCGCCCCCTCAAGTATTAAGGGATAATTTTATTTGTTTGCTGGTTTCTAAGCCGTTAAAGCAGGGGTCCCAAACTCAAATCACTATGAGGGCTGCAAGAATACTAGTAGATTAGCCTGAGGGCCGCACCAGTGAAACCTTTTCATACAGTGATATTGCAAATATTGGTAATAACGGTGTCACTGCAGGCTGCAGGAAATAACTTTAGGGCCGCACGTTTGAAACCCCTGCTTTAGAATGTACTTGGTGAGCTGAGATTCTCTCCTAACCTCATGATTCTGGAACTTGGGCTTTCAGAAAGAAGCCAAACATTAGGGCAAGATTCATGATAAAATTGCAAGATTTGGCAAAAACATGGCATTGGTATGATCTTTGCCATTGATAATTATATTTTCCCATTTTCTCTTCTTTAAAAATAGCTACTGGGGCTTCCAGATGTCGATGATGATGCATTTGAAGAATATAACGCAGATGTGGAAGAGGAGGAACCAGAAGCCGATCACCAACAAATGGGTGTCAGCCAGCAGTAATTATCCGAGGAATTAAAAGCTCTTTTAATCCCTTGGTACCAGGTGGGGTCATGGGCTCCTGCATTAGCATTTTTGAATTAGCGCATCACATGGGAAATGTGGCTCCCAGAATCAGAGTTAAAAAAAAAAATCATAAATAAATTTGTGATGAGCTTTGCTAAGAAGTGACCTGAATTTCACTCCTGTTTCAGTGGGGTTTCTATGGAGTTGTCTTGGTAGCATTCTGCCATCATTAATTTAGAACTAGTTTTGTTGCTGACTGTCTCTTTGACTTGTGTTTGGGAATCACATTCACTAAAACGAATGTAGAGTACTTTGAATGTAGGAACTGTTTGGATAGTGTGTGAAGTGCTCACATATGACCTTATGGAGGAAAATGACTGCAGAGGTAAATGCAATCTGCACTTTTAGGGGTGTTTGTTTTGGTTTTTTTTGTTTTGTTTAAACAATACTACCAGACAGTACCAAACTGTGGGAGATTTTACCTTGTAAAGTACTCGTTTCATAGTGGTTAATATTGCAAAAGTGCACATAAAGACTGAACAAAAATAATTACCTGAGAGGGACAAAATTCATCCAAATGTTTGTGCAGCACATTTTACTGTTGCTTAACACCGCCTGGATGTACAAGTGCCAGGGTTATAGTTAGCACATATGTATGATCAGTACACATGATAATACACATTGGTACTTTGATGCCATCTGTTCCAAAGCCAAATACTGTTTTAATACAAATTAAATTAATTTAAAAGTTCCCATTGCATATTCTGCTCCTGCATGAAAATCAAGATTCAGCTTTGCTGGCTTTAATAAAACAACTTTATTCAACTTGTGCAGCATATGAAATTAAAGTGCAACTTAACTTTGAAGCCCTAGGGGTATAAATCAGCACCTGGCTCTTTAAATTATAATGGAATCCTTTTTCACATCTGGATCCTCGTTCTTCAGTGTCTTAGACCTTGTGTAGCAATTTATACTTGTCAAAGTGGGTGTAAAATGCTACCAAACCAGAATGGTAGGGCCTAATTGATTGTCAGTAAGGCCCCTTTACATTGGTCTTGCTCTGTAAAGTAGCCATGAAGTGAGCAAGATGTATAATTTATGTCTACTTTAAGGTCCCTTATGTTGCCTTGGGTGGATCCTCAGCTGATGTGGATTATCAGTGGAGCAATGCAGTTGATGACCTGTCCCCAGAGTGCTGGAAAAGAACTTTAGTGTAAATGAAAAGACCTATCATATTCTACACGTCCTTTGCCAAGGTGTAAATGACTCTGGGTGAGTGTCAGATGATGGAAGACACAGGATCCCTTTATTTACTCAACTTTTCTTCTGAAAATGTAAGATTAGAAGGGATTCTATTCTTCTACAATGATTTTCCACAATCTAGGAGAGTGCTTCTAAATGACTGTTTTTAGTTCACTTTTTTAAAAACACAAAATATAGGTCACAGACTTCAAAACCTTTAAATACAATGTTAGCTTTATAAAATGAATCCCTTAGTGAAGAGAAAATGCTTGGACAACTCTCAGAAATAACTGGCACTGTTTTAAAAATCCTGTTGCTAGCAGTATCTCCTACTGGGTATATTTGTAAAGGAAATTGTTTCAAAGAATTAATTTTCTTGGTGATTTGCATGTCTGATGAAGGCTTAGGGGATGCATAAAACTTAATTTTCTAACAGAGGCAAAACTTTCTGTAACCAGGAGGAGAATGGTAT
This sequence comes from Podocnemis expansa, assembly GCA_007922195.1. Classification (NCBI taxonomy): domain Eukaryota; kingdom Metazoa; phylum Chordata; order Testudines; family Podocnemididae; genus Podocnemis; species Podocnemis expansa. The sequence continues at coordinate 571,123 of ML682220.1, forward strand.
TTGAATATGCACAGAAGTGTCTGCAACACTGTAAAAGTCTGAGTTTAAGAATATCACAAAATAGACAAAAAGTGGAGCTTAATGAAACTTTGTATATTCTCTTGGCATGCAGGCATATATATGATAGTCGCAGCATATTTTCTATGGACTAGTGATGTGAGAACTGTTGCAGTTCATTGTATAACACTGTACAGCAGTAATAGGCTTTTTGCTTACCAAAATAAAGTCTAATACCAGTGGTTTCCACCCCTGCTTTACGTTCCCAAGTTTTTCTTTCTTTTCCATCTAAAAGAGACTAAATGTCATAACCTTACACACAGGCTTCCTTTGGAATCGTTTGATTCTAGCCCATATAGATAGACCCATTGGGCTATTTTTTTCCTCTGCTCTGAACCTAAAGAAGTCCTACTGTTTGCACCTATGCAGGGCGAGTATAAAATAGTACCATTCTGCTTTGCTAGCCATTTACACTGATTTTGCGCAGGTGCAAATGACTGTGCACACAGCTTCTGATTCTTTTACACTAAGGCCCTTTTTCATTCTTCTAACTTGTGTGTAGGTGTAATTTGCTGGAGCCTTAATGCAAATGAGAATCAGTCCATGTGACTATAATGGGACTTCTGTGAGTAAGAGGTACATGAGTGAGTAAAAGTTGGAGGATCCAGCCCTTGTGAACTATAGATAATAGAGTTGTGATGTATTCTGCCCATTGCTCCCTTTGCCTGCATTTTGATTGCTTCTGATCTTCAGATGAGCAGTTGAGCATTAATATGGTTGTAAGACAACATAAAGCTGTGAATTATGAAAATATATTTCCATATTAATTATTTTCTTTTCAATTTTGAACATTCTACAGCATGGAAGTGACTTCTGCAACTTACCTAGGGTTCTTTCCAGCAGTTTTCAGTCCTGTTAATTGCCCATGGAAACTAGCAAGTGTCTTTGCCCAAACAAGGACTGCACATCAGGCTTTTCAAAGGGCACAAGCTTGCCCAGTGCTGATCCCATTTGTCTCCCATTGGTTTTGCTGGGAGCTGAGTGTTGTCATAGGTATCTCAGGCTATGACCATGTACCATTTAAAATAAACTGGAATTTTATAGAGAGAGGATAAACTATAAGTTTATATGTGTATTAACTGTGAATGAGCATTAGTAGAGAATGTATTTTATCAGAAAAATGTTGGTTGCTTAGAGTTTGACCATATCCATTTCTGTATGATCATGGTATTGTTTCTTATTTATTGAACAATTTAAGAAATGCTGAACAATCTAGTGGAACCAAAGGGTTCCAAACATTTTATTGGTTTTTTTTTTTCTTTTCACTGACAGTTTTCACTTCCATTGTAACAATTGGAATCATTAGCCACTTATGCAGTAAGTCCAAGGAGGAGGAATGGCCCAGTGGATAGAACCCTAGCCTGAGATCCCAGACCCACAGACATACACATGGATAAGTGCTTGCAGGGTGGGAGCCTGAGTCAGGGAATCTGGGGGTTTTTTATCTGCTCTGCCACTGAGTCACTCTTGACTTTAGGTGAGTCACTAGAATTTCCAGAGGAACCTGTGAGACAGTTTTGCATCCAGATCCCAAAGAAATACAATGGGAAATCAATGCCTAACTTTCATATTTTCCTTTGACAATCTCTCTGCTTCGGTTTTCCTATCTGTAAAATGAGGAGGACAGTAATGTTTATTCACACATATATAGTGCTTTTTGATATGTGGATGAACAGTAATAAGTATTTTCCTGTTACTCATCCTTAAAGCAGAATGTTGATGAAAAGAGAGCAAAAACAAATTGGTAAAGCATGCATAGATTTAATTTTCTAACTTGAAATATACCAGAACAGAGACTTTTAAGCCTGACTTTTTTTAATTCAAGCTGCACTTTTGCAATGAGCAGAGTGCTGCTCTGGGAGATTCAGAAGTAGGTGGAATGTCAGAAAAAATTGAATGGGTTTTGTAAATGTTACAACTGTGTTTTGATGGGCTGAACAGAAAGCAAAAGAATAGAATGACATCATTCAGAAAAATGCCAGCATTTCTGAGACATCTTAGAGCTAGCTCTGAGCAGTTAGTTATTGGATCCTGTGTAGTCTATAAAAAAGCTGCTACATGTTCCTGTAAGGTCTCAAAGTCGGGGTGTGTGTTTCAATGTAGGTTGAAATTAGCATAATGATTGATAAACATGTTGCAGTGGAGAGGAAAAGGAAAAGACTAATTTAGGGCTTGTCAACTTTACAGGCACTGTAGTGACACAGCTCTGCTGCCATCGTTATGCTGCCATAGTGCCATGGTGTAGATCAGGGGTGAACAAAACTGGCTCACAGCTAGGTGCCAGCAATTTTACTTTTGGTCGCTAGGGGGCACTCCTCCTTTACATTTCTCCAGCAGAGCTGTGTGACAGGCTATTAAAACTGGTCACCATGGTGACCAGAAACATTGATTTGTTGAGGCCTGGTGTAGATGCTTCCTGTGTTGATGGACAGGATTTTCCCATCACTGTAGGAACTGTACTGCATGAGCAGCAGTGGCTAGGTCAATGGACACATTATCACTGGGGATTGGTTGCTATGCTGATCTGGGATTAGGGTGTGTGTGGAGTTTTCACAACATAGCTGCAGCTATGTTGATCTAAATTTTAAGTGTAGACCAGGCTTCCTGGCGTTGTTGTTGTTATTTGTATTGTAATAACATTTAGAAGCTCCAGCCATGAACTAAGACCCCATTGTGTCAGGAGCTTTCCAAATACAGAACAAAAAGACCTTGAAGAACTTGCTGTTGAGACAAGCAACTCATTTTAGATACAATTAAATTCTGCAATTCTGTGTTCACAAATGCAGACATGGGCACTAACACACCTCATCGCATATGCTTGTAATCAGTGGCTTGAACGTCTCAGGATTGCCATGTTCAAATTTGTGTGCCCTGTCCCTCTGTTATGTCTCTGCTAGTCAGTTCTCCTCCCCCACCGCCTTTTTGGGTAGCTCTGTGCCTTTGAAATTTGTAAGCTCATAAAATGTAATTTTTGCTGAAAATAATTGTAGCTAGTTTTCCTTATCAGTGGTCTGCATACATACTATTGCAGTTTCACCAGGGGTTGCATGATATGCTGTTTGAGTCAGGGTAGAGAAAGTGGGGAATGTGTTCTGCAGTCAAGCTTCTTGGGGTGTATACAGCCCCAGCTGTCATTACTTCTTAGGAAGCTGCAAAACAGCCCTCTCAAAGGTCTGTCACAGTCAAGTAGTTGTAGATGGCTGCTGTTTCACAGAAACATTGAATAGCTGTCCAGCCTCTCTCAAAGAGTGAGCGGTGTTTTACCAAGACCCCAAGATTGAAGCACACTGGTCAAGGTTGACCATAAGGGACTAGTGATTTTGGGTGTCCAGACTGAGACATCTTAATGAGGCTTAATTTTTACGATGTGCTGAACACCCACCCTCTCAAAATCATGTCTCTTCAGGGGTCCCCTGTTGGTTACTTAAAAACAAAAGCATCTGAAATCACTAGTCACTTGAAAATCTTGCTCAGCCTGGGAGTCCAGCTCTGAAGTTTGAATAGCCAGAGAAGAAGGCCAATTATAGCCAGTGCCTGTGTACCTTGTTCTGTAGTCGCTGAACAAAAGGGGACATTTTATTGTTTGGTTTTTAAATCTGGCAAAGCCCTGATTACTAGGCAGGAGTGAGTGAAGGAAATGAAGTTACTAAACCCTAACAGGTTCTCTGTGGGTGGATTCTCTGGAAGTCATTGTGGCTCTCTGTGAGTGAAGGATGGGGGGCCTACATTTTCAAGGCAGTTATCACAATAAATAGAATGAGACATTCTCCCTCGGTCCTCTTTGAAACCAGAAGCTGCACCTTTGGGATTTTAGTCAGAAGTGGTGGGAACTTTACCAAATTGCATTGTTGGTATCTGATGTCCATGGCAGATACATATTGCACACTGGAGGAAGAGATTGGTTATGAGACAGTGACCAGTTCAGTGTGCTGAATTCAGTCAGATGCATTATGTTGGGTTGTTTCTAACATCTCCTGTTTTATTATTTTTAAATAAAGCCATGTAACATTTTTTCATCAGTTAGAGCTCAGTGGTAAGCGGGAACATGCAGAGTATCACAAATTGTGTTCATTTGTCTATAGAAAAAATTATTTGAGCTAACCAGTACTAACTGCAAGAAAGCTACACCAACTTCATGTAAAATACTTTGATTGAGCTTTTGAAGTTCCCTTTCTGTACTGACATACTGTTATTTATGTAGACAAAGATCCGTGGTAACATTGCATGTAAAGGATGTCTACTTTCATCTTCAGGGTGTAAGGAAATAAATGTCAAAGCTGGAGATCAGTCTATACCAGTTTTTGTTGTCAAGTTTTACTCTACAAATGCTAAGTTCAATCCAGCAGCAACATGTCAAGCAGAAGTAACACTGAGCCATTTGCCATGCAAAACTGTTTTTAGTGTGGTTTTTCTCATTTTCTTGCTGGAAGACTTGTCTCTCTTTGTGACTATAAAGCTGTGAAATGAGTTGCCAAAAGATGTTTCCCTTTTGTTAAATGCTTAAAAGGTGTGAACTTTCAATGGAACCCTACCTATTTTTCCATTGCTACTTCTCCCACAACACCCAGGCATCAAATCCAACAATGTAGTTACACCATAAGCTTGCCATTAAAGAGCTTATCAAACTTTGACGACTTCTGGATTCTTTTCTCTGTGAATGAAATAATGCTAAACAGTAGTTTCAGGGCAGTATACGACTTGAACATGATGTGAGAGGGAGAAGAGATTGGACATGAGCTTAATGTTTTCTGTTAGCATCAGTAAGTGGTCAAACAAATACAGTATTTGAAAATGTAAGGAGCTGATCAAGTAGGGAATGAGAACAACTTGGAGCTAAGGTCCCATAGTAAGGTGTAGTAGTGTAAAGGGGGTTGAAAGTGAGCATAATTAGACCTCTTTACACTGCTAGGGTGGCATGACAGAGCTTTAGTGTAAATGAAAATTCAGGCCTTTATGGTTTTGGTTTTTTGCTGTAGTCCCCTAGAGGTCAGTATAACCTAAATTTGAGTCTCTCTCCCAATGATGATAATCAGCTCCATTTGCAGTCAGTGCTAGCGTTTTAGATTTCTTTGCAGTGTCATGTATCTCACTCAGTGTGGGGAAAGAGAATCAGAGTAGAATAAAATCAAAAATACAAATAGATAATGGACAGAAAAACTTAATCACAGCCTTTGCTCTGAGACAAAACAATCCTGATTTGGAGATGGATGGACTAAGAGACCACCACAGAGAAGTAGTGGAGAGGAAAGGGAGCGTTAAAGTTAAGGGTATTGGTGGTGGTGGGTGTCTCCCCTCCCCCTGCCACTTCAAATTGGCCTGTGGCAATTAAGTGCCCAGTTGGAAGTCAAGGGGAGCTGCTGGCTAAATCCCTTAGTCCTCTTTGGAAATGACAGCCTAACAGTGCCACATTGACCACTTAAAATTTGGTTTTTTTCACTGCTTTGTTCTCTAATGATCAAATTGTATGCCTGGACCTGTTGGCAACATAGGTGGCCTTTGGCTAGTGAGGTCCCTAGGCAAAGGCCCATTGTGGGAAACCTCCTATAGGCCCCTGCGATCCCAACTCCCCCACCACAGACCTACCTCCTCTGCCTCCCCCCCCCACCACTCCAGCTCCCCACTGCTAGCCCCAGCTCCCAGCTGCTGCCAACTGAGGCAGATGCAGCTTTTGGGGTAGGCAAAGCAGGTGACGGGTTCCCTTTCTGCTTGGGGCCCTAGGCGTGCGCCAAAAGCCACTTCAGGTTGGCAAATGCACCCTGTAACCCAGTGGTTCTCAACCACTGTGTCGGGACACATTACTGTGCCGCCACATAGTGGCAAGTGTGTTGTAGAAAGCCGGGGAGACATCTTGATTTGGCCTTGGGTTTGGGCGGGGCTTGTGTGTCCTGTAGGGCCAGAGTATGCCACTGTGTATGTTGCAACCTACAAAAGGTTGAGAACCACCGAACCAGTTAGCAAGTCTAACTCTACCTGAGTAGGAGGGGAAGGCAGGAAAGCTGGTCTTTATCAATTTTAAAAAACAGTTGAACAAATATGTTTCATCCATTTAAAAAAAATAAAACCAAAGCAGATCCTTCCCCATCTACGGGCCGCCACAACTTAACTTGCTGAAACAGTGTGAGGCAAAAGTAGCTTTTCACTATAGTCCTGCTTCAGTGAAGCATATAGGCACATGCTTACACTCCATTAACATCAATGAAACTTTAGCACATGCTGAAAGCTTTGCTGAATCAGGGCCCATATTAACAACTGCTTCTTCTAATCTAATGCAGAATGGTGATGGGTGATTCTGGCCATTATGTTCTTTTATGATGTACACAAAATCCCTTGTATTTTACTTTTCTTTAATGCTTGTATGAATATCCGTTTCTCACGTCTCTTTTTTGGCTGGAGTACTCAGTCAAGGTCCAGGGATGAGCAGACTAGTGTTCTCATGGAAATCTGTATCCTAAGCAGTGTCCTCCCTCTCATGGATGTAGGTGTGTGTGAGTCGTGGGGAGTGGGGAAGGGCACTGAGCGTACAGCCTGCATCCCGCTCATTTCAACAGAAGGGAAGGTGCAGCTTGAATGGTCCAGCTTCATGTGATATCACTGTTCAAGTCCCACCAGAATCATGTCAGGGTCCTTCAGCAGATAGCAGGTTGTAGGGATGTGCGTGATACTCTTTGTGGGTTTAAAAGAAGAATAGGAATTTGGAGAGGGAAAAAAAGGAGCTGTAGGCTATGTTTATGTGACTTGAACTAGCAGTACAGAGAATCACAACCTTTTCAGGTCTCATGAAATGTCTAAGGTCAAAGATGAGTGGAAAGCCAGATTCAATACCTCTTCTGCTGCTGCTTTTCTCTCCAAGGCAGTGGTAAATGCACATGTATTTACACTCTGAGGGTTGCTTTTGGAAGGGAATGAGCCAGCAGCTTTTTTTTTTTTTAAATAAAATATAAACATGCATATTTTGTGTTAAAAGTACAGGCAGAGGGGACAATGCAAAACCTTCCACAGGGAAATAATGGAAGGAAAGAACTCAGTTTGTATCACAAGGTAACAGACAATAGAAGAAGACTTTCTCTTACAATGTATCTTACTCTTTGCCACATTGGCCCTTACCATATAGTGGGAGGCTCTTTACTGCTGAGCTTGTCAGAATGTTAAATCTGTGTGAAAAGAATACATGGGAATAGGTTAAAACCAGATTTCACTGAAATAACTCAGCAGTTATGAAAGCCTCAATAAAGTGCACAGAGCAGTCTTCTCTAGCTATTTGGCTACTGACTATTGGTTTTTTCTAGCTATTTGGCTTAATCTGTTAGTTCTTGGTTTTGCAGCCAGTTCCTACAGTTTGTGTCTAACTCTGTAGTTTCCAACCTTTTCTCTGCTGTGGCACAGCTAGATAGCTTTAATTATTTTGAGGTACACTACCATATAGCCTCCAAATGAATCTGTGAATATTCATGAGCCAAACCAAATCTCTGAGAAGCTTTCAAGAAATTCTGTGGCACACCTGCTGAGGCCTGATGGCACATCTGTGTGCTGAGGCACACTGGTTGGGCAATACTGGTCTAGGCCAGTGGAATTGTAAATACATTAAATACTTCAAGAGAGGGAGAGAAGAGCTGGATAAATCTATGACATGAAACTATTAATATGGTAGTCGTGTGTGGGATGTTCAATAAATGCAATCTCAGATTGTATCTCACATTTTATAGGCTTTAAAGTACAAAAATTCTCCTGGAGAAGTATTCGGCTGCCTGGGAGTGAAACAATAAAACTCATCTCATGAACAGAGGCTCATTAGAACTTCTCGTTATGAGCAGTGGCTCTTCTTCAATTAGCAAAAATAATAGGGAGCATTATTTATGAGAGAGACTGAAAACCGGACTCTCTAGAGCAGGGGTATGGAATTGAATAAATGCATATTCTGCTGCTCTAGGAATGCTAAAATGGTGCAGAAGTGTAACAGCTATAATTACTTTCTAACAGTTAGGATAGCAGATGAGTTTCTGCCACTAAGAAGTTGTGTGTCAATAGGCAAACAAGTAGAACACATGGATTTTAGTGGCTACAATTTAACTGTTCTCTGAGGAAAGGTTTTGGGTGACTTAGTGTGGTTTGTAATAGTTTACAGATGCAAAGGGACAGTGCCTCTGCTGCTTACTCAAAGCCTGTCCAGCTACTGAATTAAAAAAGGTGGATAAAATTCTGTCGTGTTAGGGCTGTGGCTGGTGGGTGCTTAGGACCTGACTTGGTAGTTCTTGGCAGTAAAGCACTTAAGCATATGCTTAATGTTCTGCCTATGCTTTGTGGCATAGGGATAACACTTGTGTTTATAAGCTGCACCAAATTGGGCCCTGATCTTTTTCCAGAGGACCCCTGCAGGAGCAGGGCAGGATATACTTCCAGCTCTCTTGGGATACATCTGCCTTGCAAAAAGAAAAAGTCTGCAGCGGCAAATGTCAGAGCCCATGTCTACAGACTTGGTTTTGTGGGCCTTGTGCTGTGGCAATGAAATGAGTAGTGCAGACATTCCTACTTGGGCTCTGAAAATGAGCGATGGGGGTGTTGGGTTTTAGAGTCCAAGCAGGAACATGAGTCCACATCCAATCCAGGTTCAGAGATGTACTGCTGCACATCTGTTTTTAGCATGTAGATGCACCCTGAGTTTACTGGATGGGAGGCCAACAATGCACCTGCCAGCACTGTATTAAGAACCTCAGAATGGCCATTCTTTATCAGACCAATGGTCCATCTAACCCAGTGTCTTCTCCTTTGACAGTGGCTAGTGCCAGAGGCTTCCAAGGAAATGAGGAAAATCGGGTAATTCTGAGTGATCCATCCTCTGTTGACCAGGCCTAGCACCTAGCAGCTAGAGGCTTAGGATTTTAGGATTTAGAGGCTTAGAGGATGTGGTTGCATCCCTGACCACCTTGACTAATGGGGTGCACTGCCAGCATGGGTGCTATATCCATGAAGTCTAGGAACTGCCAATGCCTTCCATCCCTCCAACCCTTCCTGCACAGTGGGGAACAGAAAGTCTTTTGAACACGGGACCTTGACCCTTATTGACTCCCTACCTCTTGCCCCTTTCACTGCAATGCTTCATATGACAGTATGGTGGGGTAGGAAGGTTCACGAGGCACCTTGCTCAGCAGTTGCAAAACATGAGTGAGTTACGCAGGTCACACTGAAGTATAGTCTTAGTCCTAACACAGTTGAGTTAGGGCAGAGTGCAGGTAAAATAGTCAAAAGTGCAGAAAAATGAATTAATCACATGCTTCTGCAATTTACTATATAGGTATCATCTATCATCTATGGCGCTCGGATAGGTGTACACATGCACATTAATTGTTGGTGTGGCGATACATAAGAGTATTTCTTTTCCTTTCTTTTTTCCTGGTGAGATATGAAGCAAGGTTTTCTCAAGAGAAATAATTACGGAAGCAGCGTTTTTTTCTAGGGGATATAGCCTCCTCTCCAAATGTTGTTCTCCAGAGTTCAGTGGAGAACAACTAGCAGAACAACAGAGTAGTGCCAAGGATGAACTTCTGACTTAATAATTTTTGACATATTTTAGTCTCTGTGGAATAGTCATAAATAATTACACCTTAGTGATGTGGGAAATTGGCTGATTATTTCAAATCAGCTTTCTGCGGAAGTGGGGGAAAATGAAACAGAAAAGCAAAAGTGTTTCTAATTAATGGAGTGAAGATTTTAATTGATCCTAATTCAAGACAGTCTTTCCCATGCATTTTAAGGGAACAGTTTACAGTAAACAACAGGATATTTACATTGACATTCCCCAGGGCTGGCCAATGACAAGAAGGAAAAGTAGGGGGAAATCTGATTTTAAAAAAAGGGATGATAAAAAAAAGGGAGGTGAACAAGGGAGCTTCATTCTGAGGGTGACACTTGCATGCCTGCTCACTGCAACAGCTGTTCTTTCCTACTGCACATTCCCTTCATGACTCCCTGGAGATTTTGTTTCTCTCCAGACAAGGTGACAGCCTCTGGCATCTTTTCATTGGGTCTGTTCTCTTTCCACATGTAGTTGCTACTTGTATAAGATCTACTAACATTATTTGAGTGTCAGGTAATAAGAAATAAAAAAGCCACTTGGGGTGCCTAACAACTTAAAAGTGAGCTTGTTTTCTATTCCGCCGTGCAACTGACAGATAAAGAGTGAGAGGGGATGTTATGGGGAAAGCTGCTTGTCTGACATAACTCCTTGCCTGGGGTGTGTAGACACAGAGGGTGGAAGGGTGTGAAGTGAGCTCTGAATAGGAAGCAATTAAATGACAGCCAATGTCTCATTGCAAAGCAAAATGAAGTCCTTGCACCAAGAAGCAAAATGAGCTAATGGTTAGAGTTGGCAAATTTTGCATTTTGTTTCCAGCATTACAGCTGAATCTCTGATTTGCCTTGTGCAGGTCACATTACCTCTCTTGGCTTGATTCTCCACTCACTTTAGTGTAATATTGTGATCTTTCCTGTGGGACCTACAGTTGATAAGCACTATATAAGAATTAGGTGCTCTTGTTACCTGAAAGTAAAACCACATGTTCAGCAAGCCATTAACATGCGGAAGATGGAAGGGAGTCTTCCACTTACTGTTTTGCTGACCACATGCCACCTCAGTGGCTGAGGGTACTAATATAGCATGTACTAAGGATTTATTAACTTACAGGTGCCCCCTTAACTAGGCTGGTTCAGTGTACAGCACATGCCCAGCTCCAGCCAAGACATTCACCATCTAATCCGACATGGAGGAAAAAATATAAATCAGATTACCTCCAGACATTCTAAAACAAACTCCCTTATTTAGCAGTGCAGAAGAACAGATCCCAGAGCTAGGCAAAACAGCTATTCACACCCTAAACTACTGCTTCAGTTGGGATTCTTTGGAATCAAAGGCAACTCTGTTGCAATTCCCAATGGTCAATAGAGACAATCCAAAAGTGGGTGAAACTTCAGAGAGGTTTCCATTAATCATTATTATGTGGGACCAAAGAGATCTGTAGAACAAAGTCTGCTGAAAGAAAATTTAAGAAACAGGTTGGATGCTAAAGTCAAAAGGATTCACCTCTGCAGGTGTTTAAGTAATACTGAATTGTCCTATAGCACATGTCCTGTTAACATACCTTTACAAAGGACAGTGAAGGGACTCTTTCACTGCTTCAGCTGGGAAGAACAGAGCACAATCAGGAACGCAACCTACCACTGAAATCCTTTGGCTGCCCTGAAGTCAACAGCAAAACTCCTACTGACTTCAAACAGGCCAGGATTCCAATTCAGGTCTCTTGATTCAGTCCATCAGATCTTACTGCTTCCTACCCATGACTAAAACTCTTTAGGTGCAGATCACCCCACTTGTAAAGAAACCCATGGGAGGACGCAAGAGAAACAAGCGAGTTCTGTGAGTTTTCTGTGAATTGCATGTTGTTGTGGAAGGGAGCAGAGGATCTAGAGCGTGCAGCCATAAGGTGTCTCAACCTCATAGATCCTGGGGGTCTACAGGGAAGGGCGCACTCAGAACTGCACAGGAGCTGGCCAGGTCCACCAGCTGAGTGGGAGCTGTGGAGGGAATTTACAGGCAGAGGACTGTGCCACAGACTGCAGCCTGTCCAGGCAACTTTCTCCCTCTCACTTGTGAGCCCTGCCCCAACTGGCATGGAGCCCTTGTTGTGAGGAGCTGCATGGGAGAGGACCAGAGCATAAGCTGCAAAGGAGTTCCTCTTCCATCCCAGAAAGTAGGCAGAGATCTGCACATGGAAGACCTCCCCCTCCACACCCAGTGGCATGATCCTAGGGAAATGGTAGGAAAAGAAACATGTATTTGCAGTAATAATTATTTCAGAAGCAGTGAGCATAGGTGGTCTCAGGTATGGGGAAGACTAGGCATTTGCCCAGGGCCCCACACTGGGAGTGGGGGTGGGGGGGGGCAGATGCCTGCATGGACAGATAAAAAGTTTTTTCAAAATAAGCCTCCTTATTTAAAAAAAAATTTTCAGTGAAGACATACCCTATGTGAGACAATGGTTGGGTTACTAGTGTGCTTAGACCACAGCCTGTCATGCTGACCAATACTATCTTATTGTTGCCTTGTACTCCATCTTTCTGTATCCTCTTGTTGTCTCTTGTCTTATACTTAGATTGTAAGCTGTTTGCAGCAGGGACTATCTTTCTGTTCTGTTCGTACAGAGCTTAGCACAATAGGGTACTGGTCAATGACTGGGACCGCAAGACACTATGGCAATGCAAATGATAGATTATACTAAACATTTAAAACAAAACAAGCTAAGGAGGAGAATGGAAATACATTAACAGCTCACACCCAGCTCCGCTGTTCACAGGAGTCCTGAATTGTGCACTTATTTTGCAGCTGATCAGCCATGCTGGATTTGCTGAGTGGAGGCTTTCCACAGTCCCAGCTGCATGAGTGAATTTCACCCTGTGAACTGTCAATTTGTCCTGTGTAAGAGTCAAATATAAGAGCTATTTCTTTGAAGTTTGTGCTCTGCCCTTCTGTTTTTCTATCTCTAGATTATCATGATGCCTTTAATGCAGCCATATTCTCATTAATAGTGAAGACTAGTAGAAAATATACTTCTATTTAAGTATTGAACAGTTAAAAAACAAAACCAAAAACCATTCCCTGGGAACTGGAAAATTAGTCAGAAGACTCAAGGGCAATTTGGCCATATAAAATGGGTTAATTAGAAGGACAATGTCTGCTGTACTATAAAATCCCTCAAGGGGAGATAAAAGCTGATGGAAAGAGTGTGTTTGAATAATGAGATTTTAATAGTTTTGTTTCTGTGTCTAATATGGAACTTCGATTTTGGGTGCTTGTTGAAGTTACGTATTGCATTAGAAAAATCTAGTTTAAAGGAACACTGCCCATTTAAACATCACTCAGTCAGAAAAGTTTGTAAGCAATAATGCCTAATTTTCCTGGAAATGAAAGATTAAGGAGGGGGAAAAAATCCTCCAACCATTTATTTTGTGCATTTGGCAGCACTTTGTAAACAATTGCCTTCACTATTTAGACTGTCAATTATCCATGTTCTTTGTAAAACAAACAAGTCCTATGGCAGGAACAGATATTTGACCTCATCTTCCTCTATGTGCTGTTCCCCAGTGTTTCAATCTTAACAGCTTTGATTTGCTGTTACAGTGTGACCTCACCCTATGACTTACACTTCCCTGCGTTTATTCTCCTCCCTTTCTGTTAAGTTTCCCCATTTTCAAAGCATCTGACAAAGTGGGATTTTCTGCCACAAAAGCTCATGTAATAAATAAATTTGTGAGTCTTTAAAAAGTGCCCAGGGCTGGCTCAAGGGGTTGTGGTGCCCCGAGCCAACTTTTGCTTTGGTGCCCCCATTGCCTGGAGTGCACTTGTGGGGGAAGGAGGGGCAGGGGTGGGCTGGCGGTCATATGGCACTTTGGGAGCCCCATCGCCTGGTGTGCGCTTGCAGGGGCAGGGCTGGGCTGGCAGTCATGTGGTGGAAGGCTGTCACATGACCCCACAGCCGGTGCCCCTAACCTTCAGCGCCCTGAGTCGGTGCCACACTGGCTTGCCTCTTAAACTGTCCCTGACAGTGCCACAGGACTGCTTGTTTATTTTGCTAGACTAACACGGCTACTACCCCTTTGGAACCATGTTCTTTATGTTAGTCTGTGAAACACCTGCAAGGGAGATACACTTTTCTTTTAAAAATAGGAAAACATTATTGTAAAACACAAGCAAGGCCTTGGTGTCCATATGCATGGTGGCCTTGGATGTAATGTTCCTATGCAGGCCCCTTTAATTGCATTAATGGGGTCTATGGTCCTGTTGCCTTTTTCATTTACACCAGGGTGTCTCCATTGATTTCAGTGTGATTACTCTTGGTTTACAAGGGGTAAGTAAGAAGGAACAAGAATCTTTGTTTCCTGTGCAAGCATACTTGCTGACTTAGATAAAACTGAGCAAGTGGAAAAGATGTGTGATGTTGGATCTGTGCTACTTGAGGTGCCTCAGGGCAGTAAAGCCCAATATTTAGTTGCCTAACTCCAACTGATATCAATGAAAGGTGAGTGCCTAAATACCTTTGAGAACCTGGGCCTAACTGCCCTTAATGCTATAATTTGATTTACAGTAAGAGCTTAGACACATGATGATAAAAAATATTATCCACACCCACACCCCCAATACTACATAATCTGTCTTATGGGGTGAGTTGATGACTTCATGAAAAACACTGAGTTTGATTCACCTCTCCAATGCATCAGTTTCCTATCGACTTGACTTCTTTGACTTATTGGATTTAGACCCAATTTACAGAAGTGTGAATGGAGATTCGCCATCACGTGGAGTCTTTGCATCAAGACTCACTATCTTTTGAAGGGTTTGGGCTAGTTCAGGAGCCACTTGGCAAAATTTTCTGGTCTTTTCATGCAGGAGGTTAGATGATCATAATAGACACTTCTGGGATTCGAGTCTGTGAATCTTTGAGAACTGGGCAAGAGGAGGCAATAATAGATTATACACACCGGTTATTTCCAGCGGAGGATTTGATGGTCAGTGTTAACAGAGAGCAAGGTCATCTCTATGATCCTGGTTACATATTTTGTAGTCTCTGAAATGGTAACCAGTTAATTAACTACACTAAGCATAATCTGCCTTTAGCTATTGCATAGCAATACTGCTGGATCTAAGGCAGAATGAGGGCCAATAGCTACTAATAAAAATTATCTCAGGAAAAACCTGGTAAGGGCTAGAGAATTTTACTTAGACGAGAGACCAGTCTGAGCTAAATGGACAGTGGGTCCAGATATGTAGGAGGAGGTGACTGTTCACTGATATCCCTTCCTTCAAGCAAGGGGGTGAGGAAGGGGTGGAGACTGGGCAAAACTTGGTTCTCAGGGTAGCATTGCCAATGCCATTTGCATATGGTGCACACCGCTACCCCCAAGGTGGCCTGATTACTTGAAGTTTGAAGCTTACTTTGCCTTCCAGCACACTTCTGTGCTCCAGTAATCAGTGTTCTTCCTGTAACCCTCCTGGTCCACAAATGGAGATTCCCATCCAAGGACAGAGGAGGCAGTCTGGGAGCTGGGACCTTGAGTCACTACACTTAAAGTTAAGCGTGTCTTGAAGTAGTGAGTGTGAGCTCTGGAGAAGTCTAGGAGGTCATGAAGAGATGGCAGTCTGATGAAGAGGGGAGGGAGATGGCAGGGATGGAGATGAAGGAAGGTTTTTAGGGGATAAAGGTCAAAGCCTACACACTTTCAGAGAAGGAGGAAGCAGGAGTCTCAATGACTGTGTTCACACAGCATTTTTGTTTTGAAACAACGAGGTTGTTTTGAAACAAAAAAAACCATGTTCACACGACGCACAGTTGTTTCGAAACAAGGGGAACCCATTGTTTCGAAACAACTGTGTTGTTTCGAAACAAGTTAAACCCCATTTGGGGGCAAAACAACCTTGTTTCGAAAACCTTGTTTCGAAACAATGCGTGTGAACATGCTGTTTCAGAACAAGGTGTTCTGAAACAACATTTGAAGGGCTGCCCCCTCAGCACCCTGGCCAGTGAATCCTCAGCACCCTCGCGAGGGTGCTGAGGGGTGTCCCCTGGCCGGCGCCTGCAGAGAGGGGCTGCAGGCACTGGCGGGGTTCAGCGCAGCCCAGCGCTGCTCCCCCCCCAGTGTCTGCAGAGAGGGGCTGCAGGC
>ML682220.1:587284-636488 GCA_007922195.1 Podocnemis expansa
CAGTCCCCTCCCCAGGCGAAATAGCAGGTCCACACTGTGGACCTGCTATTTCACTCCCTTATTTCGCGGACATGTTTTTGTCCAGCGAAATAAGTTGTTTCGAAGTAACATATTATTTCGAAACAGCTTGTTTCGAAACGTGTTGTTTCAAAACAAGCACTCCCCGTGTAGACATAGCCACTGTGAACATGCTATTTTGTTTCCCGCCTTTTTCCTTATTTCGAAATAACTTTTTGTTAATTCGGACTAAGTTATATCGAAATAACCCCCTGTGTATGAACACAGCCAATGATTGCTCAAGCAGTCCAGCTAGCGAACATTTTGCCAAACAAAGTGACTGATCTGCTTCTGCTGAAGTCATGTTACTGGAATTTTGTAATGAATTTCAGGTGGGATCAGACTAGTTAGGGCTTTCCACCACACAGTCCTGTAGTTCAATAACTACAAGGCCTGGAAATCTCATTAGCCAATCAGATCACAGCTTTCATTCAGGCCACTTGGTAAGTGAACACCAGGCATGCCATCCTCTTCATTTTCATGATCTGAGGAGATTGGGATTTTGTAGAACCAACTGTTAAGAAGTTTTCCTTATCAAAGCTGCTTTGGGGCACTCCCAAAAATTCTGAACTCCACAAAGTGGATGGTGGCACAGCAAAAACAGAAGGGTTACATGGTTCCCCGCCACCATCCCTAAAGAACCATAAGCTTCATGACTACTGTGTGTCAGTCGCACAGTAGCCACACAGCTTTGACAATGGGAATACCTTGCCCCCGGGCAACTATTGTCTTGTACTGAAATCAGACACTTCTAAAATTGTAAATTAAAATTGTATAATTCAGGGGAATTCATTCTGTTTATAAAGTCACTGGTAGATTTGTCTTTTTATGAATCCTCTTCTAAGATTGTTTCATCACTGTGAGCAATCAGCTCTTGCATCTGTTCCAGCAGAGATGCCTGCTTGGTAAAAAAAAAAAAAAAAGATTAACCTGTA
Organism: Podocnemis expansa; assembly: GCA_007922195.1. Classification (NCBI taxonomy): domain Eukaryota; kingdom Metazoa; phylum Chordata; order Testudines; family Podocnemididae; genus Podocnemis; species Podocnemis expansa. The sequence continues at coordinate 588,277 of ML682220.1, forward strand.
TTCAGTGGAACGTGTAATTCTCAGAGTCCTAATTAGCTTTGGATCAGGTGTTGTCATGTCTAATGAGCACTCAAAAGCCAGGGTGTTTGGAAACAAGGCACAGCATTTTTGTTAACTACACTAGTGCTCAGATCAAATAGAGTCTGATTCTTAGTGGGCATAGTCAGATTTATACCACAGCATATGTGCTTTCCTACTAATATTACACTTTCTCATTAATAAAGGCACCTTATGAGTCTGCAACTCAAAGTAGTGGCTGCTCAGTCAAGAGAACTGTCTTCCACTAGTGTAATGATGGAGTGAATTCAGCTGCTCTGTTCCACTAAATCATATTAATCAGTGCTCTCATTGATCAAATCACCGTTTCAGTAAAAACGCTGATGATTCAGTTCTTGTGGGAGGAGGTGGACTTTGAATAACTAGAGGAACAGTTAATCTGATCTTAGAGCTAGTGGTTTTCTGTCACATCTGATTTACATTTCTCCCTTTCTATAGTTTTGAAGCTGCTCCCTCTGATTGTTATTTCCTATCAGAGTATTGCTGGTTAGAAAGAATAGACAACATAGGCCTGTTATATTTAGATTATTAATCAGTTCCTATGGAAATCAGTAATCGAGTGGGAGCTGACTCACAGTCCAAAGCATTTTCATTATTGCCTATGAATCATAGCTGTGCTCCAGCATAAAAAACTTCAACGCTTGGAACTGATGGAGAAGGCAACTTTGCATGCTGCCATGCTCTGCTAGTAATGCAGTCAGATATCTAATTTTAAAAGACGATCTTTGCCTATTTATGAAAATTAAAATGCTGCTAGTGCTGGCCAGTTGGCAACATGATTACTGGGGTAGCTGTTCACTTGTACACAGCTGAGTAGGATACAAATGAAGTTACACTAGGACCTTAATACTGCAATGATTTCTGCATGTGCTTAATTTTCAGTCTGTGGGTGGTCCCATTTAAATCAGGAACAGGGCCTCAGTGACTTCCTTTGATGTCTAGTGGAGAGATTTGTCATTGCAAGAAAATGTAGAAGTCTATGAGAGAGGAACAGTAAACTGAATTTGTTTTATAACCTACAAACTAGTAACAGATAAGGAAATATTTGTGTAAAACGGGGAGGAGGTATCTGATCGCTTGGGGATTGTCACCTAGTGTAGCTGTTCACAACTGTGCACAAAGGATGTGAAATTCTATTCACTTTGCTCAGGGGTAAATCACAAGCTGCAAGGCACTGGAGAATCAGGCCTGGGATTTTTAAGTTGATGGTGCCTTGAAAGATGGGTGGACATTGATTGCTACAGTGCTCAAGTGTAAAAATTCAGACCCCTTCCATCAACTTATTTACTGTTGCTCAGGGAGAGAGATTGCCTTTGGTGATGGAAAAACCCTTCACCATAGGAAGCACCTTCACCGTGGCACTATGGTGGTACATGCGTGGTAGCATCTATAGTGTAGACATGGCCTTAGATAAGGGCAGACTATAAAATCAATGAATTGGACACTATTCTCCTGTTAGGCCATTCTTAGTTTGTGACTACACTTAAATTGCTACATTGACAGAACTGCTTTGTTCTAATACTTGAGTGTAGACACTCTTTAGGGTGATGAGAGGGGTTCTCCTGTTGCTGTCGTTAATTTGCCTTCCCGAGCTAAGTCTTCCATTGACCTAGCACTCGTCAGGTCTACGCTATAAACTTGTAGCCATGTAATTATGTTGCTCACAATTGTGATAAATCTACAGTTCTGAGCTAGGTAGTTATACTGACCTCAACCTCCACATAGACAGTTTCTGCAGTCAACATAGCCACCAACTCTGGCAGAGGTGGATTAACTTCATTGACAAGAGAACTCCCATTGATGGATGAGCATCTTCACTTAAGTGCTGCACCGGGACAGCATTTTAAGTGTAGACTTACCCATGTCTACTTGGGGAGTAAATATTGATTTCTCTGTCACTCAGAGGTTTGGATTTCTCACACCTTTGAGCGATGTAGCTGGGTCATCTTAAATTTTTAATGTAGACCTGGCCTCAGTGTGTCTGAACACCTACAGGCCTATGATTGCATTATGATGAACTTTGTAGCCACAACAATTACGTCTCAGTAAGGAGAGAGAACATTGAGGTCTTGTTTTTTTGCTCTCAGCACTAAGTTTATAGGAAAACCTGGTAAATTAATGAAAAAACAGCAACATTTCTGACTGAAAAGTCAACCTGTGTCTTAAGTTAAAATGTCTCAATGATGGTGGTGGTGGGGAGTGGGTAATGGCACTGATTTTTGCCATTGACATTAATGCTCGATTAAGTTTACCTGCAGAATCAACCGTATCTTCAGTACATGGTTGGTCATGGCGCTTTCTTCAGGTATTGGGCATGACAGAACAAAGAAGGATTTGTCCACATTGAGGCTGCTTGTCAAGAGTGGCAAAAAGCTGTAGATTGGTAGAGCCAGTTTCATGGCTTTCTTTGACAGTGTCATCTCCCTGAACCTTTTGTATTCCTTAAATGGGATAATGCTGACCTGGGCAGCTGAGGAAGAGCTCCATGAAGAGAAGTGGGAGAATTTGCAGGAAAGCAGCCACAAAATACATACTCTCCTGAAGCTTACAGGAAGGGAATGTCTGAAAGGGGGTGATTGCTGACTTTGGAGGAGTGGGGGAAGCATTGGGTTGAGTTGGGGCTAGAAAGAGACAAGAGGAAATATCTCGAGATGGGCCATAAATGAGACTGGGATTCATAAGGGCCCTGTCTCATTCAGTCTGTCTTTTAACCCCTGTATGGAATTATATTACTCAAGAACTAGGGTTTACATCATCAAAGGTTGTATCATGACGTGTGCCAGGCAGAGGAAGATTTTCTGCACAACCTTGAATGTTGATGTTTTCTTATTCTATGGTGCTTAGCTGTGCAGCTCTGTAGCATGAAGCAATGTGTCCTACAGAATTAGAGCACTAGACTGGGACTTCAGTGAGTTCTATTTTTTGGCTCCGTCACTCAACTGTTGGGTGATCTTAGGCAAGGCACATCACTGCCTTCTGCCTCAGTTACTCAATCTATAAAACAATGAGACTGATCTCCTTTGTACAGTGCTTTGAGATCTGCTGCTGTGGAAGAGCTAGCTTGTATCATAACATGAAACTGGCTATATTTAGGGAACAGGAGTGGTATTCTCAATATTGTTGGGTTTCAGTTAAAAACCGAAGGTGTGTTGCCAACACTTCCACAAAGTACAGACAGCTTAAGTGCTCTCCGTGCTCTCTGCTATCGTGAAGCAAATGTCAAGCCACTGAGTCACACCTTGAGACATTCTGCTCCTAAACCTGCTGAAAAATTGCTCATAGAAGATAGAAGCAGACTTGTGTATTCCATGTATTTTCATATACTGGGTACTGTGGCAGTGTTGAGCATGCCTGCTTCAATGTTCGGTTACTTTTCCTTTGATCTTAATTGTTTCATAGGACTTGATCTTTCAAAGTCCTGGTGCTCATCCTTTCCTAGGAGGCACACAGTGCCTGGCAAGATCAGACCATAATCTTGAGTACTATACTAGATTCAAACTTGAACTAACATATTTGGGATTCCTCTCCTCCGCTTACAGGAAAGAGAAGTTCATGGCTGGTTTCTACCACTGAACAGATCATGACCTTGGCTATATTAACATGGAATTGTGTGCATGGGGATTTCTCTCATTTTTGCTGTCATTGCAAACTAATAATGGAAGGAAAAGATTTAATCTGGTCCTTCTCCCTAGATTTTCAGTCATTGCAGCATATAGCCTGTGAACTACCACTAACCTGAAGAGATGTCATCTGAGTTTTGTTAATGTCACTCTCTTTTTCCAGCACCCTGCAAGTTTGCTGGAATTTCATGCTTCCATAAACAATCTCAAAATCCCTTTATCACATATATAACAGCTGCTTGCATCTGCATGCTGAGTTTATAGTGAATATAATCCGACTTGGGTTCTGTCTGGCTTGATTGATGTTATTATTTTTATTTTCTATCCCACCAACTAAATAGTTTATGCATTGGCCTGACATATTTATTTCCATGCTAATCAGAAAGTAAACATTCTTAGTTTGTTTGATCTTTAAACAACCTGGTATAAAAACTGTTTTCATTGACTTACCTGTGTACATTAGATTTGTGAATCTGCTGTACATAAAGCTAAGAACTTCCATGCTTGAAGTTGGGATGACAGTATCCTGGGGCTAATAGAGACATTTAAAAGAGGTGTTTGCCCAGAAATGGCCATTGCAGCCCTAATGAGAAAGCAAGACACCCTGGAAGTTTAACGAACTCCTTGAGAATGAAAGCTTGAAGAATATATGAGATTATTGTATCAAATGTGCCTCAACCCACCATTGATACCCTGCCTGTAGATGCCTTTATTGTTTTATGAGAAAGGCCCTGATTTTGCAGTCCTCCAGCAGGTGGCAGAATTGGGCTATAAAAATATTCTGAACTTCAGTCTCCACCCTGGCCTCTTTCCTAAATGCCTCTAAAATTGGCTGCTCTGATGGACTCCAGGGAGAATAAAAATCCATCAGGTCTTACCACAAACTCCCCAACTTGTCTTGTGCCTATAAATAAGTCCATTATAAGGAGTCCATTTATGCCAACAGTGCTTTCGGTTCTCAAATGTTAATCCCCGGAGTGTCTCAGTCCTCAGCTGCACCATTACACCCACCGAAGTGCAGCACACACACTTGGGCAGTTAGAACAAGGGGCTCACAACCACCTGAAAAAGATGGTGAAGAAGTAGAGGGTCTTCACTCTGAATAAATCTCAATAGATTCATGTTCCAAAGGATCAGCCATGTTAGTCTAATAAAGCAAAAAAAGCAAGGATTCTTGTGGCACTTAAAGACTAACAGATTTATTTATCGCATGAGCTTTCATGGGAGAAAATCTCACTTCGTCAGATGCTTTGAAGAGGGTGAATTTACAGAATTGGATGAAAATAAATGCAGGGGAGTGTAAAACATGGGATTAGGTCATACTGCAACAGCAAATAAGAGCATTTGTAAGGATTCAGACTCTCACCTACCTGGCTGTTGGGCATTCTTAAATCAAATGCAGCACAGATACTGGCTGCTCACTGTCTCCATTGTGGCTGGAATTTGCATAGCCTTTTTGAAACAGTAAGAAAATAGCTTCCCTTGTGCAGCTAAGTGGGTGAGATTGGCTAGCTTCTGATCCATCTGCTCAGAACAAAATGCAGCTAAGCCCTTTTAAAGCTACAGTAGCATTAGAAAACAGAAATCTTAAAATTCCAGAGATCTTTTTCTTGCCCTGTGCAAAGATAAAAAAAGATTTTTCTCACTAAGGCCCCAACTAAAAAATTCATTCCTTAGGTTGTCCCAAGGAGAAGAGAGAAAAATTGTTCTCCAGCACTGCTGATGATAGGACTTAAATGGGCTTAAATTACAGCAAGGGAGGTTTAGGTTCAACATTAGGAAAAAATTTCTAACTGTCAGGGTGATTAACCACTGATTAACTAGCAGGTTGTGGACTCTCCATTACTGGAAGTTTTTAAAAGTAGGTTAGACAAACATCTATCAGGGATGGTTTAAGAGGGGACTTGGTCCTGCTGTGAGTGCAGGGGACTGGACTCCACGACCTCTCGTAGTCCCTTCCAGTTTCTGTGATTATATGATTCGACAAAGTACTTAAGCACATTTAAATCTCATTAAAGCCGAAGGGACTTAAAGGCATGCTTAAGTAGCTTCGGAGTAGGATGGATTTAAGCATGTGCTTTAAGCATGGGGCCTGGCTCTCCCTTTACCAGAGTTTTATTTATTTTATAAAGGGGATCTGTATTCCCCTCACTTGTTGGAGAATGGGGTAAAGACTATTCCAAAGCAAACAAACCTTCAGGGAGGTTTTAGGCCACTTTGATTAGATAGCCAAAACAAAACAAAACTTCAAGGAGCTGCAGCGGCTGTCCAGGACTTGCCTTTACTGGAATTTGAGGCTATGTTCACACACAGGGGGTTATTTCGATACAAGTTGTTTTGATACAAGTTGTATCGAAATAATGCCTTATTTCGAAATAAGTTAATTCGAATTAACAATTTGGTAATTCGAATTACGGAAAAAAGCAGGAATCAAAATAGCAGGTTCAGACAACAGTTATTTCAAAACGAGTCACTGTTGTTTTGAAACAATATGTTCAGACAGCATTGTTTCGTCCCCACATGGGGTTTAAGTTGTTTCAAAACAACGGTGCGTCGTGTGAACCTGGCCTTTCTTAATTCGAAACAACCTCTGTTGTTTTGAAATAAGACTGCTGTGGGAACACACCCTGAAAAAAATGCTTAAATGTGATGTCATTACCTTGGAAGCTTTTCATGCCCAGTTAACTGAGTGGAAATGCGGGAGAGGAAACTAAGGATAAAAATCAAAATGATATTCCATACTGATTCTTCATTAATAATGGTGTTAGGGTACATAACTAAAACTGCAATGTATCAAATCCCTTCTGCCACAGGTGATTTGGATAAGAAGGCTCCCTTGTACTCCACATAAAATGGAAGGGATGCATTCAGCCCTTGTATGTCTCCACAGCTTTCTCAGAGCAGCCCCACATCTTGTAAATGCAGTTAGGTTTCTTTCCCTATCACCCCTTCTCTGTGCTTCCTAATCCAAAGTTCCTCTGTACTGGTTAGCAAGAGCATCACCAGGATAAAGAATAGCTTTTTGCACTCAGCCTGGATGTGCAAATCTGGAGCATGAGTGACCAGATAGACCTGGAATGGTCCTAAGTTATAGTTAGACTGTTAGTGTGGTGTAATGGGACTTTAGTGTCAAGAGACCTGACAGGGGACAGAACTCATCCCAAGACCTCTCCCATGCAGGGGACTTCACTGGCAGATTGGGGGGCCCTGGAAAGCAAAACAAAAGTTTTAGGCCATAAGGTTGCTCTAACTCAGGGGTCTCAAACTCAAATCACGAGGGCCACATGAGGACTAGAAAGTTAGCCTGAGGGCCACACCAGTGAAACCTTTACATACAATGCTATTGCAAATATCAGTACCGATAGTTTCATTGTGGACCACGGGAAATGGCTTTAGGGGGCCACATGTGGCCCATGGGGCTATATGTATGAGACACCTGCTCTAACTTGTAGCAGAGGAGGGATAAGCCCATGCAGAGCCCCATGATAGGAGGCGCACAAAATTGGCAGTCTTTGCACCCTGGATCCATCCCTACCCCAGTTTCAGAAACCAAGTAACTGAGAATCAGGCCCACTGTTTCGTTCATATTGGGCCCTATCTTAATTAAGATAAATGTACATGATAAGTTATTCAGCAAACTGAAGATAAACAGTGCAGGTTTAGCAAAATTCAGAGCTGATAAAACTATTCCTGGAAAATTAAAACTAAACTTCTTATGGCAGCTATTCAAGTCACCTCTTTTCATAGGAAAATGTTGCTTCCCAGGGTGCAGGCATGAAGACAAAAATCTAGGTATTTTGGATAGCCAGCAACTTCTCTACTAACCTGTTTGAGGAGGTGAAACCTGCTATTAGAACATAAAAGCATACTTTGAAAATCTGCATGAAGTGGACTCATTTAACGGAATGTGGAGGGAAGGGCCTGCCATTGATCAAGATTTAGGAAGCAACACCATAAAGATATTTCACAATCGACTGACCACACATCTTGATTTAGTATGGCAATACGCAGTGTGTTGAGCGTAACCAGACACTGCTCCGCTGACCCATCTGTTTCTGTTTGAAGCTGCCCTCATCAACATTCTAGCCATGGTCAGGAGATGCCTACTTTGATTCTGCAGTCCCTTACTACAAGAACAATTTCTCCTTTGCCCAATCTCATAAAAGATCCTTGGAATTACTTGTGTGAAGTAAAAGTTTGTGTGATCAGGCCTTCAAGCAACAGTGTGGGCCCAATTTTTTGTTCACAACAACAGAGCTCCCCAGACCCAGCTGAAGCTGTAAGTACTCATCACCTCAGAAAAATCACACCCTGAAGGTCAAATACATCAGTAAAAAAACAACAAGCAGTTGTGTGGCAGTTTAAGACTAACACACAACTGCTTGTTGTTTTTTTTACTGGACTAGACTATCACGGCTATCCCTTTGGAAACAAATACATCAGCTCACACCCTCTGAGGAACTGCACTGCAACCAGGGGAGCTACGTGGAAGTGTTAATCACTGAAAAGCTGGCTCCTAAGCATCTGTGACATCCATCCCATCTTTCCTTTCCTCAGTTACTGCTTTATCAGGATTCATTAATGCCTGCCATTGAATTCAGATATTCTGATATCCCAATCCCTTCTCTAATAAATGCCACACTTTGTTTGTAAGGCAGCAGCCTCCCCCAGCCACCTCCTCTAGTTGGTTCTTTTGTGCCATGGATGGTTGCTAAAGCTATTAATTCATGCTGCTTGAACAGAGGCAAAGAAATTAATATGCAAATAAGAAATCAAGGGCCCTCTTCAACTTAACTAATCTATTCAAAGACTCTCAGCTGAATGTAAAGATTTTCCATTGGAAATTAAATTATGTTAATTTGGTGATTATGACCATGTTGAGAAAGGTACTCACCAAAGGCCCAAACATGCAAATCCTTTGTTATATTTGTGAGTAGGGTTCACAGGTTCCAATCCCTAATTTGCTGTCAAGCACGCAGGCAGAGAGGTCCTGTGTTGGAAACAGCCCTCCTTACCTGGAGCTTTTACCAAAAAAGGGATAGAAGTTCAAACTTCAAAGTAGAATCTTTGCATTAACTCACAGTCTAGTAACCTGGAGTTGGGCAGTGGGAGACGAGGCAGAGGAGAGAAAGACAAAGGCTATGTCCACATACAAGCCCTTGTTTCGAAATAACGCCTTATTTTGAAACGTCTTATTTTGAAATAACAAAAAAGCTATTTCAAAATAAGAAAAAAAGCAGGAATCGAAATAGCATGTCCACACAGTGGACATGCTATTTCGAGATAGGGGAGGGGAGGAGCGGGGAGGCTTGTGCGGGCTGGGGCCGCCCCACCCCCGGGATTCCCCGGCACCCCCTTGCCGCTTCTGCCATGGATGGGGGGGCTTCCCCGGCCACCCCGCCGCTTCTGCTGCAGGCGGGGCCGGGACAGAAGCGGTGGGGGCCGGGGAACCCCGGACGCAGGGCAACCTCAGCCCCTCCCCTGGCAGGAGTGGGGGAGTGCCAGGGAACCCCGGGAGCGGGGTGCCCCGGGCTTGGGGGCAGCTCCAGTGGTGGGGTGAGCTGCCCCTGCAGCGGCTATCCCGCGGGGGCTGCAGTCCCCCTGACTGGGCTGCGGGGCCAGCAGCTCCCCTGCAGCCCAGGCGGGGAGCAGAGCCCTGGGGGTGCTCCAGCCAGCTTCCCCCGCTTCCCCTTGCCAGGGGTAGGGGGGCCAAAGGGGGCTGAGGCACCCGTCCCCCCCTGCTCCCAGCAAGGGGAAGCAGGGGGAAGCCGGCTGGAGCACCCTCCAACCCCCTACACTCCACTCAGCACCCTGGTCAGGCTGCTGATCCCTGGCCAGGGTGCTGGGGTGGTGGGACCTTCCCCCCAGGGTGCTATGCACCCTGGGAGGAAGGTCCTTGTTATTTCAAAACAATCCTTGTTTCAAAATAACACGTCCAAACGGCATTATTTTGAAACAACTGGTTTCAAAATAACTGTCCTTTTGAAAGCAAAGTGGTTTAAGCTGTTTCGAAAGGAGGGCCCTTGTTTCGAAACAAGGAGCTCCCTCTTTTCGAAACAAGAAAATGTCGTGTGGACATAGGGACTTTTATTTCAAAACAACCAGTCTTGTTTCGAAATAAAAGCCCTGTGTGGACATACCCAAAAACTAGAGGAAGCTGTGTGATTCTGGATCTTCCTCACCCCCACCTGTGCACTGAAAATGTGCTTCCTTGTAGCAAGGCACATCAGTTCTTGAAAGCCACTTGCCTTCCTCCCCTGCTCCTGCAATGTTGCTTGATGAACCAGCTATAGGAGTAACTTAGAGGCACAGGGCCAAGGCTGAGTCTACAGCTGGCCATTTCAAGCTTTTTGCTGCTAGCTCAGTGGTTAAAGTGAGGGCTTGTCTAGACACAAAGGTCATATTAATTTAACTACACAAGTATGTGATTTAAAAAAAAACCAAGGAGTCCTGTGGCACTTTTAAAGACCAACAAATTTATATATTGCATGAGTTTTCTTGAGTATCATCCCACCTCATGAGTGTCTGTGCAAAAGGATAAATAAATTCCATCTGTTCATAGGATAAATAAATTTGTTAGTCTTTAAAAGTGCCACAGGACTAGGGTTACCAGATGTCAAGCAAAAGGAGGACATGTCCTCCTTTTTACCTTCACATCCTTCATGCAGCAGAAATTAAAAAAAAAAAAAAAAAAGATTTTGTCTGGCTTTTTACTCACTGGGGTTAAAGTATGCTGGAACACCTTGGAACACCCTGTTTTAAGGGGGAAGCATTCCAGGGCCCCCTAAAAGCAGAAGAATATTACATTAATACTACATTTTCTCCATGTGTCCTCCAATGTCCTCCTTTTCATACTTCCCTGTCTTCCTTTCCATGCTTTGGTATCTGGTAACCCTACGCAGGACTCCTTGTTTGTTTTGGTGAACTAGGCTAACATGGCTGCTCCTTTGGAACTTGTCAGTCTATGCTAATTAAAGAGGTACAAGCCCTGTAGTGGGGGTAGTTATATTGGTGTACGAGAGCTGACACCAGCTTCATGAGAGAGGGGGAAGCTATGTCTGTAAAAGGCACATTTATCCTGGAATAACTGGCATTCACACTAGAGGTTGTGCTGGTGTAATGATTTTGTAGCAAAATCCCATCCTTAACCCATGTAATCATACTGGTACAAAACTGTATAGACCTGGCCTAGGGTGCAGCAATAACATTCCAGTCTCCTCATGCCAGCACAGGAGGAGGAGAAGCACTATTTCGATAAGGTAGGGAGAGGAAGAACAGCTCCTCTCTTCTTCCCACTTCTCAGCTGTGAGAGCATGTGCCTCACAGCCCCTATGGACACAGCATCCTAAGAAGCACATTGTGTTTGGCTGAGTGGGGGGAACGGGGAAAGGATTCAGAGACCAAATCCCAAACACAATAGGTTGGAGGAATGAGGGAGGGGAAGCAAAAGCAAAAGCAAAAACAAAAAGAAGAAAACAAAAAAACCCTATATTGCAGAGAAAAAAAAAGTGAGAGTGGGAAAGAGCGACAGAGAAGAGTGAAGAGAATAAAGGGAGAGTAGAAAGTACTGTGCATCAGGACGTGCAAGGAGAAGCACAGAATAAGGGAAGTGTCTCTCTACCAACCGTCAGTGGGGTAGCGTAACAATAACAAGCTGGGAACCTCTGAACTAACGTATTGGGAACACTTAAAAGGAAAAAGCAGAAAAGGTGCCTATTGTTTGCTGTGCTCTGGGAATGCAAAATGTCAGCAAGGGATGGATAGACTCCAGCTGCCTGGCACAATGCACAAACTGTTATGCACAAGCTGCTCAGTCAGTGGGAAGCCGTGTGTTGTGATGGAATTTATTTTGCCACTGGGTAGCTTGCCAAATCCTTGACATCGTAATGAAGTGTGGTGCTTGCTGCCAATCATCCCTCTGCCTGGTAGTGGAAATGCATCATCTTTAACTTCGGTGGAGTTTGAAGCAAACTTGACATACTGTGCATATTATTGTAAGTTGAAAGCCAAAGAAACAAATATAAATCAAAGGATTACACATTGGTTATAGCACAATGCAGGGTATCAGTGTTCCTACAGTCATGGTGATACATGGCAGTGTCTTAGCCCCACTCTGTGGTGTAAGGGGCTATGCCTTTAAGGACTGAGTTTTCCAGAAAAAGAGTCTGAGGTGGGTGCTGTGAAGTTCTTGTGGTTACACACAGTCAGTGGGAATCAGATATGGTGTAGAGATGTTACCTAAATACTGATGATAACTGATAAACTGTCTATAGGTAATGCATATAACAAAATACAGACCAAATATCTGATTTAGCTGCTTCACTGATTTTAGATTAATAATTAGTGCTAGTGGACAATGGGATTCCTGCCTGATTTTAACATCTCTGCCACGTGTGAAAGCGATGGAGTCTTTTGAACCCTGGTGGCTTTTCTTCTCTCTAAAGACTTTTCTTCTCTCCTCCACAATCCTCAGCAGGTGCCAGCAGCCCCCCTCTGGTACCACACAAGGGGAAGGGGCCAGCAGAGGAGAGGAGCTGCCCATGTGCCACTCCTGTGGTCTCAGGCCCTACTGGGGGCAGGGTCATTAGGAGAAAAAAGCTGCCCTGCATGCTCAGCTCTTGTGGCCATGGATGCTGCTGGGGGGCAAGGCCACTGGAGAGGGGGAGCAGCTGTGGTCTTCACAGCTGTACAGAGTGGGCACACATGCCATCTTTGGCACCTGCTCTGGATGTTGCTAACCCCTGCTCTAAAACAGACATTGGAACAGTAAATATTCAGGGTGCTGTTATTTTTCTCATTTTTTTATGTGGTATACTGTGGCCCCATAGACTCCAATCTTTAGTTTCTGCATGGATACAAGAGTATGCTTACCTGGATCCGCTTGCAGAATCTAACCCTTGAAATAAAGGAATGGGTATTCTAATTTTGAATTGCTAGTATATTTCCTTGCTGTATGCCTGTATTTTATCCAATAGCTCCGTTAATAATTTGGTGTCTGCATTTGCGGTTCACTGGTAGCATAAACAGGGCCTCCATCTCCATTCTGCCAGTCACCTTATGCCTGATAAGTCATGGAAAAGCTGCAAATTCACCTATTTCAGTGATCTTGTATGTTTATGTCCTTTGTAAAGTCTTTCAAGATCTAAAGATATAAAAGCTAGCTATGAATGTTCTGTATGTGGAGCCCGGAAGGTAGTGGGCATGAGCCCCTTATGCAGGAATTCTATGAGTGCCTTGCAGGATCAGATGCTTACTTGCTGGATGTGTATTGTATAGAGGGCAAGAAAAAAACATGGAATGAGGGATCATCGGAAAGTACTGGAGGACTAATAGCTCACACTTGTTACGTGTTAACACTAGTGAGAGACCCTGAGGGAGCTGCTCTGCTCTACCTTGTGTTCCTGACCATGGTGTTAAATAATACGATTGTGACTTCTACATGTTAATGAGAGAATTTTATGTCTGAAAATTGCCCAAGAAAAGGAAAAGGAATTGGAAAAAGGAAAAGAAGACAAAAATCCCCCAAAGCCAGCTTGATACAATAGCACTTTTATCAGAAAAACAAATGGAACATCCAAGCAGGCACTAAGTCCAAAAAATTAAAACTTCTTATCAGGTGACCTAAAAATATTGAGAACATTTCTCTGGATTCACAAGAAAAAGCATCCCCGGGGCTTTATACAGTTCTAATTAATAAACACACTAAGAGGATCAGTACCAGACTTATTTCCCCTTCTCCCCAAAGCTATTCTTGTTACTCAGAAATACAGCTGTGCAGGGCTGGCTCAGGGAAATCTATTTCACCTCTACAAACACGTATTTGGGAGTGGTTTTCTGTAAGGCTAAAAGAATATTTGGTGTAAACAAAAAGAGGAGACCTGCATACGCAAAAAGGCAGGTGCCAGCTTCAAGGAAGAGAGCAAAAAGACAGAGTGGCTTGTTTTATTATTATGAACTTTGAAACTTTTAGAGGCTGGGTTTTCTCCATAAATATTTTTGTGATCTCAGAGTGCAGTCACCAACTGTTGCTGGTAGCTGCTATGACAATTTTTTCATAAAATACCTAATTAACTTTTTAGGAAAAACAAATAATTATGCATATATGCATGCCCAAATCATTGTTATTTATTTATATAGGGTTTTATTCTGTAAACTCAGATATAAAAATAATTTACAGTTGCCTCTATTCTTTAGTGAACCTAAACAGAATCAAAGCAAAAATAAGGTGTTTTGCATGTTCTTTTCTTTTGATGTTTCTTTTGCTTTTCTGGTTGTTTTATGGGGTTTGTTCTGGTTTTTATTTAGACTTGCTCATTTGTAAGTATGCAGCTGTGAAAAATGATACTTGTATGTTTGTTAATATCATTTTTCACAGAAGCAGACTTGCTAGCCAGTTCAAAGGCAGTGAAAAGTGATTAACAGACAAAAAATAGTAGTATTAACACAGTATTAACAAACATTGAAATACCACTTTTCACAGCAGATTTACTCAGTCCTGGAAAGCTGGATGACAAATTAAGCCCTAGATGAGGCAGTGGGAGCCAGAGCAATGGGGAGTTAGGTGAGGGGCTGGAGAAGGCAGTGGGGGTCCAGCACTGTTAAGAGGGAGAAGCAAACCCAGGGCTGTGAGACAGAGACCAAAGTCCCACTGCCACAGCCTGCCACCTACCGCCCCATGCTGAAGCCAGAAACCTGAGCTCACCATCCCCTGGAAAGGTGGTGAACTCACACTGGCTGCCTGTTCCTTTGTGTTTCTGGCTTCAAAGAGGGCAGGGGTCAACCCCTACTGGTGGCTCCCAATCATTGCCCAGGAGCCTATTGGCTGTATGTGGCCACGGTGAAGTCTGTCTTTAAGAAACACTGTTTTAGGATACATGTCATACTCTATCAATTACATGTACATCTGATTCAGTCAGTCCTTTGTGCTGTGCTTTGCCCAGCATCTGGTTTCTGATACACAAGGAACAAAGGTGCTGGGGCTGTGAGGGGAGTTAAAAATGAGGCTGAGCATTTCTTTCCCTCAATTCCTGCTCCTGAAGGTAAATTAGAGTGGCTGGAAAAGCTGAATAAATATCTTGTGCTTATGCAGGGGAACCTCTGACGCCTGGCACATGGAGCTTATTCCCTGAATCCCAGTGCCAATGCCCCAAGCCCTGGTGCAGCCCCTGCCTCTCCCAGTCTCTGGCCGGAGATCTGGGACCTAGCCGCCTGCAGCAGCGATGGCCCCTTCTGGCCCTGTCCTAAGCTGGGCTGCCCGAGGTGGCAGCTGCTGCTCTCTGCCCTGTCCCTGGCCAGGGATCCAGGGCCAGGCTAGCAGAGCAGGCAGCCTAGGCTGGGTCGGGCCCAAGCACAGAATTAGGGCTGGGGGTGTGTGGCCCGCAGCCAGAGGGTGGGGCCTGGGCCTATGCCCTGTGTCCTTCCCTGGGGCAGCAATGGTCCTGTGCTTATGGCTAGTAACTGTTCTTGTTCAGAGATGAATGGTTTAGCCACTATGTCACTGGCCAGCACATATGTCATATTCACTATGGAGTACAGTGGTTAATTTCTGGGGCAATATGTCTTTGGAAAACTAGCAAGGTTTGGACTTCTCTTTCCAATGTTGTTAAGCCCGGCATTCACACAGTGCTCCTAGATCTCTGCCTCTTACTGCACTTGCCATGTGACAGACAGTTGAAGCAAGCCAACTCTGGGAGAAAACAGGGATACCATGAGGCGTGAGGCAACATGTTGACCAGTATGTGTTTAGATTTCAAATGGCTTGTTCCTGCAACCAGGAAACAATGGATGGACAGTAGCAGCTCCTAGCTGTAGCATGCCATCCAAGAGTGCTGGCTACCTGTATGCCTTTAGCTTTTCCAATCCCTGGGCATATTCTGTTGAGAGGAAGCAGGCCTTGATGGTGGCCACTGATAGCATCACCATGTTTGTTTACAGCATGTTGTTGTTAGCACAGACTTAACATGGATCCCTTGTCTTCCTTCGCCATGTGCATTTGCCGTATGCAGTGGTGCTTCTGGATAAATCAGTGCAAAAACTAAAGGTGATTATGTGGGTCGGGTTAGTGGGTTATAAAACTCATTGGCACCTGTGATGGAGCATTTGCCCTGCACTGGCTCAGAGAGGGTTAAAGAGGGCCCAGGGGCTTTGTCTACACTACAGGGCTCAGTTAAGTCGACTTAATGAGGTCTACTTAAAGTCAACTTTAAGTAGACCTTATTAAGTCGACTTAGTGAGGCCACATTGCATTAAGTCGACTTTATAAAGTCAACTTAAGCTAGGGGGACCCATTTAAAGTTGACTTAATAAAGTCGACTTTATAAAGTTGATTTAAATGGCCTCACTGCACTAAGTAGACTTTGTTAAGTTGACTTTAACGGACACATTGTGTTAAGTTGACTTAATAAAGTTGACTTAACCCTTAAAATTGAATTTAAGGGTGGGGTTATTAAGTCGGCTTAAGCAAGTGCTTAAGTCGACTTAATGAACTCCAGATGTGGCTGGGGCATTCCTTAAGTCAACTTAAGCCTCCTCAAGTCAACTTAAGCCCCTAGTGTAGACATACCCAGAGAGAGCAGCCAATTATGCTGCGGGATTGCTGGACCAACTGGGTCCCAGGAGCAGGTAGAAAAGCTGACTGCAGAGCCAGACCAGGGGCAGTCTCTATGAGTTGTTGAAGGAAGAAAGTCATATCTGCTCAGGGACTGGGGGATCAGCACCTGGGGCAGCCAGGCTCTGAAGAGGATGGGCCTGGGTTTTTGCTAAGGAGGCCTGCAGAGAATGCTGAGAAGGGAAGAAAGACCCAGATTGCCAGGGCTTGAGAGGAGCCAGAGGAAAGAGGTGGAAGGAAGGTAGGGGGTCTGTGAGGAAGTGATTTAAGGGACCTTGTTGGACTGGGGGTTGAGGCAGCACCTGGGGTGAGGCATATAGGGCAGTGTTTCTCAACTGGGTGTCCAGGGACCTAGTGAAGGTTTTCCATGACTGACCCCAACCCTTTCTCCTCAGGGAGGAGGGAGTAAACTGAGTGTAGATTAGGAAAAGAAAATTGTAGCGAGCTGACACATGTCTGGTAGACTTAAAATGCCCCAGTTGCAGCAAAATTTCCAGCCACACATCAGTGTCAACCTCTTCCTTGCTCCTTTGTGGCTGCTGGGGCATTTTAAATATTAAATGCTGCTGTTACCACTGGCATCAAAATTGCTTGTACATAACTTCCATGGTAAAAGTTTCTTTGACAAACCTGACTCAAAGAATAGATGAACTTCGTTCGAACATGAAGATCTAAAATTCTCATTTAAACTTGAGAAAATTATTTTCAGTTTTAAGCTGTATGCATAATCATTGTATATCTATTTTATAGAAATAAATGTATGCTATATTAGTAAAGTTGTATTTAATTCAGTTTCCTGAATTTTTTTCATAGGAATATGTAATATATAGATATTAAGAATATTATAACTAGTATATACCAGCTTTTTCAAGGAAGATTTTTCATCAGGTGTTCCATGTAAAGCAGGGGTCTCAAACTCAAATCACCACAAGGGCCACATGAGGACTAGAGTATTGGCCCGAGGGCCACATTACTGAAACCTTTTCATACAACAGGGCTACCAGTTTATTTAACTAAAATTAAATTTCAAAATAGTTAATTGAATTCAAAGTGATTGTAACAGAATTAATTAATTAGGTCTAATTGATTGAATTTGCATGAATTTTAATTTTTAGAAAGCTTTTTAATTAAAGTGATTTTTTAAAGTTTTTTTTAAAAAGGAAAGAAGGAAGCAAAGAAAGAGGGAAGGGTGGGAAGGAAAAAAGAGAGAAGGAAGGGAAAGAAAGGGAAAGAAAGAGGGAAGGGAAGAGAGTAGGAAGGAAGAGAGAAAAAAGGAAGGAGGAGAAAGGAAGAGAAGGAGGGAAAGAAGGAAGAAAGAGAAAAAGAAAAAGGGTAAGAAAAGAGAAAAAGAAGGAAAGAGAAGAAAGGAAAGAAGGAACAAGAAAGGAAGGAAGATAAAGAAAGAAAGAAAAAGAGAAGGAAGGAAAGAGAATAGGAAGGAAGAAAGAAAAAGGAAGGAAGGAAAAGAGATAAAGAAGGAAAGAGAAGAAAGGGAGAAAAGAAAAAGGAACAAGAGAGGAAGGAAGATGAAAGAGAGAAGGAAACAAGAAAGAAATGGAAAGAAGGAAGCAAGGAAAGACAAAGAAAAGAAGAGAAAGAAAGACAGAAATGAAAAGAGCTTCTTGCAATTGCAGCCCCTGACAGGAGGCAAGCAGCTATAGCCTGGCTGTCAGCTGCACAGCAGGAGCCAGACGAGGTTGTCGCTGCAGCTGCCAGTACCCCTGCCACAGCCAGGACTCCAAGCCATCGCCAGCAGCCTGTTCTGCACCACCACCAGTGTCCTGGCTGGCTGAGCCGCACTGTCAGTGGGGGCCAGCCCCAGCCGGGGCTTGACTTATGCAGGGCAGGCCAGTGTTGGCTCGGAGAGGCCTGACATCTCTGCAGTGGAGGCAGGGAGCTCCAGTCCAGAGGCCAAGTGAAATGCGCTCAGCCCGAGCAGGGGAAGCACAGCTGGGGGGGGTGGCCTGGCCCAGAAGCACTATTACAGCACTTCCAGGAGGGAGGCAGGTCGCTGCAGCCCAGATGCTGGCTCCAAGCTGGCGGGGTGCGGACCGCAGGGATGGGGACCCCCTTAATTCCGGCTCTATTGCGGGCTGCAGGCAGTAATTCCTAGGGCCGCATGCGGCCCATAGCCCGCATGTTTGAGACCCCTAGTGTAAAGTAATTAATACCTTTAGCCGTTCCCTGTCCCACAAAAGGTTGAGAACCACTGGTATGTTGTCCCTAGCCTATTGACCTGCGTGGGTCCAGATCCCTCCCCTGGACTGCTAGTGAGAGGACAAAGACCAGAGGCAGCCACTGCCACTAAATGGGCCGCCAGGGCTGAAACTTTCCCTGGAAGGAGGGATACATGGACTGGGGTCCAGCTGCAGGCTTGGGTTGCCCTGAAAGGGGCTTAAAGACAGAGACAGCACTGGACACTGGAGGTGCTACTTGAGCTATTCCCAAGGATGGGGTGCCCACTGGAGATCTGGGTTGAGGTGTATGTGACACCACCAATGAGTCTGAATGTGGCTCTTGGACAGTGTTTTAGCAAAGCAAAATAAATTATATTGAAATAACCCAGTTGGTGACATATATTTAGCTTATAAACAACATTTTTTCTTGCGCATCTTTGGCTTGTGGAGCATTGACTTGAAAGGAGCTACATACCAGTCCACCCCAGCAGAGAGTGTGTCCCACCATTGTAATTCTGTATTAGAATATAAAATGCCTTTTTAGTGCTCTATGTTGTCTTCTCCTCTAGCCTCTGCTATCTGGCACAGCCTTCCTTAAACTCTCTCCTCAATTAATTGACCATGTCTTCTGAAAAAATCTCTTGAGCTTCAGCTCTGTGTGTTAATCTCCCCTGCCTACCACCATTAGCCTTGCATATTAGTGAATGCTTGTGTTTGTTTACAATGAAATGTCCACACAAGCCTATTTCTTTCATTGTACCACATGCCTTATTGTATAATTGAAATGTGGCAATGAGTCTTCAGGTATAGTTTGAAGGAGGTTTTGCTAAATATAGGCCCAGTTCTGCAACTACTTGTGCATGTGCACAACTTCATGGACCAGAATGAACAGAGGAAAACTAAACAATATACTCCTCCCAGTGAGTAGAGGTAAGGCCGATTCACCCTTGTACATGCCCTGTGAAACAAGCGACCCAAATCTTTGTTTCATGGAAGGTATGTCATGTGACAAACAACACAGTGTGACAATACAATTGCACTGTGTCATGAACTCTTCATATTGTATGGCAGAATCAGGACCCTGCAACAAGTTGTTGAGTGTCCCAAATAAAACTGGGGCTTTTAAATTGTAACCAAAACTGGGGCTCACTGCAAAGTGGTGATTTCCATTCAGTTTTTTCCAGGGGTTAAAGTATAATTTGGCAGGCACAGGAACCCTACTAATCGGGTGGGGCCCCATCCTGCATGGGTGGGCACCACTTCCACATGTCTGGGGCCCCCTTCTGCACCCCAGCTCCTGCCCCCCAGGGGTTAAAGTATAATTTGGGGAGCCCTGGAACCGTCCTAAATTGGCAGGCCCCCCTTGCTTCAGTGTGGGCCCCGCCTCAAGCCAGTGCAGGACCTGCCCCCACCAGCCCGATCCTGGCCCCCTACTCTCCCGTCAACCCCCCACCGGCCCAATCCTGCCCACCCCCCACCCCCAGCCAGCCCGATCCTGCGTTGTCTCCAATCTCTGCCCCAACCCTTACCTGGCTAGAACAGTGTGGCCCGACCACTGGCTGCTTCTCCGGCTGGAGGAAGTACTTACTGAGCATGCACAGAGGCTCTGCGCGTGCTTAGTGAGAGTTTACTCCAGGCAGGACTTTTAAAAGCTCCTGGCTTGTAGCAGCTCTCAGCCAGACAGAAGACTGTGTCTTCTGGCTGGCTAGGGACTGCAGCTGCTGGCCATGTGCGGCAGGCAGTGTTCCCATCTATTTTTAGGGGGCCTTGGAACGCAGCATGCTGGCATGTGCCCTTATTTTTGGGGGGCCCCCAGAAGGCAGCATTCTGGGGTGTTGCCCTATTTTTAGGGGACCCAGAACACTGGTTCCCTAAAAATAGGGGACCCCAGAACAGTGTTCTGGGACATTCCCCCTTACTTTAACCCCTTGTTTGTTCCTTTAGGAACGTTCAGACTAGCTGTCTTCAGGGCTTGAATCAGAAGCTCTCTTACAGGGGTCTGCTCCTCCAATCTCCATTTGACTGTCCTCGAGAATTCCAGGAGCTCCCAGAAATGTCTTTTAGGGCTTGATCCTGGAAGGTGCTCAGCCCTCTGAAGTGTGAAGAACTATATTTCAGGCCTCTTGTGGGTTCCTGAGTACAAGATAAAATAGGGGGACTAAGTGTGTGTGGCAGAAGAGACATTTAGTGTGATGTGATCAGGGTACTAATGAAGCAATTAGTTGTGTCCCCCCATCTCTGATCTTACTCTTGCTATTAGGCTAGACTAACTTGGCAGTTGCCAAGCGGTGCTCTCACTAATGCATCATTGCTGTACTCCTGTAGTGTCCATATTTTTGTGTGTTTATTTCCACACATCTCACTTGGACTGTACAGGGTTGGAACCCTTGGAGTTTCCAACACATCCTCCTGGAAGGAAGGGGAAGCATTTGTAATAGGGAATAGAGGAGATGGCTCTCCAAATATCCAACTGTCCAGAGATCTGAAGGGAAATCCCAGAGTGTCAGTGAAGGACTGGCCCTCCTTGCTACTTCAGAGGAATCCCGTCTGGTGCCAGCATGGTTCTGTAAGGTGGCAATGGTCCTTCTACTTAAAGGGTCTTGGCACAGAGCAAGACAATGCATAGCTGAAGCAAGAATTACCCCAGTTTTGCCAGGGGATGGTGCTATGAAGAGTAAATGATTTTGAGCTCTGCCTTCCCAAAACCCCAGAGGCATTCTTGGAGGGGCTTCTGCAGGTTTGAATGAAGATGGATGCTTTTTAAGATCCAAGTCCTACTCCTCCAGGCCACTGTCTGCAAGTATTTTATGTACCTTTCATCCCTTCTGCTCCTAGAAGCAGGGTTGATGGTTTGACTATGCCCAGAGTTTAAAGAATAGCACATTAATCCATTGTGGCAGCTTTCCCTGTGATGCCATCTTTTTCAAAATAAAAAGGAAAAATAACTCTATAACCAAAGCACGTTTGCCTAGGAAAGCAAGGGATCTATTCTATTTCAAAATCTCTTTAGTTCCAGTTCTGTAAACACAGCAGATAAGTTTTTCTGTTCTATTTCAAAATTACTCATCCATCCTTCAGCAAATGGCCTGGGTAAGCTCACATGGGTCTCACAAGCTTGGTTTACATTAAGAAATAATTTTCTGTTGCCATAGAAACAGATACAAGATGATCCAAGCATGTGTTTTAAGTAGCACACAAAGATGCAGGCACTAATGTAGTGCCAGTAAAACTACTACACTTCATCATCTGTAAGTCCTGCCTCTAATTCCCTCATACACACAGCCTCTGAAGGGCTCACAGCATGTACTCTGCAGAGTCCATGCTGACAAAAGTTTGCATAAAGGGGGGTTGCGGTGGCACAAGTCAACCACATAGGATGGCCTATATACAATAAAAATCCCTAAGTGACTAGTGCTGGCCAGGAAGGAGGCATATGGCCAGGACACCTCCAGACACAAGAAAGAAAACTTCACAGGGATAGCTAATGCATAAGCTCTTCCTAACCTGAGGGGGGAAAATGGATGTAGTGAGTGCTCCCCTCTGCCCCCTTCTGAAACAGTGAACCTGGATAACCTACGAGGAGGGGAAGGTCCAAAGTGCATCCATGATGACAGCTGTAATGAATCAAATCCCTGCCTTTGCACAACTTCAGTCATTGAACTACACAGGGTTTTTGCCTTGAACAGGAGTCAATATGTTGTAGGTCTGTCAAATATGAAGAAATAACAAGCAGAGAATGTCCATCAAAATGAGACATTCATAGGAAAACATCCTTGGACCTAATCCTGCAACCCCATGCTTGGAACACTCATTAACTTCCAGGGGAGTTCTGCTTGCAGGCTCAGACCCATTAAATGGATAACTGGCATGTGTACTGTGTCTTTTAATGTAGAATTAATATCTTCCTCCATCTGCCATCCTCACTTTTAGGAACACTTATAACAAACATTTTAAAATGGCAGTGAGAATTGCTAGTAGTTGTCATTGGTGCATGTCTGGCTGACTTGACATTACATCCCTACAGAAAATCTGTTCATATTCTGTTACTGTCAGTTCACTTCGTGACAGGCCGTCAATTCAGGGATCATCTCAGTTAGCTGATTTGTCCTGGGTTATAGGCATAAGTTCAAGTGCTGCTTCCATTCCAGCTGGTAACCTTCCCACTTTGCAGTGAAAGTGCAGGCTAAATTGCCTTTGTACTGCTCATTCTCCAAAGCCTTCTCACTGTTGCCCTGTGCACCTATCAGGACAGATCAGTTCTCCCACAATATACTAGTAGAGAATTATAGAATGGTCCATCTTACTACAAGTGCTAAGAACCATTGGATATGCACCCAGAATGCTTTGTGACACACACAAGCAAGTACAGCTCCAGTGTGCACACAATCAAATAGATGTGCATGAATACAGTATTGCAACGTGTGTTTGCACTCAGCTGGGTCACCCCAGGTGCTCATCATCTGAGTTAAGTCCACAGTGAAGACAAACCTTGGAAGTCGAAACCAGCAGAATGTATATGATGAATCCAAAACTCAGAGGCCTTGAATTTGCCTCTGTTTGCACACAAAAACTGGATTGAGTCAGAAACAATTGCAGTTGAAATTTAGTTTTTTGCCACATAAAAAAGGCTTTCCAGGAAAGTTTGTCGTTTCTGTACATACAAACAACTATTGGGCCACGTGCTGCATGCAGAAATGTGTGATCACATATACAGAAACGTATATTGTCATCTGCTTTTTTTATGCATTAAATTGTGAAAATGCTTTAAAACATTCACTGCATTGATAATGTTTTGATAATGGAATTCTGTACTTTGTATTTGAAATGTACAGTTGTTCACAAGGAAAAGCAATGGGCTTTCTACAATCCAGTGAAGTTATTGCATATTCCTTAAAAAAAGGGGGGGGGGCTAATTAGGTTGGATCTCAGCAAAATCATCACAGAATTCATCACAGGGCTGAAAGGGGCCTCTATATGTCAAGTGTACTGAGGCAGGAATGAATAAACCTAGACCCCCGCTGACAGGTATTTGTCTAATCTCTTCTTGAAAACCTTCAGTGATGAAGACGCCACAATCTCCCTTGGAAGCCTACTGACAGAGGCGGCTTTTGGGGTAAGCTAAGCAGGCGGTCACCTAGGGTCCCGAGCAGTAAGGGGCCCCATAGCAGTTGGCTGCTTCACTTACCCTAGCGCTCGCACCACGGGGTAGTGGGGGAGCAGGGGGCTTTGGACTGCTTGGGCCAGTGGCTATGCTGCCCACCTGCCTGCCCAGCATCTCTGCGGCGGGGTGGAGCAGCACTCCACGGCTACCCCCAGCTGGCCAGCCGGTTGCACCTCTGCAGGGGGAAGGAGAAGAGCGGCCAGCGCAGCGCTGTGGCTTGCTGGGAGTTGGGCCCCCTCGAGTTGCCCGCTCTGAAGATTTTGGGCAGCTTCATTCCCGGTCACCTCAGGCCTAAATGGGCCCGACCCAGGGTGTGGGGGTGAGGTGGCCTCTATTGAGGCCTGTGGTGGCCGGGGCCAGAGTGGCCCAAACTCTCCAGAGCAGGCCACTCTAGGGCGGCCCATTCCCGGCAAGCCACAGCACTGTGCCGGATGCTCTCCTCCCTGAGGAGGCGTGACCGGTTGGGGGTAGGAGAGGAGTGCTGCTGCACCCCCTGTGCAGAGAGGCCAGGTGGGCAGGCAGGTGGCCCAGCCTCTGGCCTGGGAGGTCCGCGGCTGCCCACACCTGCCCCTTTGGGATTTGGGACTGGGGGGGCAGGTAGGGTGGCAGTGGGGGCCTATAGGAGCCCCCATAAAGGGCCCTTGCCTAGGGTCCCCAATTGCCTCAGGCCATCTCTGCCTACTGAATGGCATAACTGCCTTTATAGTGAGATAATTTTTCCTAATATCTAACTTAAATCTCCTTGCCGTTGATTAAGTCATTTACTTCTTGTCTTGTGTCTAGTGAATGCAAACCACAACAGCCCTTTATACAGCAGCCTGTATCACATTTGAAGACTGTAATTAGCTCCCCCCTCAGTCTTCTCTAGACTAAACATGCCTGGTTTTTCTTAACCTATCCTCATTGGTCAGGTTTTCTAAACCACATGCCTGGTTTCTCTTAAGCTATTCTCATTGGTCAGGTTGTCTAAACCTTTTATCATTTTTGTTGCTCTCCTTTGGACACTTTTGTTTGTTCACAATGTTCCTAAAATGTGGCACCAGAATTTCAAATAGTACTGCAGGTGAGGTTTCATGAGCAGAGTGAGGCATTTACCTCTTGTGTCTTACACACAACAATCCTGTTAATACACCCCAGAATATTAGCCTTTTTCACCACTGCATCATATTACCAATTCACACTCAATTTATGATTCACTATAACTCCTCCCCATTCCTTTTTAGCAGTACTGTCACTAGCTAGTTATCTCCCATTTTGGAATTGTGCATTTGATTCTTTTTCCTTCCTAAGTGTAGTACTTTGAACTTGTCTTTAGTGCCATGTTGATATCAGAACAACACTCCAATTTGTCGGGATCATTTTGAATTTTATTCCTCCAGGGTGCTTTCACCTCCTCCTAGTTTGGTGTCAGCTGCAAATTTTATAGGCATACTTTCCATGCTGTTATCTGAGTAATTAATAAAAATATTGAATATAGATAAAAAACTATGTAGAACTTGCACTAGGTCCTCTGTCTGACAGTGAACTATTGATAAGTACTCCTTGAGTACAATATTTCAATCAATTGTTCATCTACTTTACAGTAATTTCATATAGACCACATTTTCCTGGCGTACTTATAAGAAAGTCATTTGGGACTGTGTCAAAAGCCTTACTAAAAGCAAGATATATCACATCTGCTGCTTCCTCCTTGTAACTCTCTGCCACCTTAATAATGTCTCATATAGAGAAAGAAAGGAATTGATCATACCTTCAAGACCTCCCTAGATAGGTATAAAAACTTAATGCTCTATTTTTATGAAAACTAGCCGTGGTCAATATTGTCAAAAAATTTTGGTTTCTGTCCTTTCAGATGTTTACTTTTCTGAGAAAGATAATGTAACTGCCTGATTCCTAGCTAAAAGTTCAGTATTCAAAAAGAATTCCTTCCAGATGGCTCAGGAATAGAGCAATGTAATGCTAATTGCTTTTTACTTCCAAACACGACTGTTTTCTGGCATAAACTAGATATGCAGACCTCCCAATAATAGCACTGCTTTCAGACACATTTAACCATGAGTGATTCAAGAGCTTGGCATGTATCCCAGATCTTCAAGGAAGAGCCAGTGGGAATAAATTTCTGTGGGCATTGCAAGAACTCTGCATTTTAGGCTGTAATCCAGGATTTCTTGCAAATGTTGCCCATTGACATACCCATTGCTGACAAGTGTCAGGCTGTACCCTCATTAAGAGATTCCATCTGGATCATATGCCCATTTATAAAGGAATCCTAGTAAGTTTTTCAACAAAGGCAACTGACCTGCTTTTCATCTACCACTTTGCTGAAAAAAAGATCTAATGGGAGGATTTCTCTTTAGTCTGTGGATCAGAAAAGAAGTGAAGGTCCATTTAAGGCCTTGTCTACACAAAGTTTGAGTACCAGCTTAACTAATGTGTTTCTAAACAGATCCAATTTAGTTAAAGCTTTGCTCAAACTGTGTGTAGAGAAGGCCCAAGAACTGAAATTACTGGGAAAACCCTGAGCCACTTACAATTTACAGTGAAGTCAATAGCCTGTATAATGACTAAACTTTTACAAGCTGAGTGTGAGCTTACAGAGTTAATCAGCTTGATCAGCAGAAACAAAATTAACCTTAGTGGTGTTTTAGAAACAGCTTTTTATCTAAGTCTTTAGTGTCTGCCTATGGCATTCATAAGCCTTAACCTTTGCCCCAGCCCCCAACCCCCTTTAAAAATGAGGCAAGATTCTGCTTATGCTACAGGCAAAGTTGTCTTTGTTGGATGTATCTCTTTATTGCTCAGTAGCTGTCCCACCTGATTTTGAGGTAGCTGATTATTAACTAATCTTTGGGTTTCCCCTGAATTTTCAGTTCAGGTCTGTCTCATTACTTCAGCTTTGATACCTGCAAGAGAATTTGGCAAAAACTAGCTCCCTCCCTGACAATACACTGGTACAGCTTCTCCACCCTGTCATGGTTATTAAGAAGACCATCAATGTTGTAACATCAGCACTCTAAGATCTTGTGGTGAATCTCTCTCATTGAGATGCTAAATTGATATGTCATTGGATGGCATGGCAGCCCTGTTTGAATGAATGTGCTTACACTAGTTCAGGGGTCAGCAACCCAAAAGTTAAGAACCATTTTTAAAAATTCGTTCAATAACCAAGGTGAGAGCTGCAATGGGTGTAGCCTTCTTGTGGGGGTGAGGAAGCTGGGCCAGGGCACCTGCTGCAGGGTACCCTCGTGAAGAGGAATCCTAGATCCAGGATCAGGCCCCCTGCAGGGTCCTTCAGTGGCAGGGGGGAGCCCAGAGCCTGGTGTGGCCTACTGCAGGGTCCCCTGAGGAAGTGGGGCAGGGGTGGTGAGCAGAGCCAGAAGCCGCAAGGGGGGGCAACCAAAGAGCCACATACGGCTCCTGAGCTGC
The DNA here is from genome assembly GCA_007922195.1 of Podocnemis expansa. NCBI lineage: Eukaryota > Metazoa > Chordata > Testudines > Podocnemididae > Podocnemis > Podocnemis expansa. The sequence goes on from ML682220.1 coordinate 615,325, forward strand.
TGCAGGCCCCTGCACTACTTGCTGACCTAAAGAATATATCTACTGTATGACCTAGTACAGGGATCTGCAACCTGCAGCTCCAGAGCTACATGTGGCTCTTTGGTTGCTCCCTTGTGGCCTGGGCTCCACCCCCTGCCACCAGGGGTCCCTGCAGCAGGGCCCTGGTCCAGCTCTCCCCACCAGTAGGTTACGCCCACTGCAGCTCGCAAAACGCTTGGCTATTGAAGGAATTTTAAGAAATGGTTCTCTGATCTATTGGGTGCTGACCCCTGACCCAGTATTACTGGGATGTAGTTGTCAGGTACACTTGCATTATGTGAACTAGTAGCATGTTTTTGTAGAGCAGCTTATAGCATGGGCCACCCCTGATTACTTTGGCCATCAAGATGGCATGTCCCCAATAAATATTGTTTAAACAAAGCTGTGTTTGATCATAATTATGGCCAACTTGGTTTATTTCTTTAACTTCTGCCATGTGCATTACTAAAGCATTAGTTACTTTATTGAATCATGGAAATGTAAGGGAGGAAGGAACTTCAGGAGGTCATCTAGTCCAGCCCCCTGCACTGAGGTAGGATTAAATATGCCTAAAATCATTCCTGACAGGTGTTTGTCTAACTCAGGGGTGGCCAACCTTGTGGAACTCAAGAGTCACACAAGTTGATCACTAAACCTTAAAGAGCCGTACTGAGGCAAATAGCCATATACTTTTACCTACTAAATTGATTTGCTGACATTTGTCCGCGAGCCACACTTTTTCATTCAAGAGTCACATGTGGCTCCTGAGCCGCAGTTTGGCCATGCCTGGTCGAACCTGTTCTTAAAAACCTCCAGTAATAGGGATTTCACAACTTTGTTTGGAAGCCTATTCCAGTGCTTAAGTATCCTTATGGTGAGAGAGATTTTCTTAATATCCAACCTAAATTTTCTTTGCTGCATATTAAGCTGATCACTAAAGGTAGGATAAGAACAGACATGGAGAACAATTGATCAGACTAATGAACCCCTGTATCCACACCCTATACACTACTGTAATAACCTCTGTACAAAATATGCCTTGTGAGGTATCATTTGAAAACTAATAACTTGCTGATCAATAATACCATTGTGAAATGTGTGTCACAACATTAAATGTAAAGTTATGAACACATTGAAACTATGACTGAAATACGCCTACCAGATGAATCTGGGGCTGGGGTAAAGCTGTTCCTTAAAAACAAGCTCAGGCTTCTCACCAAACATCACCAAAGTTGACTGGCAATCACTGGTCAAGTGCAATTTTTTGGCAATGAAGGTGGGCAGGAACAAACTGATCTGCTGCATTTTAATAACGTGGATCCTCTTTCACAAAGAGACTCCAGGACTTCTTCATAGTGGGAAGGAACTTTTTTTCTAGGAATATCCGTCAGAAAAACGCATGTCAAAGAGTGACTGACTGGATTATAAAAATGAAGAGGAAAAACACAGCAGGGATTGATTCTTTTCAGAGAATCCACTAGCAAATGACCTGTGCCCCATACTGCAATGCAGAGAAAGGCTAAAATTCCCTAGCTCCTCTAGGGGAAAATTCCTTCCTGGGGGAAAATTTCTTCCTGATCCCAAATATGGTGATTGGCTAAACCCTGAGCATGTGGGCAAGACTCACAAGCCAGACACCTGGAAAGAATTCTCTGTAGCAACTCAGAATCCATTGCATCAGGCATCCCGTCTCAGGCCATTGGACATATTTACTGTTAGTAGTCAAAGATCAATCTGTTGCCAACTTAAGCTGTCCCATCATACTATCCCTACACAATCCGATCAAGCTCAGTCTTGAAGCCAGCTAAGATTTTTTGCTCCACTGTTCCCCTTGAAAGGCTGTTCCTGATCTTACCTCCTCTGATGGTTTAAAACCTTTCTCTAATTTCAGGTCTAAACTTCCTGAGGGCCAGTTTCTATCCGTTTGTTCTCGTACCCACATTGGTGCTGAATTTAAATAACTCCTCTCCCTGGTCTGGCTTCCATACTTTATCCTAGTATTCAAAATCTATTTTTTATAGTTAAATAAACCTGTTTTATTCTTCAATCAAAATGAATCCAGTTTTGTGGTTAAACTGAACTACTGTTGCATATTCACCCCTTACAGGAGGCAACAGCCCTTTGATAGCTGAGCTGTTCAGGAGAGGGCTGGACAGTGCAGATTGCATATTTTTGGGAAAATTCAGGACTGGGACTGTTTTGGGGTCATCCTGTGAGCAGTACTCAAGGCTGCTGGAAGCCAGAGTATAACTGGAGTGTTGCTGGGATCTGAGTTGCTGGACAAGGCCTGCAGCTATACACAGACCTTCAGGACATGATATGTAGGTTGGCAAGCTGATTGTGACCTACCCAAGTTCGGAGCTACAACAGCCAAACATTGTGAGGCACCCCAGGTTGCAGGACAAGCAGTGACTCAACTCTTCATTGGTCTGGGTTGCACCCCAAGGTGAGATAACTTCACTCCTCTCAATATAGCCCAGTATATTAGCCCTTTTTACAGCTGCATCACATTGTCGGCTCATATTCAACAGAAAATAATGGCTACACTTTGAGTATGGTCTTTCAACCATTTTGTCCATCCATCTTACAGTAACTGCATCTAGAAAATATTTCCCTAGTTTCCTTATGAGAATAGCATGTGGAATTGTGTCAAATGCCTTACTAAAATTGAGATATATTCCATCTACAACTTTTCCCCATCCATTAGGCCAGCAATCTTGTCAAAAAAGGAAAATAGGTTAGTTTGGCTTGATTTGTTTTTGACAAATCCCTGTTGACTATTACTTAGTATCATATTATTCTCTAGATCAATGGTCCTCAACCACGGTGTTGTGACACATTAGCGTGCTGTGTCACAGCCCACCTTCAAAAGATCTCCCTGGCACTGCCAAAACAATCCTACTGGCAGCAGGGGTTTTGTTCCAGCAGCTGGTTGCCTCTGCTGGGATCCTGCATGGCTGAGGTTTCCTATCGCTAGATCCCTGCGCAGCACCATGTCTAGGGACTGAGTGCTATCGCCAAATCCCTGTGTGCTGCTGGGAATCCTAGGAGGACAGGGGCTCCAGCTGGGCTTGAGCTACCACTGAAATTTGGCTTAGCAGCCTTTTCTTTTGGAGGAGAGTGAAGTGTATCACAAACAGCTGGGTAGGTTTCCAGGTGTGTTGTAACCTGCCAGGGTCCGAGAACCCCTGCTCTATGGGATTACAAATTGATTGTTCCAGTATCTTTGAAGACATTGAAGTTAGGCTGCCTGGCAGCTTCATATGGTTGGGGGCCAGGCCTTTGGGTGGCAGCCTGTTGGGGGCAGTGGGTTAGCCCTTTATAATGTACAGGAAACAGGCCCTACCCCCCAGCCATGGAGGTGAGGTCACTCCATCCTAGCTGGTGGTACAGGAGGCTGAGGTGCAGCTGCTCCCACCCCTGTCTCCACCCCATGTGTTGTGAAGAGCTGGCCTTGTTTCCCTCTCTCCCTCCAGGCTGGGGTGTGAGGCTTCTGCTGTCTGAGCCACTGCTGTGCTGTGAGGCTGGAGTGGGAGAGGTGGGCACTGACTAGTGGGTAACTGCAGGCAAGGGGGTGGTAAAGCCAAGTCTGCATTTGCTGGGATCCCACTTGCCCCTTGCATGAGGGGGACAGAATGTGCATAAATCCAGGCTTGGCTCTGGCAGCTTGAGTGAATGGTATACCACTGCTGACATTTCTATAACTCCTTAGTCCTCTTTGTTCCCCTTTTTAAAGACGGGCACTTTTTGCCCTTCTCCAGTCATCATCTTAGATCTCACTTGTACTTCATGAGTGCTCTGAGATAATCACTCGCTACTCTGAAACTGCTTTAGCTAATTCCTTAAGTACCCTAAGATGAATTTCTTTAGGCCCTACTGATTTGAATCTAACATATCTAAATAGCTTTCAGTCTCTTTGACTTTTGTTCTTTCTCCCACTGTTGTTTATTAATTGTGTTAAGTATCTGGTTGCAGTTAATTATTTTAGTGAATAGGCATTAATGTGTGGGTCTTCTTGATGTCATCTGTTAGTAGGTCTCCTTCCCTGCTAAGTAGAGAGCCTACACTTTTCTTCTGCTTCTAATATATTTATAAAAGCTCTTCTTATTAACTTCTATGTCTTTTGCTAGGTGTAACTAATTTCTTAATCTCAGGTACCTAATACCAAATCTTTATTGTAGTGTCTGAGGAACCCCCATCTTTTAATGTATTTGTATCCTCATAACACTCTTGTGAATCAGGGAAGTACCCCCATTTCACAAATCGAGATCTGAGGTGGTAAGAGACTTATTGATTTGTCCAAGGTCACATGAAAAGTGTGTAGTAGAGCAGGAACTTGAACACAGTTCCTCCACATCTGACACTAGTGCCTTAGCCTCAGGATCACGCCTTCTCTTTCTAGCTCATGAATTCTCTTCAGTTCCTCTCCTCATTTCTTGATTATTTTTGGAGTTTGGTGCTGATTTTTTATTTTATTTTTTAACTTCCTCAACGTTCTGTTTTTGTTGTTTCCTTTCTTTTTGCAAGAACCTCTCTGCTTAACTTCTCTGTGCTGACTTAGCAACACTTGAACTAAAATCTCTTTAAAAGAGACTTTTACAGTTGAGATCTACTTCTAGAACTTGATCCAAAGACTACTGAAGTCAACCAAATAATGAGGTGTTTGGATCAAGCCCTTAGTTTTTTGCACTTTTATTATGACTTGTGGAATGCTGACACGGATGCAGCACCTTGCAATCACAACAAACACATCGTTTTAATCTTGTTGTATTCAGTATTTCCCTCTGAGATGAAGGATGTGTCTGGTAGTCATCCTTAGAAAGACAATAAATGACCATTCTTGTTCCTTTCTGATTTATTCCTTTATTTTTTTAAATTTCCACCCACTGAAAATAAAGAACAGATTAAAAATTCTTTTAAATCTAATTCCTTTTGTTCTTCAGTCTCCCCACCAGAAAGATATATAGTACATGTTGGATCTTTAAGACTAAAAATAACCTTTATATATAATATATAAATTATGCAAATATTTTATTCCCAAGGATAAAAGGAAGAAGGATTTTAACAACTCTAATAACTCATTGGGCCAAATTATCTCCTCATATGGAGGAATCTATCAAATAGGCAGAAAGGACAGAACCTCACCAATTTTCTAGGGAATTGTCCCATCATCTGTTCCATGGGAAGGCTTTTCACAGGGCCCAGTGTTAGGCCTTGCAACCATCTGAAATCACCGTTAGGCCAATCTGCCCCTCGCAGCATGGATCTATCAGCAGTCATGCTGGACAAATCCCCCCACAAGGCTCTGTATTAATGGCCACAAAGTAGGCCCTGGAGGATTCAGGGTTGCTTCCCTTAGCAGTTATTCCTCATGGTCTTTCTGAATAGCAATTTGCACAGTTATCAAGAAATTGCTGTGTGGAGAGGCTGGTACCTAGACACTAACCCCACCCTGTAGGGATCCTGCAGAGGGAATTCCACAGAAGGCAGGGTAATAAGAAATGATGCTGAGGAGCCACAGCTTCTCTTCCCCACAGAAGGGGGCAGCAGAATTTCTGTTTTCTGTGAAAGTGGAAGGGACAATCTACGATATTGTTTTTAATAGTAGTCTTATTTTCATCTCCCAAATGCTGCTTTTACTTCAGCATCAAGTAAGTGCAATTTTTTGTCACTAGATGTCACCATCGGCTCATTTATGATGATATCATGTTGTCCTGTGTGTAATGTTTCTGAAGAACTGCCATAGTGGATGAGAACAATAGTCCCCTAGTCTTTTCCAGTGCAAACCAATACCCAGATCCTTTCGTCACTCTTCTTTCAACAGAATGTGTACTTTCACTATTTCTTTGTTTGAATAATCAACATAACCTTAATGAGAACCTCCACCCAGCCTGCTGATTTTTGTTATTTTTAGTGTAAACAGCATCCACCACGACTCTTCAGTAAAACCAGGTGTGGAAGTCTCTGGAGAGCCACAGGGAAATCAGAGAGAGATCTACAGACACAAACTGTAATGAGCAGTCCTACCAGGCTAATGTGCTATATGAGTGTTACACTGTAGGTTAATCCAGTAATTAAAGGATAAATAATCTCACTATGTGTACAGGGCATCCATGGAAACTACTCTCCTGTTATCTGGAATTGTTTTGTTAACAGTGAAACATAAACATACTGTTGCAAGTAGCATTCTAACTGTAACCTGTTTTGATTGGTTTGCTTGACATTTTCTGGAGACCACATAAAATAATTTGAACTGACCAACAAGGAGTGTGCTTGACTTCTAAAATGGTTACATTGCTGATTTGAACTCCAGCCTTCTTTTAAAATGTTTATTTAAGAAATGTAATCTGTGTGGCCCAAGTTGTGCCTGGCACCTGTGCTCTGGTGGAACATTAAGGGTATGACCATGAACTGTACTCTGGAAGACATAGAGACTGCTTATTCCAGCCACCCTAAGAAGACTGGGATGCTGGAAAGGGACAAATTGAAGTGGGAAGGAGACAGTCGTGGTGCTAATTTTTCCCACACTCCTCCCCATTCACTGCCTTCACACACTGTTAGATCAAAGCTGATGCCTCCAAGGGAGCATTTTATGCTATCTGAGCACCATTATATTCCTTATGGAGCTGTACAGCTTTTATTCAGAGCTTGTCACATCCTGGCCTTTGTTAAGAAAACCGAGCTGCCATGCCTATACAATAGTTCATTCAGAAGAACCCTTATACATGTAAGGCAGGCTTAGAAGAAAGGCAAGAAAGGCAAAATCAGTAAAAAAGGGAAAGAGGTGAAAGATCCACAGGAGGTGGTAGATCTACACTATTTCAGATCTTCAAGAAAGGCAAAAAGGAGGATCCAGGGAATTACAGACCTGTCAGCCTCACCTCAATCCCTGGAAAAATCATGGAGCAGCTTCTCAAAGAATCCATCCTGAAACACTTGGAGGAACGTAGAGTAATCAGGAACAGTCAGCATGGATTTACCAAGGGTAAATCATGCCTGACCAACCTCATCGCCTTCTATGATGAGATGACTGGATTTGTGGATGCGGGAAGAGCCGTTGATGTGATATACCTTGACTTTAGCAAGGCTTTTGATACGGTTTCCCACAGCATTCTCATTGGCAAATTAAGGAAGTATGGGTTAGATGCATGGACTGTAAGGTGGATAGAAAACTGGCTAGAACAACGGTTTCAGCGCGTAGGAATCAATGGCTCCATGTCAAGTTGGCAGGCAGTAACAAGTGGTGTGCCCCAGGGGTCGGTCCTGGGGCCAGTTCTGTTCAATGTTTTCATTAATGATCTGGATGATGGGATAGACTGCACACTTAGTAAGTTTGCAGATGATACCAAACTGGGGGGAACGGTAGACACCCTAGAGGGCAGAGACAGGATTCAGGGAGACCTAGACAAACTGGAGCAGTGGGCCAAGAGGAATCTCATGAGGTTCAACAAAGATAAGTGTAAAATCCTGCACTTGGGACGAAAAAACCCCATGTACTGCTACAGGCTGGGGAGTGATCAGCTAAATAGCAGCACTGGAGAAAAGGACCTGGGAGTCATGGTGGATGGGAAGCTGGATATGAGTCAGCAGTGTGCTCTTGCTGCCAAAAAGGCCAATGGCATACTGGGCTGCATCAGAAGACGTGTTACCAGCAGATCAAGGGATGTGATCATTCCCCTCTATTCTGCACTAGTGAGGCCACATCTGGAATACTGTGTCCAGTTTTGGGCTCCCCACTACAAAAAGGACATGGACAAATTAGAGAGAGTCCAGAGGAGGGCAACCAAAATGATCAAAGGGCTGGAGCACAAGCCCTATGAAGAAAGACTGAAGGAACTAGGCTTATTTAGCCTGCAGAAGAGAAGACTGAGGGGGGATTTGATAGCAACCTTCAACTACTTGAAGGGTTGCTCCAAGGAGGAGGGAGCTCGACTGTTCTCGGTAGTAACAGAGGGCAGAACGAGAAGCAATGGTTTCAAGTTACAGCTGGGGCGGTCCAGGCTGGATATTAGGAAAAACTTCCTTACTAGGCGAGTGGTGAAGCATTGGAATAAGCTGCCTAGGGAGGTGGTGGAATCTCCATCTCTGGAGGTGTTCAAGGCCTAGCTGGACAAAACCCTGACTGGGATGATCTAATGGGAGTGGTCCTGCTTTTTTTGGCAGGGGGTTGGACTAGATGACCTCGTGGGGTCCCTTCCAACCCTATGATTCTATGATTCTATGAAGCTGTGCTTAACAGCTTCTGAACTGAAGGGGGGGCAACTAATCTGCAGGGGTCCTGTATTAGCATGGATACAAAGAGCACAATTAGCTGATTAGCATACTGGGTGCAAACCATAGTGGGTAATAGTATTTGGGGTTAGTTTGCTCACAAATCTATCAATATGTATAATTCTACTAAAGGAAAATATGAAATACTGTCCTTGTGTGAACTGCTACTCTCTGTTTGTTTCAAATCTGTCTGGGTTAGTTAAAGGGTAAAAGCTGCCCTTACTTAGAAAAAGATTTGTAAGAGAGGTTCCTGCATGTTTCAGCCTGAAAGAGAGAAAAACAGAATTAGAAAGTTTGTATTGTTTCAATGTTTAGGGCAGTTGTTTCCTTCTTATTGCTTGTTCTGTTCTTTGTTATGAAAGTAGCTCACTTAGCTGCCAAAGACTTTTAAGAAAGCTGACTATCGCTGAGCTCAGTGGAGAATCTTTCCCTCTCTGAGCTGAAAAGGAGCAGCAATGGAGTGACCAGTGAGCAGAGCTAGTGAGAGCTGCCAGCAGTGAGCTGGGCAACACAAGGGACCTGAGGGCAGTGCTGGCGGACAGTGGGTGGAGCCAGCAGATGGTGAGAGTGGCCAGCAGCGTGACACAAGGGACAGGAAGGCAGTGCCAGCAGACAGCGGGCGGAGCCAGTGGATGGTGAGAGCAGTCAGCAGTGAGCTGGGCAACACAAGGGACCAGAGGGCAGCGCTGGCAGACAGCAGGAGGAGCCGAGAAACCTATTCTAGAAGATGGAGTGGGTGACCGGTAGATGGCGTCCGCAGACAGCTGGCGTGAAAGACACTCCCTATGTACCCTAGGGTGGGTTGGGAGCCTAGTTAGCACTGATTCTCCAGATTGGTGACAGTTTTCCCATTAAGTTTGTATGTTCTGTTATACGGTGTGGGTTGTTGGGAACTTTGCTCTATACTAAGTTTCCTAGATTAGTGCTGATCTCTGTTATTTGGCCTTTTGCATTTTTGTTTTACTACTATTAAAAGTTCCATTTCCTACACTCATACTCGTGCTTGCGAGTGGGGAAGCCTTACCCCTTTGGGGTGCCCAGGGAACAGTGCAGGACTCCCAGAAATCTGGGTGGAGGCTCGAGCCAGTTGGTGGTGTTGTGTCATTGGGAAATCCTTAGATATAGAACCTGGCCCTTGTCTTGCCAGCCTGCCCTGGCAAAAGGGTTACATACACTATTATACATTACCTTCCTTGAACTTTCAAGTGGTTTGTGCACTGGTGCATGGACCTCTGCCTCAAGAAGTCATTATTGCAGAAAGCTACTGTAGTTAAAAAGCCATGTGAGCACCAATCTATTGTTTTTGTGTGACTGATTTCTGGGCTAATCAGTGGCAGACTGTAAGTGGAAGGCTTTACAAACATTTAAAAGTCTAACACTAAAAACTATTGGTTGAAAGTATTAACAAATATGTTGAAAAGGCAGGAAAGTAAGGCATTTTTCTCCCTTGGACTCAGTGAAGTAGGGTGAAAGTAATAACTGGCAGATAATGCTATATCAGAGTACATGTTGTACTTGGCAAGCCTAATAGTGTAGATCTACCACCTCCTGTGGATCTTTCACCTCTTTCCCTTTTTTACTGATCTTGCAGTGTTATTTTTTTCCACTTACTTTCAAGCAGCAACTTGCCCCTGTCAAAAATTCAAGAGGTATGTAGCATTCAAGAAACTAGCAGCCTCAAAGAAATGTACATTTGTAAGAGAACTTGTGCTGGACTTGAAATTGTCTTTGTTCGCATCCAGTTTGAAGACTGTGATTTAATTTATTAACACTCACTCTGGGCCAGACTGCAAACCCTATCTGTACTCATAAGAGTGAGCAAAACAAACAAGGAGTCTAGTGGCACTTTTAAAGACTAACAAATGTATTTATTGCATGCCTCTCATGGGAGAAAATCCCACTTTGTCAGAGGCTTGAAGATGGAGAAGTACAGATGAAGTGAGCAGTTCACTCACGCAGAAAGTCCCACTGAAGTTAGTGGGAGTAACTGCTCACCACTGTGGATAAGGGGTCTGCAATCTTGCAGTCAGTAACTTGTAAGACAAAGTGAGATGTTCTTTAAGGTTTTATTTCGACAGAATACCACTATTTCGTTCCTGAGCAGGAGTGGAGAATTTTGTTCTTCAAAAAACAGGTTAGCAGGATTGCTAAATGTTGATAATTCCAGACCTGAAAACACACAGGAAAAAGCAATATAGCTCTTAGCTGTTCGAGCAGATGAGGCATGATCTTCAAAGCAGAGATCTGTATTTTTGTAGGCCTTTTCTACAACTGAGAAATTTTTACTGCGGTGACTACATCAATTTATTGGTGCAAATGTCTCTAATGTAGACAGGGCAATAGTTAGAACCATTGCTTATCTTTTAATATGAATTATTGTGTATGTATGTACAGCAGCAACGGCCAGCACAGTATCTTCTGAAGGTAGAGAGAAGAGGGAGCAGAGATGCAAGCAGAGATAAGGGTAGGAGACAGAAATGATGTATTGTGCCCTATGATAAGTCTGCAAGTCCTAGTCATATAGTAAATGGTGAACAGAACTAACCCACCCATGGTTTAAGAGAGAGACTGAACAACAACCTATTTTAGAGTGTTTTCTGACTGTATCTAAATAGTGTCTTGATTGATGGAGTTGTGGTCTATGATACAACTTATAATTTTGTGTAGAATATCTTGGAAAAATAAACATTCATCATAGCATGTTTATAGCAATTATTATAATACATTATTTTTAAAAATACTACTGAATCACAGCATCTGTGGAGAAACTTAGACATTTCCTAAAAGAAAGCATTTGTTACTGTACAAATAAATAAATAAAAAGCTGAGCAAGACGTCTAGCCCAAAATCATGATTCAACTTTTAAAACTGTTGTCTTTTCAATTTGGATAGTCTAAGTATATAAACAGAATATACCATTCTTGATAACATGATAGACATGATACAGAGTACAGACAGTTGACTGGTAAAATATAACTCAGATTTCTGGAAAAAAGGATAAATCTTAAACCTCAATATCAATAAATTTCTAAAATAAATCTTTTAGGACCCAATACTGCAAGGACTTAAGCACATGCTTAGCTTTATAATTTGTGAAGATTATTTATACTGTTAGTGTGTGAAGTTAAGCATCTTCACAGATCTTTGCAGGAGTAGAACCAATGTTGCTACGTAGTAAAATTAATCTTTGGTGTAAATCCAAGACACTGGAATTACATCAGAGCTAATAAAACACATGCATATTATCAAGTTTTGGTCAATCGCCACCTTGATCTGCTCACTTTATTTAGAGGTGGTACCTCTTTATCTGTTTGTCTTTTAAGAGTGTAAATTGTTTGGGACTGAGATTTGTGCTGTACAGTTGTACTTCTAATAACATCTAGTGTATTAAGGGCACTACCTAAAGCAATGTTAATTTGGTCCATACCAGATAACGACAGATGCGTTTGCAAAAGTATGACAATGATATTTTGAAATCAGAACATTTTGTGTTGTATCTGGAGTACATATGGTCTATCAAACTATCTGAAATATAGCTATACCAGTAATACTTGAAATATTAATTTGCATGATGTAATTAAAAAAGCAGCTACCAGCTGGAGACAGATATAGGAATCTGATAGCAGAAAATTCAAAACTAAGATGGGTATGTGTAGTGCATGTGGCAATATTGGCATGGGTACAGTATATGAGCTTTTTCATTGGCATATCGATACGAACAGATCTTAAAGCCATCTGGCCAACCTGATGGTTCAATATTAGCTGTTAACATGAAATTCATGTATCTTTTACATTTCTTATTTTAGAAGGAAGCAGGTGTCTGGTCTTCTTTCATTCTCCAGCAATCGAACACTTAAATCCCTCATTTTAAGCATCCCAGGGGGTGGTATCTCTGTGGTCTGTTGCTACCTATATTGTTTTATAATACAAAATTTACAAAAATATAAAGTTGCAACATGAGGAAAGGGTCTTGTAGGCTAGAACTGATTTATGAAAGTGCCTCTTCTAATGACAACCTGGTTCTTTAATTTGGCGTCTGACCAGAAAATATGGTAATCACAATTTTGTCAGGAGCTTAAGTTTAGTTAATTTCAAAATTAATCTGTGTTGTTTCTATGTTTTATGTCTTTACTTTATGGATGAGTGGCTGATCAGATCTGATCTGAATATAAAACTCTGGACAGGTTGATTAGTCCCTTGTCAGATGTATGGGGCCAAAAATGAAAACTTGCGACTTGTTTCAGTTTTCTTGTAAATGCAACAAACTATCAGAAGTATTGGGTGGCTTTTCTGGCCTACTGCCTAGCGGCTAAATTCCTCTTCTGGCTGTGCTCCCCCAGATACACTCCTCCTGCACTTCTTGGAAAGTGTACATTGCTAATGATGTATCTGGTCTCCACAAAATACACCTGTAGTCAGTGGTGTTTACAGAAAAATTGGGTAGGAGATGAGTTTTAATTTTAGTTCTCTGGTAGGGCTTATTAGTACAGCCAAAACTGAGGTGCAAGTATGCAGTTATCCAAAGAACAGTAACTACATTTCACCTGGCCAAGCCAGACATCTGGCTGTCCTATACTGGAAGACATTTTTTTCCAGTTTGGGTGCTGATTTATTATGATTAAGTTTCCCCAGACATGTTTCTATAAGAATAACAGTGGCACTCACCTTGGTGAACTCATGGAAGGCTATTCTGTTTATATAACCATACATACATTTAGGGTATGTCTGTACTGATGGCAGCAAATTTGCCGCTGTCCGTTGGCCCCTCTGGGAGCAGATCATGGCGAGTATGAAGTCGCTGCACGACTCCCGGAAGCTGACCCTGGAAGTCCTGGGGGTCAGAGGTGTAGACGAAAGCTGACTGCAAGTGATTTGCGGTCGGCTTTCCCCTAATGTGTAACAGCGGCTTAGAAAGTCACAGCCGGTTACGCAAGGAGTTTTACGTTCTTTAAGTAATGAGTGGTCGATTGCCACTGAATTTCCCCCAGATGTGGACTAGGGCTTAGAGTCTGGTCTTTTAAATCATTAGGAATTTTGTCGGTGTAATCATGACTCCAAGATCAGATTACACACGTGCACGTTTTTACTCTAAAAATTGGTCACTTTCCATAGGTGGTACAGTACATTATAGGCAGGGCCATCCCCAGGGGGTTGCGGGGCCCCAGATGAATTGCCCTCTGCGGGCAATTCTCTGCGGGACCCCCACTCACCCCACCCTGGCACTGGGGGGAAGGGCCCAGGGGAGGGGCAGGCCCCTGCGCTGGCTGTCTCATGCTGGGGACCAGGCGAGCCGGCCAAAAGGGCAGCCCGGTTCAGTGCTGCAGGTCCCCCCCACCCATGTGCTGCTCTCAGCTCTATGCTGGAGCAGCAGAGAGGGGGCGGAAGGCAGCATGGCCGGGGGGGGTCAGTGATATGGGCCCTGCGCTGCCTCCCACCCCCCTCCCTTCAGCTCTGGCACGGAGCGGAGCAGTGCTGTGGTGGGGGGGGCAGACCAGCAGCGCTGAACCGGATCACTGCTTTTGGCTGGCTCGCCTGGTCCCTGGCTTGGGGGGGGCAGTGGTACGGGCCCCACATAGCCCCCCAAACCGCAGGGCCCTGGGCGGCTGTCCTGCTCACCCTATCTTCGGGATGGCCCTGATTATAGGTTTTATCAGGAGTATGTTTGCAGTGCCTGTGTGAATCTATGGGTGGAGGTGTTGGAGGGATAATGTCAGACATTTAGTTGCCTCTACAAGACTTGCAGCTAGCAAAATGAAATGTTAGTTCAGAAGTCGCATTTTAATACATATTTTATGTGCTTCTTTCCACTCCTAGAAATCTATTCTAAATCTAGGCATTTATTTGACAGGCCTGGTGGAGAAGACTAAAGGTATGTGCCTGGGAAGGTATAAGGGGCTTTTCTGCTGCTTTGATTTACTGGCTGGCTGAGTTAAATTTGTTTCCTGTTCTTGACTAACTCTACGCTGCTGGGAGGTCATTTTGGGAAATTTAAACTTTTGTAAGAGCTGTATTGTATAAATCTAAATTGAACAGTATGAATATACTGGAGAGCCAAAAATCAGGGTTCCTGTCAACAATTAAAATTCAGTTACTAGATCAACAGTAGAATAGCTTGAAAATGCTCAATTCAGCTGACTCAGATTATCTCCTGTCATGGCTCAGAAAACCGCCAAGGCTCTGATACCACAACTAACTCCACTCTGGTAGACCCTGGGGTTAAGGTACGTGAAAACATCTAGGAACACCAGTCCTGGACCCCACAAATCTGACGGGCCTCCATTTGCATTGTGAGAATATTTAAAGTATGTCATATCATACTTTTAAAATGGAAAGCAGAAATGAGCACTCAGGGTGTCTCAAGAAAGACTGGCCTTCAAGATGAGGGTGCAGCAATTAAATCAATGTGGCAAACAATGGAAAAACATTAATTGATAAAATGTTTTGGTTGAAGTTAGCGTCAGCCAAAAATGTATATACGTTGATATTAGTGAGAGTTTGCAAATCTGTGTCTCAAAGCAAGCAATAAATGCAGTTTTGTGTTTTAGTTTGTCTCAATTGTTTCTGCTTATGCCTTACATTGTGTTTAATTACATATTACATTTTATTTGATTATCATATTGTTAATCACAATACTAATTGTGTTATACAGTGTTTGCTAGTTTGTGACAATAACTGATATGGACATAAACCCCTTTTAAAATTATAAATATTTTTATGGAGCAATAACCTATGCTTATGGTACTGAGAAGTGGTTGCAAATGCCTACCTTGGCTGACGCCCACACGTGTATGAAGGGGGCCCGGACAATATGGGAAGGGGACCCAGAGATTAGGAAGGTTCCGAGGCCCATCAAATTATACTTTAACCACTGCCCTGTGCCCCCCTGAAGCCCCACCTACTTAACTGGTTTAACTAAGAAAGAATCATGGAACCATAGGGTTGGAAGGGACCTCATGAGGACATCTAGTCCAACCCCCTGCTGAAAGCAGGACCATTCTCACTAATCATCCCAGCCAGGGTATTGTCTACCCAGACCTTAAACATCTACAAAGACTGATTCCACCACCTCCCTAGGCAACCTATTTCAATGGTTCACCATTCTCCTACTGAGAAAGTTTTTCCTAATATCCAACCACAATCTCCCCAGTTGCAACTTGAAGCCATTGCTTCTTGTTCTGTCCTCTGTTACTACTGAGAACAGCTGAGCTCCCTCCTCTCTGGAGCACCCCTTCAAGTAGTAGAAGGTTGCTATCAAATCCCCCGTCAGCTTTCTCTTCTGCAGGCTAAATAAGCCAAGTTCCTTCAGTCTCTCTTCATAAGTCATGTGCCCCTGTCCCCTAATCATTTTCATTGCTCTCTGCTGAACTCTAATTTTGTCCACATCCTTTTTGTAGTGGGGAGCCCAAAACTGGACACAATATTCTGGACATGTCCTCATCAGTGCCGAACAGAGGGGAATAATCACATCCATCTATCTGCTGCCAACGCTCCTATTGATACAGCCTAATATGCCATTAGCCTTTTTCGCTACAAGAGCACAGTGTTGACTCATATCCAGCTTCCCATCCACCATAACCCCAAGGTCATTTTCTACAGTACTGCTGCTTAGCTGATCGGTACCCAGCTTGTAGCAGTGCATGTTTTTTCCATCCTAAGTGCAGGACTTTGCACTTGTCCTTTTGAACTGCATGAGATTCTTTTGGCCCACTGCTCCAACTTGTCTCTGTCTCCCTGAATCCTGTCCCTGCCCTCCAGCGTGTCTACCATTCCCCCCAGCTTGGTGTCATCCACAAACTTACTGAGTGTCAATCTATCTCATCATCAAGATCGTTAATGAAGATGTTGAACAGAATGGGCCCCAGGACTGAACCCTGGGGCACTCCACTTGTTACGAGTTACCAACTAGACATTGAGCCATTGATTCCTACCCACTGAGCCCATTGATCTAACCAGTTTTCTATCCACCTTACGGTCCACTCATCCAACCCATACTTCCTTAACTTTCCGATGAGAATGCTGTGGGAAACCGTATCAAAAGCCTTGCTCAAGTCAAGATATATCACATTAACAGCTATACCTACATCCACAAATCCAGTCATCTCATCATAGAAGGCAATCAGGTTGGTCAGGCACGATTTGCCCTTGGTGAATCCATGCTGACTGCTCCTGATCACTCTGTTTTCCTCCAAGTATTTCAGGATGGATTCTTTGAGGTCCTGCTCCATGATTTTTCAAGGGATTGAGGTAAGGCTGACTGGTCTGTAGTTCACCAGATCCTCCTTTTTCCCTTTCCTGAAGATAGGTACCATATTGGTCTTTTTCCAGTCCTCCAAGACCTCCCCTGTTCGCCACAAGTTTTCAGAGATAATGTCCAGTGGCTCTGCAATCACATCGGCCTACTCCCTTTGGAGAAATCATTGGTGATTTCCTGATGAATCTGGCTTTTATAATTAGGTTTTAAAATCTTATGGGCTTCTACTCACAACTGCAAAGAGCAGAAGAATTGTCAGTACCAACATAATCTTTTATATAGAAATGGGAAGGTTAAAGAATATTTTAAAATCCACTTAAAGAATCTTTGGCAGTAGTTCAAGTTATTGCACTATTGCTGTTATTGATAAGGACGTGACTAGTTGAAGTCATTCAGATTTGCAACATTGGAGAACTCACTGAAATCTAAGAGCCCTGAATTAATATATAGGAAAGCTTTACAGTAATGTACCCTATTATATGCCTGATAATTATCCAGACCGACAAACAATTTATGCTGTGAGATTGATTTTTGGGAGACTCACTCATAGATCCAATGCATGGCATATTGAATCAGATCATCCTTCTGTTTTTAAAGCATGAAATTATTTTTGTATCTTAATATGATTTGTCAGGTGGAGATTGAGCCACATATTCTTTGGGCTCAATTTATAGGGCTAAATCTGGCAGTCTTCACGTCATCTATGTAAAACTCTCATTGGTCAATAGTTTTGTTTGAGTAAAAGACTCAAGGTTGTAAAATTTCGCTCAGATGTCCATTCTTTAGACTTTTACAATTCAGGTGCTCCAGAGGGGCTGGGCATCAGGCCCTGAGTACTCAGATAGGAATTCCCCCATCCTGGGAAAGCTCTGAACTGGTGTAACCTGTTTGTAAACCAAACACACCCTCCCATTCTATTGCAGTGGAGCTGCGGGAGCAGGAGAGGATATATTGAAGGCTGGGTAGAGACCCAATAGTCATTCTGATCATTCTGGTGTATATTCCTTTCAGAAACCATGGCCAGTTGGTATAAATCACACTAATCCCATGGCTCCTCTTAACTTTTTGCTGTGGCTGTAGCAGCCATGTTTGAGTCAGGTAACAATAAGCTACTCCAGTTGTTCCCAACCTTTTTCAGGCAGGGGACCCCTTTTTAACAAAAAAAATTTTTTGGCCCCTGGCAGATTATGTAATCTGGTCTGCGTGGGCAGACTCTGGCCTGCATCACTCTGGCAGTGCCACTGGGACAGCTGTTGAGCAGTGCTGCCATCACCATGGCCTGCACTGCTGGGGAGCCGAGCTGCAGCAGTTATGGCCCTCTGCCCTTCCCCTGCTGGGGAGCTGCTGCAGCCACATCCCCCTGCTAGGATCTGGCCATGGGAGGGGAAAGGCAGCCCTGGTGTGGAGCACCAGAGCTGTAGCTGGATTCCGGCCCCAGTTGGGAGAGGCTCCGTGGACCCCTGCAACATGTCCACGGACCCCTGGGGGGGTCCCTGGACCACAGGTTGACAACCATTGATTAAAAAAACAACACGGAGTTGTGTGGCACTTTAAGACTAACAGATTACCCTTTCTTGCAACAAGCAGGTCTTGTTATAGGAAAGAAAGGACCATTATATCTTACTAAAATGAAATTACTTGTTGTCACAGCTCTATCCAAGGTGGGAAACAGGCAGGGGTTAAAGTTAGCCGGAACGCCCCGGAATGGCATTCTGGGCCCCCCTGTTTTAAGGGGGGGAACTGTTCTGGGGTGCCTAAAAATAGGGGAACACCCTGGAATGCTGCATTCTGGGGCCCCCTAAAAATAGAAAGAATGTGCCAGAACGCAGTGTTCTGGTGCATTCCCCTAGGGCTGGCTGAAGGTAGGGGTGGGGGGCTGGAGTGAGCCTGGCCACCCCTCCCCCCCTTTCCCTGGAGCCCCTTCCCTTCCTGCTGGGCCCAGCGGCGCGCACAGCCTTGACCCTGTCTCGGGCCTGGGCACCCTCTTGCCAACTGGCCAGTGCCGCCTGGAGCCTCCATCCCCAAGGCCTGGCTTGTTGGCCACATTGGCAGTGTGGGTAAAGGGGCCTGGGGGGGGCGCGCGCGGGGGTGGGTGAAGGGGGGCCCAGACCTGCGGGAAGGGGGCCTTGGAATTTAGGAGGGTTCTGGGGGCCACCAAATTATACTTCAACCTCTGGAAACAGGTCTTCTAAGAATCTTTTGTGCTCCATTAGCCTGCTGCTAAAGTTGGCTGGTTTGAACTTTTATAATAAAACTTGGTTGGTTCTTAAATTTTCAAATCTGAAAGAAATCAAAATAAGTTTATCTAAAACTTATTCATCTACAGCAGGGGTCTCAAACTCAAATCACCACAAGGGCTGCATGAGGACTAGTATGTTAGCCCAAGGGCCACACCAGTGAAACCTTTTCATACAATGATATTGCAAATATTGGTAACAATTGTGTTGTTGCAGGCTGCAGGAAACAACTTAGCATTGGAATAAGCTGCCTAGGGAGGTGGTGGAATCTCCATCTCTGGAGGTGTTCAAGGCCCAGCTGGACAAAACCCTGACTGGGATGATCTAATGGGAGTGGTGCTGCTTTTTTTGGCAGGGGGTTGGACTAGATGACCTTGTGGGGTCCCTTCCAACCCTATGATTCTATGAACTTTAGGGGCCGCATGCAGCCCGCGGGCCATGTGTTTGAGACCCTGCTCTACAGGGTCCAAACCAGAACAGTAACTACATTCTTAGGTATTGATTTTTGAACAGGTGGTAGTCTGCCTCTTGATCCTGAAAATAGTCCTCCTTCTGGAACCTGAACTCCTAGGTGCATCTTGGCTATATCTATGGTGGGAACTACAAAGAGTAATTATGTCTTTAATGGAAGGCAAAGTTTTCATTCATGTGAGTTGCTTGGTAAAAATGGAAGGTGGTCACACATTTTCCTAGAACACTACACTTACTTAACACCAGTCATAGCTGTCCCATTTTAGGTGGCATAGTTTTAATTTGTATACACTTGCATATGTTCTTTTTATGTTTTTCGTGCACAGCAGACAATGCAGTCCCATGCGTTGCTGCACACAACTGACAAGCTATTTTACCTCATTTAGCTATGTTTTATAACACACCCCCTCCTTTAGTCTATAAATTTAATCTGGATTATTAAACTTTAAAGATTAAGCAGTGAATTCATCCTAGTGCAACTACACTAATGTCTGAATTGCCCAGCTGTTTGTGAATTCCTAATCAGAAGGATCATGTTTTTCACACTTTTCTTTGTACACTTGAAGGTTAGAAACACCTTTTTTCATGAAAGATGAGCTTTTCCTCTAATTCTTCTAGGAGCTGGGGGCTTCAAAAACCAAAACCAAACCAAACCAACAAAAACCCAAACAAAACACCTCTAAGCAAACCCCACCATACTGTGTAAGTAGACTGCTTTCAGACCTTGTAACTCTCTTTCGAAGAGACTCAAAGAGGAAGGAGGACTAACCCTGAGCAGCGCTATTTCTGCTGCTGCCACACTTTAAAAAAGATTTTTAGTTATAACCTATTTTTGTACACATTTATCTGTGACCATGGCAATTAAAATAGATTTTTAGTTGTAACCTATTTTTGTATATGTTTATCTGTGCCCATGGCAAAGAAGTCACCTCACAGTCTGTGCTTTGCTCATCATCAAGCAATAGGAGGACCTCACTCACCTCCATGGGGCTGGGAAGGTGCCAGGTCCCTAGAGGCGTAGTTCTTAACCACTGTATCGGGCCACATTACTGTGTAGCCACATGGCAGTAAATGTGTTGTGGAGAGCTGGGGAAATGGCTGGATTTGGCCTTGGGCGAGTGGGCTGGTATGACCAGCAAAAAACCCAAGGAGTCTAGTGGCATTTAAAGACTAACCGATTTATTTTTCGCATGAGGTTTCGTGGGAGAAAATCCCACTTCATGATTTTCTCCCATGAAAGCTCATGTGAAAAATAAATCTGTTAAGTCTTTAAGAGCCACTCAACTCCTTGTTTTTTTTGCTGGACTAGACTAACACGGCTATCCCTCTGGAAACTGGGATGACCAGTCAAGGCTGTAACTAGGGTGGGGCAACCAGGGCTTTGCCCTGGGCACCGTATTTTAGAGGACGAGTTCAGTCGAGAGACTCTGTTTCACCACTCGATTTGAGGGTGTGTTTCATGCTCTGCACCTGGGGCACCAAAATACCTAGTTCTGGCACTGTGACCCATATATGCCACCAAGCGTGTCCTGACCTGTAAAAGGTTGAGAACCATGGCCCTAGACGGCTCACTCTGCAATGGCCCTTAGGAGGCTGCTCTCTTGCAGATGTTCTCAGAGTGTGTGTGGGGGGAGCCTACACTGGGGGTGGGACGCTTAGATGGGAGAGGGGGAGCACAGAGTGTTTTCTGCTGGTGTGTGAGACACTTAATGGAAACATTTACTGTGCACCTTTTACCAACAGCAATGAAAAAAAAAAGCAAGGAGTCTTGTGGTACTTAAAGACTAACCGATTTATTTATTTATCCCGAAGTGGGATTCTCTCCCACAAAAGCTCATGTGATAAATAAATGGGTTAGTTTTTAAGTGCCACACGACTCCTTGCTTTTTTTGCTTTACTAGACTAACACGGCTGCC
>ML682220.1:637416-735094 GCA_007922195.1 Podocnemis expansa
GGGGTGTTGGGAAATTTAGGGGGTACAGGGGGTGCTCACTAAATTGGCATAACTTATTGACAACTGGGGGTGTTGGGAAATTCAGAGGGTGTGGGGTGGTATTGGAGGTGTTCACTAAATTAGTATAACACTGTTACTAGCTGACGACTGGGGATGCTGGGAAATTTAGGGTGTGTGTTCGGGGGGGGGGTGTTAGGGAAATCCCTGCTGGGCCACGGTGACACCCTGCCCTGCCCCTGGTGTGGGGGGAGAGGTGGGAACAGACCCAGCCCTTCCCCAGGCAGAGAGCCCATCAGCACTATCTGGTGCATCAAAGGTGTGGTGTGGAGGTGGGGGAAGGTCTCTGTCACTGAGCATCCAGGGAGACTTGCAAGGCTAGGAGAATGAGTGCCTCTCGGGGCCCATTCAGTAGTGGTGTGGGGTGTGTGTTTGTTTAGGTGAGGAGAGCTGGAAAAGAAGGTTTTACTTTTCTCCCTTTCCTGTTATTAAATTTCACCCTATTCTGGGCCATTACCTTTGTGCAAAAAAGGGCAATATGTTCTTATCTTTCATTTCAGTGCATCTTTCTCTGTTAGCAATCTAAACCAGGGGTCTCAAATACATGGCCTGGGGTCCCCATGCAGCCCCCTCAAGCTATTGCCTGTGGACCGCAATGAGGCTATTGTTACCGATATTTGCAATATTGTTGTATGGGAAGGTTTCAGTGCTGCAGCCCTTGGGCTAACATACCAGTCCTCATGTGGCACTCAGGGTGATTTGAGTTTGAGATCTCTGATGTAAATGGAGTGATTGCCCCTTCCACATTTCTTCCGTTGTTGTGAAGCTCAGATGCAAGCAATGAAGCCGGTGTGTTTTTGTGTAGCTCTTTTCGTTCATTCTTGGGGTTCGTGACTTTGAGGAGATTGTGTGAATCATCCTTTTGTGAAAGGGGCAGCATCTTTTTTTAGTTCCACCAGGCTTCAGCTTTATCTCAACATGGTCTGCTGCTGTTTCTTGGCCATGTTGAGTCAAATAAATAAATAAAGTCACCTCTTCCGCTTTCAGACTTCAATAACTAAACAAACCCTGCAGTAGTGTAGTTAGCACAATGAAAAGGAAAAAGTGCCTCTCTGTCCTGTCACTTTAGACTTTTAATAGCTGTAATCTGTGCCTTTGTAAATAGTCCTGCCTGCTCCTTACATAATTGGGATTTAATTGGATCATGTATTCATGCAGTTTATTCTAAATCTCACAAATCCGGTTTTAGATGCTGATTAAAATGTGGCTACTGCTTGTTCCTGTTTCTAACTCAATGCATCATCTGTACTGAAAGTTCAATAATAAAACAGAAGTTATTGTAACCGGACAGTTCCTTCAATTAGCTTTTCTTTTCTATAAGAAGAAACTATGGGGATGAGGGGAGGTATTTTAAAAAAGCTCTCTTCAGAAAAACAATGCTATATTAAAGACTACAATATGTTTTCTGTAGGCTGTAGAAATAGAGGAGGGTGAGCAAAATATTGACACTGTTGAGAACAGGAAAGCACTCTGTCAACAGTTTGAAAAAGATAAACTAAAATTAGTGCAGTTTTTCCACAAAGAGAAGACAGTACAACTGTTTAAACGAAAGTTTTGGTGCGTAATATGCACTCTGTTATTTTTCTATCTTCCTTTCAAGTGCTGATTTGTAATTATTTAAGGTAAGGCTGCTGAGTTGACTTTTCAATGATATGTCAGCAGTGAAAGCTTTATAAGAAGAATAAGCACTAAGTTGCCAAAGGATTTCCCATTAATTCTTTTTGGTGGTTGCTGTAATTGTCTTCATGAACTTAATACATATGTGATGACAAGTTCTCCGGGGGTAACCGTGTTAGTCCGTTTCAGCAAAACAAATCTAGATATACACGCATGTATATAGTCACCTAACATACAACAGTTTCCATTTCATGCATTTAATGAAATGGAACTATATCCATGAAAGCTCATGCAATAAATAAATTTGCTAGTTTTTAAAAGTGCCACAGGCCTCCTTGTTTGTTTTAATATATATATATATCTGTTATAGCTTTTATAAATTCTGACTTAGAAATAGAACAAAGCCTTACCAGGGGCATGAGGAGGAGGAAGGAATTTTGATACAAGATTCTTGTCTTTTTCGGAACTTGCTTCACCTTTTGATAGTGATGAATTAAACATTATTTGTGACAGTGTGATAGTGCAGTTCTGTTATATAGTGTAGTTCTGGAATATAAAATGTTTGTAGCTTCTGAGATTTTTAGCCTTCAGTGTAAGTGGCACCCACGGAAGAAAGATAGGTCAGACAAAGATTTTTTTCCCCCCAGTCCTGGCATTTCCTGGCTGGTTTGAGTTCATGTGACAGGCACAACTGCAAACAGATTTGTGTTCAGTTACGTTTTTGTGTGTGCGGACCTGAAGACAAGTCCTGTCATCTTCTAGGTCTGCTACTTGGCTGGTCCTAATGCTGTGATTGAACATGCTAGTGGGAAGCATCAAACCTATCTTAACCAGGAGCATTTGCCTTTGAGAAGGAAAAGTTATGTGTAAGTGTTCTTATAGTGCTCTGTTGCTGCATATTTATTAACTGTTATTTGAGAGTAGCAGGGCTTTGATTTGGGGATGGCTCACGTGTCATCAGAGTAGTATGTGTAAAAGCTGGTGTGCTATTGAATATTTATTGTACAGTCCGTATATATAGGGAGTGAAAATCATTAAAACATAAAGTGTGTTGCCAGCTTGTCTCTCAGAAATAGGATTCCTTGCTTAACCATTGCATTGCAGCCTTCATTAGATTAGTTACAGATCATAATTTCCTTTTGTTAACACTTTCAGGCAATATTTTACATAATTGTAAGTACATTTCCTACTTATGAATTTATTAAACTGAAGTGCAAAATATTAAATATTTATTGACTGAGATGATATTGAATGTACACTCTCCAATAATGCAATTATTTTTCACCTTGCAAGGTGACTAATAGATGATGGGAGTCAGATACTAGGTTTTGCGTGATGGAAATGCAACATGTGACAAGCAAAACTGGTTACAAGGTATACATCTGTGAATCAGTCAGACATAGCTGTTCTTTGAAAATGTATAATAATCATAGCATGCGGTTATTTTAAAAAGGAAGAGTGCCCTGAGAGGACCTTTATGTGTCAAACTTTCTTAAATATTTTTTTTAATTTAAATACTTTGTAAGGTGAGTGGGTGGCATAATAACTTCGTGGTGCAGTTAATATAGTAAGTTTCATTATAGCTGTACACTTTTCAAAAAGTCAATGTAGTATGCAGATGCTGGATTCAGACAGCTGGCCTCTTGTAGGTCATAGGACCCCGCCCCACCCCCCATGGTGGAAACTAATTTGAAGAGGACTGCTTTTATACTGTTTCTGACTAGCTTAAGCTTGTCTAGGTGTGGTGGTTGGCAATTATTTTGTGTGTTGTGTGCATGCTTCAAGTGCCCTCCTTTGTTTTATAAATTGTAGTTTGTATTTCTTTTTAAATTGAAAACTACAGAAGTTTATTCTGAGAATCATTTCAGCAGTTTCTTTGGAAAATCAATTTAATATATGAAGATTAAACTATATCTGGAAGACAACTTGGAACACAGGGGTGTTTCATTTGTTAGGTTACTGTAATTAGTCAGTGCTTATTGAGTTCCACTCCATTGTGACATTGTAAAACCATGTTTAAATATTAACTAGCTAATCTGTTAATTATTTTAAACTATGTGAATAGTATTCAAGGTGTACTGAAATGCGAAAAGTAAACACTACTATATATGTGGGAAGGTATGCTTAATCTGTTGTTTTACTTCTGGATTGTCCAATCCATTGGGGCCAGAATGAGGCCCGCCAAAGGCTTCTATCTGGCCTGTCAGATACAAGAGTAGCCTCCCTACCTGGCAGTTGGAGTTGAGGAGTAGCTCCTCTCCTCCAGCCCTATTCTAGCTGGCAGCAGCCCCTTCCCGGTATGCCCCCCTGGACTCATGAGCTGAAGTGGGTTTGGGAGGTCTGTTATTTACAACTCCCCTCCCCTTTCTACCTGAGCACCACCTGCCTTCACATAGTGGCCAAGTCTGATAGGTAGAGCCCTGCATGGATGCAAATATGTGGATCCGTATCCGATCTGCATCCGCAAGAAATGGTCTGTGTATATCTGTGTTGTATCCACGGATTTCTGCATATTTGCAGGGCTCTGTTGATAGGAACACAGGCCAGTCCAGCATTCTTGGCACCCACCCCTGCAGCAGGCCAATCTGCCTGGGAGAGCCTGGCTGGTGGAAGCTGTCTCTTCTCTCCAATGGGGCTGGCAGCTGGGGGCAGGCAGGAGCCACGTGAGCTAGCGCTCCCAGTTCCCTCCTTCTCCTTCCTCTTTCCAGGCCAGTTAATTTGGGTACTAGTTTGGCAGCTTGCCTGGGACAAGGAGGGGAAGTCACTTCCCTCAGCCAAGATGACAGGCAGGAAGGACCAGGGTTGGAAGCAGATCCCTATCCACTCACCCCGCTGCCAGGCTAAGTGGCCAAATGGGTGATGGGGCACAGCGAGAGGAGAGCCATCCCCATCCACTCTTGTAAGTGGGGCAGGGGGTGGGGAGAGCATGGTGGCCTTGGGTAAGGGGGAGACGTGAGTCACATGACCAGTCGTGTCCTTCCCCCTCCCCCCCCCAACGTTCCTCACCCTCCCAACATCCACCAACAAAAATAAAAGTTGGCACCTGTACCTCGACCAGCCAGCCTGGCACAGCAGCAGCACACTGTCCCTCTGAAATTTGTTCACTGGTCCACAAGTGAGAAAAAAAATTTAATGTAGCCCCTTGCACTAAAAGGTTGGACACCACTGCTTTATTTCTTTGTTACAAACCATAGTAATTTTTAAAAAAATAATTCATTCAAGAGCCTTTGAGTTAAGAGGAGCTTATGTTCATGCTAACTTTAGGTTTACAATCTGTTGTGATCAGACATTGCCATGCATTTTGTGCTTAAGAATGAGAAATCCAATTCACTTCACTAACAAGTTTAGGCCCTTATCCCGCAAAAACTTACACATATGCTTAACTTCGTACCATGTGAACAGTTGTTGGTTGTTTTTTTTTTTTTTTTTTAAGTCAATGTGTTTCAGGATCTGGGCTGTAGTCTGTATTTAGGAGTAGACTCCTAATCCTTACGAGCTGTGCACCATGCTACAAAGTTCCCACTTTATCAAAGAAGATAAAATTGAGTTATTAATCTCATCTGCAAGAGGCATCTCGTCTATTGACAGTGAGAATAGAATTTTTTACATTAGAAGTCCTAGGAAAATAAGCCTGTGAAAAGTGGGCCTTGAGAATGGTGAGTACTGTTAGTTTAATGTGCCTAACTAAATAATCAGTGTTTACAACACTTTGTATTTCTAGTCAGGACTGACATCTAGGGATATCCTCTTTAACTCTTACTGTACCAGAGTTACTATGATAGTTCTTGCATAGATTAGACCTTTTTTCTGCCCAAAATTTCTCTTTATTGCAACATCCTCTTCAGCTTCAACAATGGGAGCTACAGGTAGCCAGGGCTCCCAGCGGCTGCTAGTTCAGCTTTGGGCAATAAAATTTAGAGGTGGGCCAATGGAGATGGTGGAGAGATGGATGGGGGCGGGGGAGAGAAGAGACCTGGTGGGTGGGGGCTGAAGAGGGGTGGAGAGCTGTCTTGGGGGTGGGGGCACACAGCGCTGGCAGTGAGGTGTGAGGATAAAGGGAACACCAGCCTTGGCCCTGTAGCAACACAGTGCCATGCCGGTAGTGAAGGGGCGGAGGGAAGCAGTGCAGCACAGCCCCAGGTCTGGAGTGGCTCGGTGCCGGCGGGGGAGAATCGGTCAAGGCGGCAGAGCAGGCAGAGACCTCGAGTGGGCTGGAAGTGGCATGTAGGCTGTATTTTGCCCATCTCTGTACTAATTTAAAATGTGTGCCGTCTAAAACACAGAGGTTTGTGTAGCTCAAACGCTTGTACCTCCACCAATAAAAATTGGTCTGGTAAAAGATATTAGTCACGTACCTGGTCTTTATTGTCTCCTGGGACCAGCACAGATACGAGAACACTGCATGCATCTAAAACACCAGCAGCTTCTTCAGATCTTGTTTACACTAACACTCCCACCTTTAGAGTGAAACTAATGATTATAATGGGGAAACTTTCTGGTGCCCCAAAAAAATAAGCCTAGTATAAACACTACACTTGTGTCTTGACATACTTCTTTTAGTGAGTGGTGAGACTGGGAGAACACAAGATGGGGAGAAGAGTAAAGCCTTTAAATTAAACTTCTGTTTGTCCATAAAAGACTCTTGACGGTGATTGTTACACTAACTATATATAGCATAGAAAATGTCTTTTAATTTTCTACTTCAGCTATTTCTCTGCTGGTATAATTTGAATAATTCATAAACTATGTAAAGGTAACCCACTGACTGGAAATGCAGTATATGATGATGTCTGCAGTGGTTCACATCCATGAATGCTAACTTCAGGGCAGATACCCCAAGCTGGTTGTGTGGTCTGTGATTTCACCAACCCAGTAATAAATACAATGCTTCAGGAGTTCACAACATTCTTACCGTAGAGTCACAAATTGTTTCCTTTGGGCATTTCAGTTTATCCTGCTGCCTAGGCAAGCTGAATTTAGATGACAAAAAATTCAGGTTGCTTATGGTCTGTAGAGATTAGTCACTTACTCCAGGTCAATTTGTAGCTTAAATCTGACACAAAAGGCAACACTTGTAGCCAGTCCTATAGTAAACTAACTAAGGATTTTGTTAACTTAGGAAAAAGAATTGAGAAAACTCTTTATAAGTTAAAAGGCAATTTATGCACACACATTGGTTGCAGTCTGTGATCCCAAATGGTGACAAGAGTTACAGCAGTCTGTCAGTGCTAAGTCTTTTGGGCTTAGTGCAGGTTGACTCTGGGGATCAGTGCTTTGGTTTTCTAAGTCCTGCCTTGAGAGAGTCCAAGCAGCAAAAGATGAAAAATTTTCTTCTTTGGGAGTTCATGCTGATGGTATGAGCTCTTTTGTATGTGGTCTTTATTGGTGTGAAGGGGCAGTTATCTAACCTGTGTATTGTGATGGCCAATGGAGGTTCATTTAGCTTGGATAGCCTTCTTAATGATCTGGAGATGGTCTCTTCTGACAAGCTGACAGTTTCATGTCAAACGTATTTTTACAGTTATAAAGCAAAAACTTAAGTTTTACATTATAGCTTGTGATGAAGATAGATACTGTAAGTGAGATTATGAAATGCATCTAAATAGCTTCATTCATTAAAGTCTAAACATACTGTTAGGAGCTCAGTACCCATCTTAACCAAACTAAAGGTGAAACAACCTGGTTTCCAGCAGTGGATTTGTTAGTACCTGTTTGAGGCCTAAAGCCTTGGTAAGAGCTGGTACCTGTACTTGGTTTACCAGCACAACACAGTAATTTTCAAAAAAGGATTTAAAAGTAGTTTCAGATACTTCACCTTCCCTTGATTCCTTGTAGCATTTTTACTAGCTTGCTGGTTGTATTTTCTTATTTTTCAGTTTGGGATTTAAGTCCCTCATTATATAAACTTGCACAGATGATAGAGCAATCTGACTATATACATAGTGCAGTCAAATGCACAAAGCATACTAAATAAATTATTTTTGTGATATTTTGTGACATTTCCATTCTAGAAGCTTTAGTGGGAAAACAGTATTGATTAAAATAGACACTTCTTAAGGAAATTGATTATGCCCTTTTGAGATAAATTGCTGTGTGTTGGCACCTGGTAATATTTTTTGATTGTTTTGAAGGAAAGCTTGTATAAAAAGTACTTCTATATAGAATATAGCTGGTATAGGAATCAGTGGCCACTCCTTGTTTGCAGACACCGCTCAGGTATCACAGTGCACCCACTTCCCTTGCTACCCCACCCCTCCCCTGCTCCCCACACTCCTCCTTGCCACCCCCCCACGGCCATTCCTGTTCTCCCTTGCCCTGCCCTGCCCTGCCCTGTCATGCCTCCCTTCCTCCTCTACATAACTCTCACTTTTTTGGGGGCAGGGTGTAGCCTTTTCAAGGTTTCAGAAAATGTGGTTTAACAAACAACTGAAAATCTGTTGTGTATAGTTCTGAAAATGATACTTACCTAAATGTTGCTATAAGGAGGGTGGCTGTTACTGGAGAATTGTGTTTAAGTATGAAATGTAAATTTCTACTTTTACAGAACCAAAGTGAATTTCTAAACCAATGTTTATTTTTTGACTGTTTTAAATTTTATTGATAGTAAGATCAGTTTTTACTGTGCCTTACCTATTCAAAATTTGCCCCTGAGCAACAAAAGAACTACAATGTGTCCCCTCACCCATGAAGGTTGGATGCTCCTGGTTTAGACTGAGTTATCAAATTGAAAAGGGGAAACCTCAAAAGTGTGTTAGTGTTGCTTAGTTGATAAAAGTTTGGGTTTTACTTAAAAATCCCAAGCCCTGTTACAGCCATTTCTCATCTTCCAGGTTAACAGTGTAATAATGACACGCTGAAGTTAATAACTCTTGCAAGTGATGGAATGTTTTTAATTGACTGAAGTTTTACAGACTTTAATTAATGTATGTAAAGGGCTTTGAAGACAAAAAGTGCTATATAAATGCTAATTAGTGTAAGAATGTTCTGTGGAGACTTTACCCTTTTTCAGATTTGTTCTGTTCCTATACTACTTAAACCAGCTTGTTTAGAAGAGTAATTACTTCTTGTTGTAACTGATCTTAACTGTAATACTGTGCAGGTTAGCATTAACATGTAAATAGTATTTGGAATACATTCAAATGCATGTATTTACTAGTATGTAACAGCTTATGTATTTATATTGATTAGATCAGGGGTCTCAAACATGCGGCCCATTGCCTTAAAACTATTTTGTGCGGGCTGCAATGACACGATAGTTACCGATATTTGCAACATCATTGTGTGGAAAAGTTTCAGTGGTGCAGCCCTGTGGCTAATGTACTAATCCTCAAGCAGCCCCCTACTAGCCCTCATGCAGCCCTCGTGGTGATTTGAGTTTGAGACCCCTGGATTAGATGGTAATTCATATTTTTTAAGATGCCTGTCCTGAAATTCTATATAGTAAGATCCAGAATTAAAGTGAAAGTGAGTACAGAACATAAGAATCTTGACAGATATTTTACAGCCTGAAAGGAAATCCTTGCAAATTTGCTGTGACTTTTAAAACAGATAAACAGAAATCTCACCCACTATTCTTCTACTAAAAGACTCCCCCCACCTATTATGTTATACTGTCTTGAGTAACAACACGCAAATGTGACTACAATAATACAAATGTTCTCTAATCTTATAGGCGTTGATCCAGCAAAAGTGCTGAAACGCATATCTGAAAGTGTTTTCCTTTGTGTGTCCTGTTGAAAGATGATGCCTTTTTCCTAAGTTTTTTCTCTGCCTTCATGTTGCTTGCTGTTTAGATGAGCCAGGATCCGTTGCTAGACTGAATTTGTCAGAATGCAGCCAATGATAATGCTGCTGCTTAGGAGGGGAGAAAAAAAAGTATTTCTGCATCTTCAAAAAATATTTTAAAATCTAGAAAGTTAATACTGTGGCTTTAGTATTTTACCCAAGAATGGAATTTTAAATGATTTATTTTTTGTGATGTCTGAAAGAAAGCTGCAAACTGAGCAATGTATTCTTTTAGGTTTCATAGCTTGATAACTACTGCAGTTATTTTGAACCATAATGAAAAAGCTGGAAAGCGAGTTGTGGAATTCTTTATTTTCAGACAACATCTTTGCCTGTGCATTTTTCATTGATATTTATGCTATCTTGGTAATCACACACATTTTTGTTCACTTGAGTAAACTGCAAAACAAACATTTACATGCACATTCTAAAATAACTTTGGCTCTTAGAAGGAACTGCTTTGTTGGGTGGACTCTTTATTGTGTACACAGCAACAAGACATTGGTGTCATAAATTAAATTTGTGTTTTGGCTTTCCTTTGATTCTTAAAAGCACTCTGTTTTTTGTCTGTGCTCAATCTTCTGTTATACCAGTGGTAGACAAAATTGGCTCACAGCTAGGCACTGGCAAGTTTTCTTTTGGTCGTCGTTGGGTGCTCCACCATTATATTTCTGCAGTGGAGCTAGGTGACAGGCTGCTAAAACTGGTCGATATGGTGACCAGAAGTGTGTTATTTGTCGAGGCCTGATTGATACTTCACAAATCAGTAGTTCCAGTTGGATTTCAGGGAGATTGAGTTCAGTGTAGGAAGAGGGGAGAAATCAGTACTTTGTTGCATTGCACTTGGGTTCATTCATCCTCTCCACTGTTGCTTTACTAGGAGATGGTCTGCCTAGTAATGTTCTGTCTACACATGCCATGGAAACGCAAATCTGACTGATGCATTTTGATGCAATTTTTCTTTCAAGGCATCTGGACTGGTATAAGGACGGCAGTAAACTTATGATGCCACAGTTCACTAGAAGTCAACAGATTTTGCACATGTAAAATAGTAACAGTCTTATTAGGCAGGATCTCATTTGTTTCAGTTGTAGAATGGAGAAAATGCAGTACATAACTGACATGGATTCCTTCCTTTTCTGAATGAGTGAAGAACCTAAGCTTTTGTGTTTAAAAAATTAAGTTTTTAGTCATCATCATGAAGAAAGTTTCTAAGTATAAACCAATAGGAATGGCATCTTCCTCGCTCTGAAGACAGTTTCTTTGTCTCTCCTGCTCAGTTTTTCTTCTGCAGCAGAATAAAAATCTAATGAGTCCTGTCAGTTTTTCTGCATCTGCTTTGGAGAGCTGCATATCCAGGCACTGAAATGAATTACTAGCTAGTTTTAGATTAGCACATGCACCCCTTCTGTACTCTAGTGGTCACACATTTTGAGAGATGGCTGTAGTCATAGAGAGACCTCCATCATAGCCATCAAAATGGTGGCAGAGGGATAGAAAAGGGGGATGGGCAACTCTCCAGAAACTTACCTTCACAGACTCTAGGGGCGTCTGACATTTTAGACAAACATCAGAAGATAAAAGATGGATCCTCTAAGCAGGGTTCAAGGACACCATTTGGCTTGACACTAAGGGCTTGTCTACATGAATAAACTGATTGGATTACATATTGTGCAGTATGCTATTCTGCAACAGCTGTTCCAGAATAGCTCCTTGTATAGAGATGCTGTTATGAATAAGTCACTTTGTTAGGGAATAAATAGTGTGTTTCCAGAGGGAAGTAACCATTTTAGAATGAAACCACTTGTATTCTATAATAGTGTGTATTCACAGTTATTCTGAAATAGATATTGGGGAATAGCGTACTCTGCAGTAGCGGTTCTGATCAATTTTCCCATGTAGATGAATCCTAGTAGATATTATATACCAGGGGTGGCCAAACTTATGGAACTCAAGAGCCTTACAAGTTGATTATTAAACCTTCAAGAGCTGCACTGAGGCGTATAGCCATATACTTTTACCTAATAAATTGATTTGCTGACGTTCTTCTGCATGCCACACTTTTTCATTCAAGAGCCATGTGTGGCTCCTGAGCCGCAGTTCGGCCACGCCTGTTATATACCATCCTTCCTTTTACCCAGCAGCTCACTAGGGAAGAGAGAGGAAAGTGTTTTGGGGGGGGTTTGCAATAAATCTGGGCATTGCTTTTGGATAGTGTGTGGGGGGGTAGGTTTTATATCCATTTTAGTTTAGTAGGTTTAATGTTGTGACTGATAGAAGTCATGCAGCATTTCTAGACTGTCAAGATTTGGGTGGGTAGATGTGTGTAGAGGCAGTAGGGAGAGACTGATGGGTTAAGTTAGAAAACTATCATGTACTTGTTAATATAGGAGATGTTTTGTGGGCAAGGATTAGCAATGTAGTTAAACACAATGCTGTTGAGAAGGAAGAGGGTAGGAGAAACAAGATGCTAAAGAAGTGGAGAGACATGATGCTTACCTATAGAAATATAGGCCTATATATAGCTGTTGTCACAATATTATCTTGAGTAACATGATCTCATAAAGAAAAGGGAGGGAGGAAAATAACAGGGAGCAGCCAAGAAGGGACAGATAGTCTAGCCAAAGCAAGAGAGATATACTAAGTCCTATTATGTGTATGTAATCAAACATTGTTTACCATTTCTAGAAGGATTATATTTTAGGCTAATAGCTGTTGGGTTCCTTGTTTTTCAAGGTGTGCCATACATCGCCATTTACCAAATTGTGTATAGAGGGTTGTAGATGGGTTGGCAACATGTGATCCATCTGACGGGCACCTTCTCGTGATGGTGCAGGGAATTGCTTACCTGGTTCCCCATCTGGTGCTATGTCTCTTTCACAGCCTTAATGGTCCTCTGTATGACCTCTGGCTAAGTCCCCATAGTCCCCCACAAGCCCCTTCTGGGGTATAGTCTAGTCCTGGCTGGCTCACTTGCTTCAGTGGCTGCTACTGTCCATGTACTGCTGACATGCACTACTGGCAGCCTTGGGGAGTTGGGTGGAACCCAGGCCTACCCACTTCTCTGAGCCCTGGCCTAGGAACCTTATACGCTCCATTGAGTGTCGCCTCAACCATTTTCACCTCTGTTCAGCCTGAGCCTCATGAGATTCCCCTGGGCCGTATCCACACTTTCCCAGGTAGCTGCTGCCCTTGTCTGAAGGCTAGAGTCTTGCTGAACCTTGGCAGTACCCCAGGGAGCTGTTCAGGGTCCTGTCTCCCACAGCCCCACTGACCGTACAACCTTTCCCTTTGCAGGCCTGGGGAAACTGCCTGGAGCAGGAGCTGCAGCCTTGGCTTTATACTGACTTTATACTCCTGGGCCCTCTGTTCCCATTGGCTATTCCCGTATCTGGGGGATTTTAACTTCTTCCACTCCACAGTGGGAAAACCACCCCTGTACATGTGGAATATTGGTAAAAGCAGAAAAACCCTTCTTCTGTAAACTAGAATGGAGAGTAACAATTTAGAGAGTGTAATTGTTGGCCATCCTGTCTGGTGAGTGAGATTCATGAATGAGAATATTTTTCTGGTGATAAATTCTCCAGTCTCCTTTTCCTTCCTTGCTTTCCCATACATTCATTCCAAGTTCCCCAGTGCATGAATTTGCAATTAAATCACTTTTTTTTTTTGACTGCATCGTGGAGAGCATCATTTGTTCCCCTAGATTCTCCTTGGGTTTCTTGTATCAGGTATAGTTACTAGAATAAAACAGATAATAGCAATTTACTTATAGCATTGTGGTCTGATTTAAAGAAATTATTGTATCTTTTGGGATTTTGCTTATCTCTTGGTTTTTAGAACATCTGTACCACAGAAAGCTTTTTTGATCTCTGTAAGTGCAGTTTGAAGGCTTCATCCATTGAGAAAAAGTGCTTGTTGGAGTGAGGCAGACAGCATTGTTTTAAGGCAATTAGGGTCTCTTAATATCTGATATATTTCAGTTGCTGAGGCATAGCTGTTAGGCTATTTAAGCAAAACAAACAAGGAGTCCTGTGGCACTTCTAAAGACTTGGCAAATTTATTTATTTCATGAGCTTTTACCCATGTAAGCTCCTGTGATAAATAAATTTGTTGATCTTTAAAAGTGCCACAGGACTCCTTCTTTATTTCAGTTGCTGTTATCGTGTTTCAGCAGCATTGTCTTCCTTGCAACATTCAAATTAGGATGGATCAATAAGAGAGTCTCTTTTAAAATAGGCCATCCTTTACATAGTAAACCAGACAACTCTTGTCAGTTGGTAAACTTGAAGCTGCCTTTTTCTCTATCAGTAGTAGAGCCAGATGCAGTTTATCTTTTAAATCTTGAAATGCATGATACGACTGTCTGGAACAAGTTTCTTTTCAAAGCTCTGATGCATAATTAAGGTTGTCTGTCTAAACTTGGACCTAGAAGGCTGTAAATGGACATGCTTTTGTGATTTTTCTCCATTTTCTTAGTTCACTTGAAGGAGGAGGGTGGTGGTCCCCCCCACCTATCTTTAAGTATGAAAGTTTCAGGCTTCTTCTCTTGTGGCAGTTCATTTTATGTCCGAATCTCTGAAATTTCCAGGAGTTGCCATAGCCTGACTACTTTAGATGAGAGTGCCTTTTTAACAGTGGTAGATCCTATGTTCTTCATGGCTGTGTGTGTGTGTAATATATATATGCTGTTTGCATCCCCAAAGAGTGAATATGAAAACCTAGGATATTTGATCATGGCCTTGCCTCACAAGATCTAATTTATGTTTTTAACCTTTCTACTTATGTCATCATCATAGAGTCTAAGTAACTACAATTATTCAGAAAAAGTAACATTCACTTTTTTCTTTGCATCCTGTGGAAGCAGTGTTGGATACAGACACACAGTCTCCTTTACAGAAATGCTAACACACACCCTAATTTGGACATCCTAGTTCAAAGATCTATTCAGCACCCAGGCCCTGGACAGCTCAACCTATAGCATAGGCTTTGTCAGATAGCGTTTGCTTTGCTAACCTCTAGAAAGCAAGGTACCTCCAAGAGTCATGTGCTGTAGGTTAGTGTTTTGTTTTAGTTTTGCCTTAGAGTGGGAGTAGGGAATTTTTTGTTTCAGATATTGGAGTTACTTTAGTGGGATTGAACAAAATTATTCCCCAGTTCTCGTTAGATGTAGGAAGCAGCGTTGGCAGTGTTGAAAGACAACACAGATGGCTTTTTCTCTGGAAAGCCACCCTCCAATTTTCCTTAGTCAGAGCAGCTTTCCATCTCCAAGTCCTTATGTTTTTAATGTCCTCATGAATCTTTAATTTCAGGTTTGACTTCTTTTGAACTTGCTACCACCAATATCTTTTCAGTTTTTGTTGGGGAAAGTACATTTCCTTGTTGGCACTGTACCTGCAATAAATAAAATACACAGAGAGAGAGGGAGGGAAAAAAATTAGTAGAAAAGTTTGTTGCCTTGTCTTGAGGTTTTTTTTCTCTGTTTTAGTTCTTTACTTGTATAAAGTTCTCCTTGGGATTAATCCTAGTTCTCTGCCCAAGATATTTGTCTAGCTTTCCCTTTAATGAGGATTGCCATGACTAGTTTCTGCCTTCCAATAGAGGAGAAAGAGGATGACCCTATGCATTTTGGCCCTTTCTTCTCACACAACTAACTCAACCCCCTTTGCGCAGTTTGTTGCACACACTTTTCAAATGAAAACACTTAACAATTTGACCTGAGTGAAATAAATCTGGAGAAACTTCAGAAAACATTATTCTGATATACATTGAGTTATTGTAGAGAAGAAGTCTTGAGCAGTGAGGAAGCTTTCTGAAAGTGTGATTAATCTTTTGAACTAACAGACATCTGTTTCCTCCCCACCCCCAGGTGAGAATCTAAAAAAATCTATTCTAAAATAGTCCCTTAGGGTAAAGACAATTTTTGAATCTAGTGAAGCTGAAGGTAACATACAAAGACAGAGGAAGAAGAAGGAATAAAAGTAAATATTTAATAGCTTATGAAACAGAAATGGAAAAGACAGTAAGACTTAGACTCTGATGTGTGAACACAGGACTTGTACATATTCCAGTAACTTTTTTCTCTTTCTCTTTATGACCTTGCCTGAAGAGAACTATGTTGCCTGAATTTTTTTCCATTGTTAAGTTTAAGATAATGGAATAATCTTTTTCTACTTAATGTTATCTTTTAAAAAAATAGTATGACATATTTCCTATGTTTATCTGAACCTGATGGTAAATATCATTCCACTTTTTAGACTAAAGAAGCCTCTGTTTATGCATCACTTGTTAAGCGGTAGCTTCTGAGAGAATACTGTTAGCTTTACCTTGTTTACTAGAAGGATACCAGTCTTTTTTTGCTTGCTTGCTTGTTAGTTTTTAAATTTCCCCTTATTGAAAGATATCACCTGCATCTCAGGAAAAGTTATTAAAATATAATGTAGGTATTTCTACAACATAAAAATGGAAAAATCAGTATTAAACAAAATGAGTTTAAAATGTTTTCTCATTGCATTGTATAATCTGCAACTCCAGTTAAGAGTCCTGTATAACTAAAGTGTAGTTAAGGGTTCTGAACTGTGCTTTGTTTAGGTTGGATTTCTGCCAGATAACCTTGGGAACTGTGGCAAAACTATTTGGTATTTGCTGGTGAAGCATTTTAAGGTGTTTTTAAATACTGCTGTCACCTGAAGCATCTCTTCCATGCATATCATTTCTGAAACCCTAAAAAAATACAATTCAGGACTAGTGTATGTGTGAAATAATGCACTGATATAAGCCTTAAAGTTTTTTAGGTAGAATTATTTAACTAGTATTTTTGTTCAGCTCTATTGAGTGTTGAAGATATGAATATTTTCACTATTTTTTATTCTTTAAATCTTCATAGAATGTTCTAAGGCTGTAAGTTGGAAGAAGTATTGAAGTTGGCGGTCTGTGGAAAGCAAGAAAAAAAGTGTTAAAGTGGTGAGCCATTGCTGAGATAGTGAAGTGTTGAGAAAGAATGAGTGACAAGCTGCTTCCCTAAAAATATTAGTGATGGATGGGACCCCCTGAAAATAGGGGTCAATAATAGATATGCTGACACAATAAGATTGTATCACAGCATTGCGCATTTTGTAAAATTGGCTAACCTGCTAGTGCACAAGAACTTATTTGGTTACAAAAATCTGTGTAGCTGAAACCAGAATTTTA
This sequence comes from Podocnemis expansa, assembly GCA_007922195.1. NCBI lineage: Eukaryota > Metazoa > Chordata > Testudines > Podocnemididae > Podocnemis > Podocnemis expansa. The sequence goes on from ML682220.1 coordinate 654,067, forward strand.
GCCTGAACTAGTTCTGGCATTTACTGTGGACTCAGATTTGTCTCATGGTTCTTCTGCCATTCCCGCCCCAAATAACAGTAAAATAGAAAGTTGCATTGCTCTTTTACCTGCTTCAGAATGACTTATCCTTTTTTCTTTTTTTTTTTTCTTTTTTTTTTTTTTAACCATTGAGCTTTTTTCCAGTAATTCCAGCCAGTTCCCCTGGCTTCCTTAGGCATTTGAGTGCTGAATGGTAGCATTATCAGGCTTGTCAGATATCCAGCTTGTCTAGAAGTAGAATAAACTATAAGCAGTGGCATTTTAATCCTCTGCATTGTGTGTACTGTAGTAAATTAGTGTGTAGAGTTTGCAGTCTAGCAAGTCTCTGTGTACATCGGCCAGTCTTAGCTTTGAAGAGCTCAGGTTATTTTATTTTATTTTTTAAATAAATAAAAAGCCTCCTGTGCTTGTTTTTCTGGAGCATGTGGTTTGTTGCCTACATTGTGATGACAAGATTACCCTGTCTTCATAGTTACTCTGCTTTTAACTAATCTTGGTTAATATAGGAAATCAGTGAATTAAAGGATTGTTAATTTCTTTCTCTTCCTAAAGATTTTTGTATGTACATAGTTCATCACGTGTAGAAACTGATTATTTTTTTCTGTTATACCAAATCCTTAATTATAGCATGGTTCTGAATGTCCCTGAAACTGTTCTCGTGGGTTTGAAGTGGGCCCACAAACTGCTTCAATTTTGCATTTATTTGTATCCCTGCTGCTTTTTTGGTGGCTTTTGTACCCTTCAGATCAGTAAGATAGACTGTTACTCTCTTGTTTTTAAAACTAATCTTGTGCTTGTGTAAAATGTTAAATTGACAGCGCGTATTCACACTGTAAGTTAAGGACTTAGCTGGTGTTTTGCAGTCCTAAACTGGAAGATCCAGCTGGAAGATGAAAGAGAAGGTTAGTTGCCTTACTGGTAACTTTATTTTTCATAATGCCAGGACATCTGCTGGTCTGGAGACTACTGAGTTAGACTTGCTCATCCCCCTCCAAAGGAAGCAATGTAGGTTGTAGCCTAAAATCAGTCTTCCCTCCAGTGAGTTCAGATTCTTTTTTCTGGTCTGCTGCAGCACCTGCATGCACTCCCTAAGAACTGAAACTATGTATAGTAAAAAACGTTAGTAAAATCATGGTAGATTATTCAGAGGAGTAGCTGTGTTAGTTTGTGTATAGTAAAAGCAGCGAGAGTCCTGTGGTACCCTATAGATTAACAGATTTCTTCGAGCATAACCTTTTGTGGGCTTCAACTCACTTCGACAGATGCAGAAGTAGGTTGAAGCCCACAAAAGCTTATGCTTGAACAAATCTGTTAATCTGTAAGGTGCCACAGGACTCTTGCTGCTATTGTAGATTATAAGATTATTGCAATGAAAGGTATAACATCTACATATTTTAGCAAGAGAAATAAATTGGTTTAATTGGAAATTTGATCTTTTTTGACTGTGCATACTTAAGACATAGTCTGTGTATAATCAGGGGTGTCAAACTCACTTGGTATGATGGGCCAGATTTGACTTAAATGTACTTCAGGTGGGCTGTACATACTATAAATCAAAACACCATGACACACTTGTGTAATCTCAGAGTGCAGTGTGTGAAACTGCACCCTGCCATACTCCTCTCTCCCTCTCTCTCTCTCTCTGCACTAGGGACAGAGTGTGGTCTTGTGGAGCACAGTCTTAGATACTCAGTGCTCCATGACGTCATGAGACCTGATACTCTCATGGAATTGTAGGGTGCTTGGCATGTGAGACACTCCCTCCTCCTTCCCTCCCACCCTGCTTAGGGAGAGTGTGGTCTTCCAGAGCCCAGTCATGGGCTGGATGGAAGAGATTTGTGGGCTGTATTCAGCTCCCAGGCCATGTGTTTTACACCCCATTTTATTACATTTCTCCTTGAAATGACCAAATGTCAAAATACATCTCAGTAAGTTAGTGTGTGCAAATATTTGATCATGTCCACCTGAGTATACATGCAATGTACATATATCATGTATAAATAAACTGTGCACAATTGGTCTAGTTATCAGGATCTGGTTACTAGAAGCAAGTAAACATCATATTTTAAACCACAACATATTCAAATGTCTAAGACTAAAAATTTAAGTAATATCTCTAGCGTATTTCTTAATGTCTGGTTTAGCTAGTAGACTGGTACTTAACAGCCAGATGCACAGATATTTAATACTGACTGTATTATCATTTGCTATAGTATTTAAATATATTAATCAGAAAACTTTAGTTTTTATAAACTGCTTTAAGCTCTATTGGGAACTGTCTAAAGCACCTGACACAAAAAGCGTACTGTGCAGTAATAATAAAAACCAGTGCATAACACTGTATATTGCTGACAGGTACTGGAATTACTGGGGAAGAAAAAACAGAAATCTGTACTAAGGGTCATTCAGTAATGTCAGTGACACCTCTATTTAAGGGAATTCCTGTTAATTTTTTTGGCATTATGGCATACCGTTGGAAGAGAGAAATTCCCCAGTGCAAGCTATATCTTTGGATTTCTGTAATCCTACTGAAAAATGCTATAATATGCTCCTGTATTCTTCTGAATTTCATTTTTAAAATAAAGGCTAATTGTAATATTGGCTGAAAGAAGGTTATTTTATGTCATTTGGAAATGTTTTGGGCTACTTGGATGTCTTGCTTCATGTAACCTCTTGCAGAATATTGGATGTGGGATAAGTGGTTGTCTTTAAGTCTTTTTATAGGAAAAAACAGGAAATGAATGTTAATCTACATTCTTTCACATTTGACTTGTGTATAGCTTCAACTATACTGATAACTTTGTTTTTAACATCTTTTGAATATATTTTAGGATTTTTTTTTAAACATAAAAGCAATAGTATTTAACCATGTAAACACTCTGGATCCATTGCATCAGCTTTTGGAATAGTCTTGTGACGCATTACATCTTGTATCCCATCTCTACATTGATAGTACTTCAGAATAGCAGGAATGTGAATGAAAAGGATCTTTTAAAATGGCTATTCGTCTTGGAAGTTGAGTTTTTGGAAAGTTAGTTCTTCCCCCACCAACTATTTTTCATTACTTTTTTAAGATGCATGGAGACTAGTAAATGAACTATTACCTGACTCTCTTTGAGGAATTAGTTTGAAGTTAGTTACGATTCTCATCACAGTGTGCTGGAATTAAAATCTCATTAAAGTCTGTAAATACTTGTCAAGCTATCTGAAGTGACTCATAATTGAGTGCTCACCTCAGGGCAGACTGGCAAAACAGGTGGTATGTTCTGTAATTACATTTTACCTAACTAGTAGCAAATGTGAACTTGTGGATCACTGAATCCGTTTGACCCTGGAGTCACAGAGAAACTGGGGTTTCTAAGGAGGACTGTCTTACTACCAAGACAAACTGAACTTAGTTGACAAATGGTCACTTATGCCAAAGATAACATCACATTTAAGATGCTTCCAGGCCTACAAGTCCAGCAGAGTACCCAGTATCAATAGGTATACTAAATCTTACATCAGAGAAAGTGCTATTGGCAGTTCTAAATAAACTAAACTAACTAAAAGGTTTGTTAGCTAAGAAAAGGGAGCGAGCATTATTGAGAAATTAATGCAGGTAAAATATATGCACAGGTGAGTCAGTCTGCTACGTCCCTGCTACCATTTGGAATTATCATCTGCTAATTTCCCAAAACTCTTAGGGTGGGGATCTCTATTTTCTTGTTGTTGTAGATTGTTAAAATTCGAACAGTCCAGAGATGAAGGATCTTTCCTTGAATATTAAAGCTTCATCTCAGAAAAACCAAACTGACAGTGTCATTACCTAAATTGGCTTTTTCCTTTTGATGATGGAGAGTGAGGAATGCATTCTGAATCTTGATTGCTGATCACCACTTGCTTTGAAATTAGCACATTTTTGCTCTTCATTTGCATTTCACAAGGCTTCTTTCTTGTTTCTTATAGGGATATACACACTGAAAATGTTTGCTATTACTTTATAACAGGGCACAGATAAGCAAAAACAATGCAAGTTATAGTCCATTAGTTTTCATGACGTTTGAACACCAAATATGCTTCTAAGAATTACTTTGATCTATAGTAATACAAAAGTGAATTGACCTGAGGCTCCAGCATGAGCTGTCACCTGGTCTGCTACTGTTGCAATATTCATGAATCAACAGATAAATCCATGCAGAGTGTGCTGAGACTTCTGCTTGTTGTTCTTTATTATCTTTCCATATTCTCTTTCTGTCCTTTAAAAAAAAAAAGTTGTTGAAGTATATAGCACAGTAGTCTATAAAATACAAAAATATTTATACAATTTATAATCAAGACCAAGATAATTACATTCCTAATCAAGATAATGGAGAATTCACTAACACGGCTTTGTCTTTGTTAGACCTGTAAAGTTCGACTCAGTGACTTGACAGGAAGGTATTGTAAATGACACTACTGAAAGTGAATGCGTTCATGATTCTTAAGATGAATCCCTTGAGCATCTGGGTCCTGAGATCTAATGATACTGATGAAGATGTAGATACTCCCCAGCCCCAGATCTTTTTACTCACCTCAGTATACCATCATTTATATGAAGGAAAGAGACACTTTTAACTCTTCTGCCCAACGTAAGTGGAATAAGTAAATTAGTCTGTAAGGTGATTTCCCCTTGCATTCTCTTCCCCCTTCTCTGTCCCCTTTCACCAATCTAAGAAATTAATGTCTTCTGAAATGGTCATATAAAGAACAGCTAAATAGGGAAAACTGGGAGAGGGAAAATGTCAAAATGTAAGAATATAGGTGAGGTCTGGTATCTTGTTCCATTCATGTAATTTGCTCTCAGGGTTTGACTTTTTAGCCATTTTCCAGCTTTTTCCATTTCAGAATAGACATATGTTTTAAATAATATTTTAAGTGTTGTGTCACTCTAATTATTAGCACAATAGTGCATAATTTGATCTGTTAAATAAACTGACAAATGTAGAATAGGCCCAGAATACTAAGATTACTTTTGAGGTGTACAAATTAAGGATTGTTTTTAAAAAAATTAAATTAAAAGTTGCAATATTTAAGGTAAGTCAGATACAAAATTTAAACTCCATTGACCCAATCATACCTATTTAACTTTGATCTATATGTATTGCTTAGCATTCCTCCCAGGTGTATTTTTTAATACTGCATTTTTTTTTGTTGTTGTTGATTGGTTTTCCTTTTTTCTTTATCACTGCTACCTCTATTCCTCCAGGAACCAATAGGTTATTGGTAAGTATATCAATTAAATCAGATTTTACAAAGTTTTGTCTTAGTGAGGAATTATTACCCTTCCTTACTTGGTTGGAAACTTTTTGTAGACTACAGACAGTAGTCTGTTAGCTGTACTTTCTCAGGTCTCCATTACGGCCTTGTTTGTTTTAGTAGAGTGATAGTAGTATTCAAGCTCCCTGAGATACTTTGTCTTGTGCATGCTGTTAAGTGGCATCCGTTTCTGTATAGTCCACTTGGATGCTGCCTTCTTCTGGAGCTTGCTCTTTCGTCTGCTCAGTTGCTCTTAAGAATTTGTCTTTGTCTATTCCATTTGTTTTTGTTCCAACTTTATTCGTGTTTTGATCTGTCTGCTCATAAGATTCCTCAGCTTTTGGGAAGATGTTTTACATCTAAAAGCCTTAATCATTCTTGTTAATTGTCACGCAGGTCTTGTCATTTTGTGTCTTCATTTCTTTGACTCCTTCATTAAGTGGACATTCTCAGCATGGTGTTCTCATTTTTTCCTCCTGTTGTCATGCTTTATATAATCTTCATCTTATTCACTGTTGTCTTGTACAGTATTAAATCTTCAAGATATTTAAATCTATACTTTCTCTTAAGACCAGGACTTATCTGATCTTGGATCAGTTCTTTCCATCCTTTCTCTTAAAATAAATGAAACAACATCATGTTAACTCACAACAATTAAAAAAAATCAATGCAATTTTTGATGTGGCATAAATTTTACTCTGATAAAACAATTTACATTAAACCTATTTTAAATTAATATTAAATATTTGAAATTTTTTCATTGATGTGAAACAAGGCCATGTTTTTGCTCAATGGCCTTTTTGTGCACGTTTTGGTATGCTATCATTAAAACTGCAAACCTTGTGACGATGAGAATTTGTGAGCAAAAGTAAAAATTTAGCATAAGATACTCCAGAGGCAAGCTGTATAATTGTTTTTAGGCTTTAACTCAGGGATGGTGCTGGTTTTATTTTGTATGGGACTAAGCATGCTCGCTGGGAAACTCATTTTTAACTTTTTTGTGCCTCTGTTTGGTTCTTTGCAATGGGAATAATTCTGTGTTATTGGGAGTTCTGAGTCTTTATTTACTTTTAAGACAAGAATCTTAACTTCAGAGTCCTATAGTCCTGCAGTAGATTAACTGAAATGTTTTTAGATCCACAACAATATTTCCACTACATGTAACTTCTTGGTGCTAGAAGATACGGTGCTAGAGTGTCCAAACACCCACATGATCTATCTGTTAAAATGTAATGGGCTCGTTGATAATAGTTAAAAACTTTAACTCACATGCAGATACTTGCTGAAATACAGTTCACAGTGTCAAATATATTAACTCCTCTGTCTCTATGTCCATGCAGCTGTCCGAGAAAGGAATTATGAAGCAGCACTGCATTGCTGAGATTTTTTGTCTAGTTTGACTTTGTAATATAATAGCAATAGCAATCCAGGGTTCCACTTACGTTTTATAGGATTTATTTCTTTTCTGTTAAATCTCATGGAAATTAGATTTGTTGACAGTCTTTCCATTTAAATATATTATTTCTTACAGGTAAGAAAAATAATTCCTTGGACATGAATGTTTACTTTCTAAGAAGTTTGAAAATTAATATAGTGATAAGCCTATGGAGGTTGAAAATTAATATAGTGAACAAACACTGTAAATTAACTTGAAAACACTATAGTGATTTGAAGTTAGAACATATTTTTGAAAACAACTATCATGTGGGTGAACTCTTCCAATTTCTTTAGGCATCTACCTATTTCAAGGCCCCTCTTCTCTGGGGGGCTGGTGGTTATGGAAATGTTGCTGAAATTGGTACCTAGGCTGTGCACTCTGGCAGGTTCCCCCAGCCCTTTACAGAGGAGTTTGACTGCTCAGTGGGACAAAGCCGGCTGTTGGGCTTGTAAGTAGGAGGAATGACATGTGACAGCCCAGGGAGGCAGATAACCTTTACTGGCAACCTAGGGAAGGAGCTAATTTATGACTTTTACTTCCCAGCATTACCATGTGGAGAGCAGGATGGAGAAGAACCCCCCCCCCCTAAGTGCTACAGAGGTTAGGAGGCAATGCTGCTGCCTTGGGGGGATGAAGTAATCTGAGGTGGAATCAGAGGAGTGATGGCTAATGAACCTGACACAGAAATGATAGCTGGAACTAATAAGTTAGGTGGAGGGGAGAAATTTTATGCAAATAAGGTGGTTTGTCAAATATGCATGTATGGGCATTATTTCTTTTGCATAAAACCCCAGGTTGCCAAATACACACTCAGGAAGTTTGGTACCACAAACCAGTGCAGGGTCTAACTTTGTTTGCAATGCTAAAATACACTAGTCCCTCAAACCATAGCCCCTTTCTCAGGCGCCTGCTGAGTGGGCCCAAAGAACACAGTCTCCTGCTGGCTCAACTCTGTGCTCCCAGTCAAACCCATTCAATGCTCTGTTTCAGCACCCCTTGTACGTAGCAGCGCTTGGTGCTGGCACTGTGAAACATGCCCTTTAATGGAGCACTTCAGTGGAGCTGTTCCATTGTGCCCAGGATAATGCCCCATTCACCTCACCCTAATTACAGCTCTGCCCCCAGTTAATGCTGTCTATCACCACACCCCTCCGTAGACCCCTTTACTGGGGTTCGGGAACTCCATCAATGCACAGAACTCTCTGCTGACACAGCAGAGTAGATTCTGCCTTTCACATAACCTAACAGTTGTGTTACTGTAAAGGCCTCTGATGCAGTGTGTGACTCTCTTGAAGTGCCCCTGCTTCTAAATGTGGTCTATGGAGCTTGCTCCCATCCTCCATATAAGTCTCCTGTGCCTCCAAAGCAAGTGTTATAGCACTAGCATGATCTCCCTCCCTTATTTTGCACCTGATTCACATTTTGGAAGATTGTCTTTGCAACTGTAAGGATTAAGGACTTGATTCTTCTTTTTAAATAAAAGATTATTTGCAGAAATTGATGACACTCACCTTTAGAAAAAAATGTCTACTTGTCCTGGGACAAGTGAGTGAGTGAAATTGTCAAGCTCTATTTGAAAGTATATTTCTTGTTGGGCCAGAAGCTTTGAAATTATTTGTTTACTGTGTTTTTACAAAAAAGAAGTCCTATGTTTGATTTAATGAGGGTACATAAAAAAAAAACCCATGGGAACTAACTGTGTCAGCTCTTTATTTGCTTTCTAAATGGTTCTGGTTATTTTATAGGATGGTACTCTCCCTGAGAAGCTTGTGCTGTGTGTATATGTGTAAAGCTCTGCAGATGTGAATATCTGCTGACCCATTGTTGGGAATTGGAGCTCAGGTGTGGGTTCTGTTTTTATCTGCCTAGGATGGGACAGTTGCGGCTGCTGCTACTACAGTGTAGCTTACTGGCTAGTCCCACCGACAGCTGTTCCTCATCTGGCTTTCCAGAGCCCATCTGCAATGGCCAGTCCCCACACCTCACTTATCAGCTGATGATGGGCAGCTGACCCCGCCCCCCGCAGCAAGTCACCCAATCAGATGAATGGCAATTGTCACTGAACAGCCCAGGCAGAGACTGAGTAAAAGTCATTCAGATCAGGGCTAGGGAAGACTCTGAACTGAATCAGGAGCTTCTAGCAATTCTCTCCTTTCTGTGAGTCTCAACTCAGCAAAGATGTGGCCAGCCTCAGTGGCCGGTCCCACACTGATGATGATGGGCAGCTGCTCCCTGCCTTCCCCAGCTGCTGGTCACCCCAGGCATCCCATTGATTAGCTCAGGAGGAGGCAATTGCCATTCAGCTGAACAGCTCAGTGATCTTAGCTCTGGCTTCCCAAAGCAAGCCCCAAGTGTAATAAGAGTGATCAGGGCTAGCAGAGGCTCTGAATGCATTGGGAGTTGCTGGCTTGGGGTGACACTCAATAGCTGAATGATCCAGGGCAGGGTGGGGGGGGCTGATTGCCATCAGCTGTTTAGGGGGTGTGGGTGTGGGATCTGGAGCTATTTGGGGTCCATCCAAGAAGTGTGGAGATTAGTTGTGGGTACAGCTGCTGCTCTCTAATAGTTCAAGAGTTGACACAGGCAGCTGTCCCAGAAGTCAAGGCGGTTGCACCACTGCCTTATTACTTTGTATAAAATTTGTTTGACATAAAAACAAGAGTGTTGACACATTTATTAAACTCCTGCTTTCTTAGGGTATGTCTTCACTGATGGTGGCAAAATTGCAGCAGTCAGTATGGTGTTCTGGGAGCGCTGAGCAGCAAGTCTGAACTTGCTGTGGCGCTCCTGGAAGTTGGCACCAGAAGTCCTGGGGATAAGGAGGCATAGGGAAAAGCCAACTGCAAGGGTTTGTGGTCAGCTTTCCCTAGTGTGATCCGGAGGCTTAGGAAGTCGCTGTCACTTACACAAGGCATTTTACATACCTTGCATAAATGACCATTAACTGCTGCCAAAAAGTAGCCCCAGTGTAGACTAGGGCTCAGTTACTCTATGGTACACAGGCAGCCAGGCACAGGTTCTTCTCCTGTCCTTAGCTGCTGGGAGGCGGGGGCCGTGTGGATGCAGATTCACATAAAACATGGTATGTGGATCACAGATTGGATACATACTGATGTTGATTGGATCTAGATCCACATTTGTGGATCCACACAGGGCTCTGTGTATGTGCGAGGGAATATGCGAAGGCAGAAATTAAAGGATGAAGTGGCAATTCACTAGTAAATTCTATATTAACTTTGCTTTTATCCTAAATCTTGTAAATATAAAAGTTTGTAGCATGTTGAAGAAAGGAGACTAGAAGCTATTGGCCCAGAAAGTTGTCTGTCTTTAGTGCAGGTTCATCTGGAAGATTTTCCCTTCTGCAGCAGGGAGAGTATCTGTTCAGTTTTTGGTAGAAGCTTGTATTAAACAAAATTTTTGGATATTATGTTGGAGCAAACTTTTTGTCCATTTTTTGAATTGGGCCATAATCTTGCAAGATGGTTCCTCAGATCACAGCTGTTTTAATTTTAAGTGTAAAACAAACTAAAAAATTCAGATAATTTTCTCTTCTCCCTAAAGATTTTTCTCTTCTTTTCAGGCCTTTTTGTTCTGCAGTAACTGTTTTGACTTTTCCTTGGTTTCCAGAAATGTGAAGCTGTCAAAGCAAACCATTAGAACATTGCTTCAGTAGTTGGTCAGAAGGCATCGTGACCAAACTTACAAGAGCCAATATGAGATTTTAACTATATTAAATAAAGGTCTTGTTTGTTCCACTTCTTTCCTTTCTCCTTGCACTCTAGCTTTTCTTTACTTTCACTGGCTGCTCTGGTGCCTCTCTTATGCTATTTTTCAGCATTTACTACTGACGACTCCACTTCCCCCAGTTGACGAAAGGAGAAAATTAAAGAAGTTTATGTAGTAAGATTTTTTCTTGTACAAATACTGTTAGTTTATGAAGTATTCTCTAAATCAGTTCTTCTAGCTGCTGACATTATTTAGTAGCATACCTTTATTCTACCTTTATTTAAACCTTTTTTTTTTTTTTTAAGTAGGAGTGTTGTTTGTCTACTTTACAAATGTTATTTTTTTCTTCTGAGCGCTATGGAAATTTTGAATAAGGAAATACAGGAGACAAGGCTTCAGCTAGATAGCCTGCTCCTCAGCCATGTTTAAGCCACCTTTCTGTCCCATTAATCTGTGGGTCAAATTAGCTTCTAGTACAAGTAAAAGCAGCTACTGTGACTTGAATATGTTGTTGCTAATCCCCTGTCCCTGTGTGTGCTGATTAGTGCCTTTTTCCAATAGGGGATTCCCCTACCAATTGACTACCCAGGTTAACATTTTAGATGTCTTTAAGGCCTCCTTGCTGCTCTGAGCTGGAAAATCTCTGTCTACAGTTAAAATTTTGTCTTTTATACATGATCTGCTTTTTCTTTAAAGAAGGGATTTCCCTAACATCCCTCCCCCCCCCCCCGTATGTCCCTTGTACTATTGATGCAGCTGAGCAGTTTATGGATGTAGCCAAGCAGGTTCCCTCCTGGTTCCCTGACTCAGGGCCGGGCCCCTACCTATTGGCTCCCCAAGTGCATCCATAACTTGCTCAGCTGCATTGTCAGCTTAGAGGGATCATTGATTACAGGTAGCATTTTAGAAATAAAAAGGTTGTATTAAATTCAGCATGTTGTAATTATACATTCAAGCTGGTCAACAAATCTCAAAATTTGTGATAACTGACAATTTTTGTCAAGATTTTGAATTTTGGCAAATAAAGGTAGCATGGACACAATATTTTCAATGAAAAATGTGAGATTTGGTACTAGCTAGTAAAAAAAAAATCAAAATTCAAAATTTTTACATTTTAAATTCTAATATAGAAAGGGATAAATTGTTCCTGAAAATGTTTGCCAAAATTCCATCATCTTTTCCAACCAGCTTTTTAATACAATTTATTTGTGAATGTTGATGTCATTCCTTTCTTCCTCACTTGTTAGAAACTGTAAGTAACCAGTCATCTAGAAAGCTAGCATAGGAAGTTATCTTCTGCATCCATGTGTCAAATAATAACCTAACAAATTCAGTTGAAAACTTCAATTATGATCCTTTGGATTCCACAGTCTTCCAAAACAACGACGAGTCCTGTGGCACTTAAAGACTAACAAATATATTTATTGCATGAGCTGTTGTGGGAGAAAATCTCATTTTGTCAGATGCTTTGAAAATGGGGGAACTTACAGAATGGGAGGAAATAAATGCACGGGAGTGTAAGCCATGGGCTCAGGTCACGTTGATTTGTGTGACCTGTTCCCATGACTTACACTCGCCTGTATTTATTTCCCCCCATTCTGTAAATTCCCCAGTCTTCAAAGTGTCTTACAAAGTGAGATTTTCTTCGGCAGAAGCTCATGCAATAAATAAATCTGTTAGTCTTTAAATCCACAGAACTCCTTGTTTGTTTTACAGAATTAGACTAACACGGCTGCTGCTTTGATTCTGATAAAACTAAACTGTCAGTTATTGCTGGTCAAACGTAAATGGGACTTAAAAAAAAAAATAAAGCATTGACCTTTAACGGTTGTCCAAAGTTTCCTCTACTTTATGTCCAGGAGCAGGATGTTTAGGTCATGCCAAATGTGTCTGAATTTCCATTGGCTGCTCAGCTTGATCTGCCAGCTTGTCATGTTGGATCATGTTGAGGAGAGGGACCGTGGGGCTTACTGAACTCTTTGAGGCTTGGAGTTCAGCTACAAGTGCTGGACCAAATGCCACGAACTGGGGGTGGGAAAAGGGGAGGAGACAGACAGCTTCCTGCTCCAGCTGCCTCCATGCACCATGCTGAGAAAGGAGGTGGACATCACAGGTCACTTTAAAGCTGACCCCACCTTGTCCAGCCTGGGGCTCTGCAAGTGAAAGGGGCCGGCAAGGAGCAGCTCTTGGCTGCTTCTGCACAAGTGCCTGAGCAGCTGTTATGTGATCGAGGGTGAGCTGCAGGGATCTTGCCATCCCTGGGCTTCCTATGAAACGGTGCTGGGAGGCGCTGCACAGCCACTGCCTTTTCTTCAGGCAGCGTGATGGTGGCAGGGCTGACTCCACCAGGCTTGGACATGATGTGAGGCTGCTTCTCCTGCTCACTGCTTTGGACCTGACAGGTGCCTCCCCCTGCCGCCAGCTGGCTTCCTACTACCTCCTGAGGTGCCTTTCCCTACTGGCTCACCCGGTTCATCACCCCCAGCTGTCCCAACCCCTCCACAATCACACCTAACCTGCCAGCCCTGCCACTGGCTCACCCAACTCCTTTTCCCCAGTAGCTGCCTGTCCCCAACCCCCACCACCATTCAGGGCCCTGTTACCTGGCCACTGGATGGCCATGCTACTGGCTGCTGCTCTGGCTCTAAGCAGGCTCAGGGTGGGAGTTTTAAGAAACTCCCAGGCCCAGCCTGGGGCAGTTTCCTGCTGGCTGGAAGGCTGTATCTTCTGGCCGCGGCTGCTGGCTGTGCATGGCCGGTAGCGTTCCCTGCACAGAGGAGTGATAGGGACTATGCATCCATGCAGCTTTGCAGCCTACAGGGAATATTGCCGCCCAATTGTCAGCTCGTAAGTGTTACACCAATTTAGTGAGCATCCCTATACCTCCTGCCCCATTTGAAGTCCCGGAGAGGCTGCTGCTTCAAAGGCACAAACAAAGGGGAAATATGGGAGGTTGGAACAAAAATCTACTTAATGGAAGGATTAAGCATCATCTAGTCATACTGCAGTTCTCAGAAGACTTTTATAACAATACTTTTGCTGTGGAACCTCAACATGATCTTACGTAGTTTCTCTGATTTTTCTCTTCTCCCTTTCTGAAGTCTTAAAGAGATAATTGACTTCCACCTGCTTGAACACCAAGAATCTTTCTGGCTAATAAGGCTGTGTCTGTCTTCTGCTTGGATTAGAGAGCTGACTGTACAAGGGGGCAGAAAACTGGCAACATCTTTTACTTGGGAAGTCTTCAAGAAGTATGATAGTGAATTCTCTTTTGCACCTCATGGAGCTTCTGGTGTAGAGGGTGTGACAGGAGCATGCTGTACTCTGGCAATCCCCAAGTGGCAGATGGTTCTAACCATAGTGATGTTCCTTTGTCCTTTTGATTCCTAAAAAAAGCCACGAGGGAATAACTAAACTTAGCTTTGTGAGCTCTTTTGTGTTCTGAAATTTATTTAAACAGGTTTGTATCCACTTTAAGGTTAAGTGAGGGATGGTATGGAGAGGAATTAGAAACCTTGTTAAAAGGATATGTTTTCACAAATAATTAAGATTTAAAGTAGTACAATTCAGTGCGTGTTTAGAGATGAATTTATATTGTACTCTTTCCCTTCATTTTCTTAGTTTAGATCTTTTGTGGCAAATTTATATACCCAAATGGTTCTATTGCAGCATTTAACTTTCACTGGAAATCAGCTTGTTTAATTTTACAAAATAGTTGACTAGAGCCAAAAAGTTAGGTGAGATGTCTGGTTCAGCAAGAATTAGAATTAGTCCCTTTGATCCTTCAAGTTCCCTGCCCTTTTAATGTTAATTAATCCATTCAACAACTAAATGTGAATTCATTACACTCAGAAAGAATTTGGCTTTCATCTCATGACAGCAGACATTATTTGGGTGATGTATTCACAAATCTGTTATTTTTGGTTAGTGGTCATAATTCCAGACTGTATGTACCATTAATAATCTGAATGCTGAAGAACAATGGTTAACGGCTGTGGCTTTTTTTCTTATTTGCTTGGGATATCTAGTTGTTACTTTTTAAAGCTTTATTTAAAATTAATCACAGTCCTTTCTGTAATCCTCTTCATTTTAACAATGTGATTCTTTTGTGTTTGCCTCAGAGCAGCTCTGTGTATTCTTAATGAATTTGATATCACTTTAACTGATTTCTTTCTCATCTATATTACCTTGATGCACCAGTATTTACATCGTTGGCACTATCTGCTAAATGCAAAGGATTTACTATTAAGGTTGAGAGCAGGTCAGTCTTTGAACCTTCTTTTGGTTGCTTCAGTGACAATAATTTTAGGCACCTGAAACTCTTATGGTAATTAGTTATTGGAATTTTTCCTTGAGCTGGTAATAAAAGCAAATGGTGGCCATAACTGCTATTCTTGTGCCTGCTTTGCAGCAGCACAGAAGATCCTTTGTTCTCTCAGAAGAGTTATTTGTAAATTAATTGTTACTGAAGGACTGTTTTCTGATAGTTACTTTACGTACTGCTCCAGTACTATTCAAACTCTAGTTGTTGATAAAACAAGTAGTCTTTTTCCTTACAAATGCAGTTTTTTAAAAAAGCTAATTCAAAATGAGGCTCTACATTTTCTAGTGAAAAAGATGTCTGTTGCAGTGGAAGGAATCAATAGCTAGATTGAAGAGAAATCCTCCCTTAAAAATTTATGGTGTAGTAGCTTCTGTCAGCTGTTTCATACTGCGACTTATAATGAGAAAGGCAAATGAGGATGTTGGGTCAAATATTTTTATTCCTCCCAAATACTCATTCTCTGCTGAACATAATATCATGAGTGCCACAGGGTTTATTTCAGCTCTGCTGCAGTTATTGGATTGATAGTCAAAGAGTTTAATTGATCTCAGGCATGTTTCTTCAGTGTACTCACCCCTTTCTATATCTATCTATCTATAGATGTGTATATATACAATATTGGGATTCCCTTCTAATTAACTCCTCTTCGGCTGAAAGGCAAATAAGGTTCAAATCATATCAAATCATAGGGTTGGAAGGGACCTCATGAGATCATCAAGTCCAACCCCCTGGGGCTTGAACCCAGGACCTTCTGCGTGTTAAGCAGAGGTGCTAGAGAAACCTGTTACATTATTTCTTATAAATGCCATTGGACTTGTAAAACAAACTCTAGTAGTGCACATAAAAAATTAAATGTTAGGAAGGCTTTGGTGTAAAAACATTTGGTATAAAATTCTAGGTTATGGTATTTGTGTCGAATGATTTTTGACCCTCCTTTCATTCTGAAATGAGGAAGTTATAGGTGGATAATACCCTAGTCAGTAAGTACAGTCTTGCTCAAGGTTAACACTAGCAAGAAGAAGCCTGAGAGGGAGAAGAGGTAAGAAAGTTAAGGATTGCTTTTGGAGCCTTGCTGTACAAAGAAAAGTGAAGTGATTGTTTTATAAGAGGGCTGTTGCCAGCTGTTTTGTGCAAGCAGGTTTAGCAAGCTGGTCAATTAATGTTAGTTTATTGCCTATTATTTGACCAAGGTTAAATATTGTCTAATGTTGCAGCAAGAATTCTGTGATGTAAGCTGTGACCTATCTTTGTGATTGCGTGATGGTGCCGTCTGTTGTTAAAATGCTCAATGCCACCTTTGGGGAAAAGTTCACTGCAAGTTTTACTGAAATTTCACTGAAAGTTGAGCATCTTGATTGAATGGAATCTTCTAACAACCCACATTTTTGTCTTTATTTGCATGCAGTGCCATCAGTGTAGGTGGCAGTTTCCTAAAGCACCTCAAACAAGTTTAGCGGGGATCCCCGTACCCAAGAGCTTACAATCTAAACTGACTATACAAACATACATAAATTAAGTCAGGAAGGAGTGGAGGAGGGTTCACAGTCTTCTTCACCAAACAAAGTACAGCCATTAAGTTGCTTGAAGAGTTGGTTTGTTGCCTGTCTAGCAGAAGTACATTTAAAAATGACTATTTCTTTGGTTGCTATATGTTTGGTTTATTTGTTTTATTTATATTTTAACTATTGCATCTTGAATACAGTTCATGTTGAACTGCTTAACTTAACATTGCTAAAAGAAAACAATTTTCACTTTTAGAGCTTCACTTGTTTCGTGTTTTTCTGGGTTATTTAAGTCAGTCGGGTAACTTTTTTGGTAATTAAGCATAAGTATCTGTTTAAGACTAAGCTGACCATGAAGTCTTACTCTTCAGTGTTACTGCTCTAATAAATGAATGCTTAAAAATATTTAACCATTTTTGACACCATTTGATTAGTCAGTTAATTTTTTGGGCCAGTCAAATGCCTGTCCCTAATATGAGGCAGGATAAAAACTTGGGACGGGTGGAGAATTCAACTAATGGATCTGGGAATGGGCTTAGAAAATGAGAAAAAATATTTGATTTTGAGAGTAGTTTGTTTTAGGGGATGATACCCTAAAATACAGCAGATTATTGTTTTGATGGAGGTGACTTTAATTAAGAAAGTGATTGCTAGTAGTAAAGTAGGGTCAGAGAATGAGAAATAGATTTCAGGTGACAAGGGGAGGAGGGAATAGGAATTCTGGTATGATTTGAGAACTGAGATTTTAAGCATAAAATGATCAAGGCAGAAAAGTGAGAGGTAAAGTAGTAGTAATTGGTGTTGAAATTGAGATTGTTGAAAGTCAGGTTAAAACCAAAAAAATCCTAGAAAAAAGAACACCAAATTTCTTGTAGAAAACAGACTGTTTCATGTTGAATAGTGGTTGAAGAGGAGCGATCAGAACATATTCATAAATCACTTGATAGAGAACACATCCTGTTGGTGGAATCACAAGGCTGAAGAGGCATTACATGATTGTTTTCTTAGAGCTGCTCTGTCTTTGGTTGTTCTGAATTCATCACACCCATCAACAATCAGTTATTTCTCTTCCATTTAAATCTCTGCTCCCTGTTACTTTGCACCAAAATATTTCTTGTATAAATAGGAAATTAATAGTATAAATAGAAAATTAACAGCTGAAAGAAATCCACTGTGCAATATTGGAAGTAAATAATAGTTGAAAAGTTGAATCCACATTTGTATGGTGTTTAGCAGATCAAACTTACAGGACTCATGGGACTGAAAGTGTAGCATAAAGTCATTTGATGTACCTTGAAGGACTTGCCTGTTGTGAATGATTTAGTTCTAGGAATAGAAATAGGCAGATCACTTAGGGATAAAATTGTGAAAAGCTTGGGAGCCACCCTTCATGTGAGTATCAGAATGGCAATATTGGGTCAGACCAGTGGTCTGTCTAGTGCAGTATCCTCTCAACAGTGGCCAGCTGCAGATGCTTCAGAGGGAAAGATCAGAATTGAGCGAGTTATGAAGGGATCCATCTTGTGTCTTCCAGTCTCAGCTTTTGACGTTTATAGGTTTCAGATGCTCAGAGCATGAGGTTGTTTCCTTGACTGTCTTGGCTAATAGCTATTGATGAATTTATCCTCCATGAATGTATGCAGTCCTTTTTTGAACTAATTATACTTTTGCCCTTCATGTCATCCCCTGGCAATGAGTTGTACAGCTTGACCATGCGTTGTATGAAGTACTTGCTCTTTTTTTTTTTTTTTTTTTTTTTATAAACCTGCTTCCTATTAATTTCATGAGGGGGTTCCTAGTTCTTGTGTTCTATGAAGGCATAGATAACTCTTCCCTATTCACTTTCTCCATGCCAGTCATGATTTTATAGGCCTCTATGTTCTTTCTAAGCTGTGCATGTGTGCGTGTGCACACAGGTTGTGAAACCTGCGTGCACAAAAAAATTCAACAGTGCTAATATTTTTATGCTGCATTAAGAAGGTGATTTCAAGTAGCATGTTTCACATAAGGTTTTGTAACTTATAAAATCATTTCCATCACCATATCAAAATAAAATTTAGACATTATTTGCATCATACACACTTAGTTTGTTGCACTCACAAGTTTGATCACACTCCCTGGAGTGTGCACAAATTAGGACACTGGTTCCAAAATTTGCACAAAAGAAATGTTTTGTAAACACAGCCTGTGAAAAATTAGAAGGAACACTGACCTCTATCATATCCCCTTAAGTTGTTTTTTCCTAAGATGAACAGTCCCATGTTCAGCTGGACATGGTGTTGGGAAGATGGGATACTCAGTATCTAATGGTACACACCATGCATAATTGCTCTCCATGTTAGTTTTTTCTTCATCTTCCTATTTCTCTTGTGCTTTTAGCAGAAGATGATTTATGCAGGCAGCTTTGAATGTCGTTTTAGGTTTATGTATTTTTGCTGTATGTTGTCCAATGGGTATATTGGTAAACAAGCTGTCACACCTCAAGCATTTTTCTTCTTGGTGACTACTTATGGACCAGTGTGAAGCAAGCCAATTCCATGATCAAAACGCAAACCTGCATTTTGTAATTTCTTTTGGAGGTGGATTAAAAACTGTGAACAGCTAAACTTATTCTTACTAGAAGGCTACTGTCATTGGTAGTGACAGATGTTACAACAGTAAGCAAAGTGTCATACACTGTTAGAACATTTTGTTAGTCCACACCTTGGGCTGTGATCTCACAGATTAACTCGGGTCATGCCTGGTTAGTATTTCATTGAGAGAAGTCAAATCAAAACTCTGCTGCAGGAATACTGATTCAGTAGGTGAGCTGACATGTCTGATTAATATTAGACCTATGCTGCAGTGTTTGGTCTTAGGGGATGCTGTAGTGTTGAAGCTACAATCTTGTAATCTGAACGGCTTATGGTCACTGAATGTTCCATAGCATTCTTTGTAATATGAAGGTGTTAACTAGGAGCGCCTGTCCAACTTCAAGTTTTAGTGACTACTTTATTTCTCCCTTTTAGTTCCTGTAACAGTTTGTTGGTTAAGATATTCTTTACTTACTGTGGTGAAGTTTGCTCTGAGTTATTAATCAATTGCTGTGTTCCATGTCTGTGGTGGGTGAAGAGGCTCAACTGCATCATAGATGAAGTTGAAATGCTTTTGTGGCCTAACTTTCAAACAGGGCTTGAGAACATTTTTTAGACACAAATTTGTGCCTGCAGGATTGGCATCCACAAAGCATTGCCAGGAAAAATCATGCATGAAGTATGAGAACAATATAACAGGGTCAGTTTCACAGAATAGAAACTGTGCCTTCCAAAAATAGTGGTCTGTTTGAACACCCCATGTGCTTTGAGATTTTTCAGGATCAAGGGAACTATATAATGTAGAACATTTTATTCCTGTTAAATATTAAAGGCTATGGGGTCATTTTACTACTTTGTCATAAAATTTTGGATCTAGACAATTATATAGCTTTCTATTAGAGTAGTTCCTGTGATCAGTCTCTCTCAATGTTTATGTATTTATTTCTTTTAATAGGATTCAGGTGCCCTATATGTTCAAAGTTTGTATCTTCAGATGAAATGGATTCTCATCTTATGGAATGTTTGAAGAAGCCAAGGATAACCTACAATGGTAAGTAAAAAGTAAACATATACTTGTTCTTCATTTTAATTGTTAACTAAGATAAGCACTCTTATTTTGATATTGAGAAGCTCTTCTGATCTTGTGCATTTATATTTATTAATTAGATATGAATGCAATGTAGTTGTAGCCCTGTTGGTCCCAGAATATTAGACAAGATGGGTGAGGTAATATTTTTTTTTTTTTTTTTTTTTTTTACTGAACCAACTTCTGTTGGTGAGAGGGACAAGCTTTGGAACCACACAGAGCTCTTCTTCAGGTCATAAGTAGACAGTAATATTAGTATATTTAGTGTTTATAGTACTGGCTCTATTCATATTTAAAAATAATCCCCTAAACCAAAAGCTTTTATTAGTGTTAAGAGCATCCCCAGAACCAGTATTTATTAAAACTGAAACAAAGTCCCTGGGATTCAAAACTTGCTTCTTCTGCAGTGTGGCTATTCCACTTAAAGACAGGAACTGAGGGTGCCATTTGTGTCTTGGGAGAAGAGCGTATCCCTGACGGATGCTCAATCTGACACATTCTCCAAGAAGATGCAGAAGGCAAGAAGAGACCATTATAAACCATTTTTCAGGAATGTTGCTGCCCCAGGAAAAGACCTGGGGCATGGGCCCAGGCCCCACTCCTGGGCCTGATTCAGTGTCGGGCTCCTGCCATCGCCTTCCTGGCCCTGGATTCTGGGGGAGGCAGGTGCCGCCATGGGTGGCAAGGCCTTAATCCCCGGCTGGGAGAGGCAGTTGCTGCTGCAGGCGGCCTGGCTGGCACGTGGCCAGGAGAGTAAGGCGCCATTGTGGGTGGCCCAGCTCTGGATCCTGGGTGGAGGCCAGAGCCGGGAGAGGTGGGCACAGCCCTAGGCACTTGGTGCATGTACCCCATGTGCCAGGCGTCAGCAATGCCCCTGCTATTATTCCAGCAGTACTCAAATAAACACTTCCTTAAACTGGACAAAAAAGGGCCTGTGGGGCCTGAACAAGCTTCCTTGGTTGGTGCTCCCATGAGCTGTGGCTGAACTCTGTGCTCCTGGGTGCTCTCTCCAAAGAAGTCTTCATCCCTGGGGACTGGCAAAGTACCTAATCCTCCAACGAAGTCATCTGAAAAGAGTAGGAAGGAAAATTATTCCCATAGTGAGTGCAGGCCTAAGTAACCCTCCCCATGACCTAGTAAAAGTGACACTTAAGTCTCCGCCTACCTTTTTATCAGAGATTTTCTCAAGTTTTCATCTAAATTAGACTGTCCACCTGCTAGTCTTCTTTTTCAAGAACTCCTACAATCAGGGAACTGATTGTATCCTTGATGCAATTAGGACTCATATTATCTTGACAGAACAAGGCCCTTCATGTGCTCTCCAAGGCTGTTTGTAGTATTTGTGATTCAATGAAAGGTCAAGCAGTGGTCACCTGTTTAAATGAGTGTCTGATTGTATTAGATCATGCTATGTTAATTAGATAAGCTCCATCCATGAATGTTGGAACCCACACTGCCAGGGCTCAGGTGGCTTCTGATTTTTTCTAAGGGTATGTCTACATAGGAGCTGGAATATCCAATTCCCAGGTGAGGCAAACACCATCCTCATTAGCTCTGCTCATGCTAGCCCTAAGAATAACAGTGTGGTCAAAGCAGTATGGGTTAAAGCTCAATCTAGCGTTTCAAGTATATTCTCACCTGGGCAAGTGCTTGCATGGCTAGCTTGAGCTGTTGCCCCTACTGCTGTGATCGTGTTGCTGTTTTTAGGTGCTAGCTAAAGCAGAGCTTGTGTGGGTATGTCTACCCAGACTGGTTATCACACATCTCATCTGCTGTTTAGGGTACTGGAGATGTGCCCTGAGGGGCATTGCAGTTTCAGAAACTTGCAGGGCAGATACTTAAGGACACTGTGCTCTCACACCACACTACTGCCATGGTTGGGCTTCAGTTCTGATGCCCAGTTTGGCAGAGCAGTTCCGCAATTGTTATGTAAATTCAAGCACCCCCCTTCTGCTTGCAGTGACTGATTTGGTAGTCATCAAAAGTGAAATACATGTAAATGTTATTTAAAGAAGAAGAAATAACTGTGTGTCTCCTTAGAGTAACTTAGAGATATGTTGTCTACATGGATTGCATGATCCGTCCTCCTGTATTGGCAAAGGAAATGAGGGATGTTTGGGCATGTCTCTGCCCTGTAGGCCCGGATCTAGGGGATATGAGGACCTCCAGGGTACCAAAACCACCTCAGTGAGCACTGCAAGCTGGAAGAATCTGATCTTGTGTGTTTGGGGCATATGTTCCCTGGAAATGGAATCCATGTAGGCAACACAAGTTGAAAGAGTTTCTGTAAGTTAAGTAACCATAGTAATAGTATTACTAAACTTTTTTTTGAAGGCCAGCCATATCCAGAGGGCTTTTTTAAAATGGTCACATAGCTTCACACATACATCATTTGAACTCAGTCACCCAGTTCAGTTTTATCTTTACTGTGTCCTAAACGTTACTTCCCTTAGTCTTATCTGTCATAATTCAACGTAGGACTTTCTTAGTTGCTCATTAACTTCTGAATAAAATATTTGTTTAAAGCTAGAAGACAGTGAACTTTCACCCCAATGTCTGCCTGGGAATTAATTTGATTCATTATTGCCCCACTTTTCCCTCCTTCACCTCACCTCTTGCTTGGGACACACTCAGACTTAAGAACCTATAGCAAAATAGTTAATAAAATGAGGGGGACCTGGGGTTAAGTCCTTCATGACAGTCTTGAAGACAGGGAAGTGCTCAGAGTGGTGTGAGCTTTTTTGGATGGCTGGCTATTAAGACAGTTCTATTCTGTTTTTTAAAAATATCTATCCTCCTGCTGCTTAATACACAGCACACCTAAAGTTAGGGTATGTCTATACTAAAGACTACTTCTGATACAGGTTTGCCAAGGCCATTGATGAGGGGTGATCCGTAGCTGTGCTGGGAGAAGCCCTGCATGTAGGCACAGTTGTACTAGCCAAACTTCTCTTTTACATGTGCTGTTTGTTGCACTTGTGTGGGGGGTGATATTTATGGTATATGTACAAAGCACAACTTTCATAGTATAGCTGTAACGAGGAGTGATTTGGTAGCATAATATATTGATAAAGGTTTCCTAGTGGAGACATGGCCTATCTAATGAGCCACTGACATATAACCAATTGGCAGTGGGGCTGGAAGCTGGATGGGCCAGGTTCTCCGTATCCCAAAGTAGACTTCCATCTCTCCAGGGTCATGTAGGGGAGAGCCAAAGTTGCATGGAGGTGTCTTAAGGAAAGGTAATGGTGCAGTGGAGATGGAGAGATACAGATGATAGCATCAAGGAGTCTATTCAGGAAGGGAGGATTTGGAAGCTTTCTCAGGGATGTGGTTCAGCAAAAGTTTGGTTGAACCCTTGGAATAGTGCTGGGACATCTTCCTAGTCAGGAGAGAGTAAAGCAATTGGACACTGGCCAGAGCAGAGAAGGAGGGAAGCTTGAAGGGAGAAGGCTATGCTGTGGAGGATTCTGACCACAATTGAACCATGCAAGTAACTTGCTAGTGTGCTCAGACTGCCTGCTGACTGTCTGAAACCTCTTGTCCTTGCTCTTCTGCCTAGAGGGACATGCATACGCTTCACAGCTGATGGGCTTGCCAAAGAAATAGTATCCTTTACTACAGCTTATTTAACCCACTTCATGATTATAAAGAATGGTGAAGGAATATGCAAGATTTCTCTGTAGTTGATAAGCATTGGACTGGCTTGATTTAATTGTTCTTAAAGTTTTTTCATTCTGAAATAATGTGTTCCACTTGATTAGAAGATGGACATCAGAGATCTACTTTTTTAATCTGATAAAGAAAGGCTATGAGTGTGATTTTTCTTTAGGTGTTTAGAGGAATTGTAATGGAATTTGCTTTTCAGTCTTTACACTGCTGTTCTGATTCCCCCTCCCCCCAGTACAGTTTAATCTCTCCATCAGATTGTTCCTGGAAAGGTGTTTGGGTATGTTTCTGTTTGCTTCCCTTACTTACCCACTGCTACGTTGGCAAAATTAATCCAAATTGACCAGAATAAATACTTGTTTTCTCTTGCCAGCCAACAGTTATTTTAGCGAGATATTAGAGATGACAGGATAAACATCCATTTTTTCTTTCTTTTCTCCAAATCTTGTGTCACAACAAACCAAAGACAGTCTTACACCTGGATGTGTGAGCAGTTTAAGAACCGGACAGCTTCCAAAGAAGTGAACTCCTTTATGTGACCAGTTCATGTAGTTCTGGCTTACTTGTTCCTTCTGATACTGTTAATGTGAGATGATTGCTTATGGTGGTGGTGGAGCCCAGAACGACTTTTATAGGTGGGGTTGCTGAGAGTCACTGAACCAAACTGTGAGCACTGTATGTAATGGAAACCACTTCAAGCCAGGGAATATGGCAGTCCCCCCTCCCCACACTTCTTGTTCCAGCACCTTACTTCAACATTATGTCTAGCAGCCATTTTTGCCTATTATGCTGCTGTGATAGATTAACATTACTTGCCTTGTATTATTGAAGAGTGTGGTAGGCTTATATCCATTTTCTCCCAGCAAATTCATAAATCTGTTGCACTTTGACTCTGGACTTAACAAAAGTAATGGAGTTTCCTTTGTGAGCTAATTTCTCTCTATCAGTTCTTTAGGCATTTCTGGCAATTATAACATCAGTTGGGACGGTCAGTGAACTACAAGCTCTGGTAATTGACTGTGCTAGATGTTCTTTTACAAAGGGGAAGTGGCTTTACAAATGTGCCCTAATTTCATGTTGACACTTGTTGCTGAATTTCATATAAATTGGTATATCTTGTTGGGTTTTTTTTCTTTGCAAGATGACCTTCTGGCAGAGCTTATGTTGGTTTACCCTATCTGCGATGTAAAAATTAGTCCTTTTTTTTTTTTTTTTTTTACTTCTGAAGAATCATCTGTTTCAAATAGTTCCTCTTTAGTTGCTCTCTTCAGAGAGAAATCAAAGTATCCAGCCATTTTTGATCAAGGTTATTGGATAAAACTGAGCATTGTGATCTAGTACAATGTAATAGTTTTGGTGTCAGAAGGAGAAGTGCTCGCTCCATTTTGGGCAAAACCACTTAGAGCAGGGGTCTCAAAGTCAAATCACCATGGGGGGCGCATGAGGACTAGTAGAGGGCTACATGAGGATTAGTACATTAGCCCAAGGCCCTCACGACTGAAACCTTTCCATACAATGATATTGCAAGTATTGGTAACGATTGTGTCATTGTGGGCTGCAGGAAATAGCTTTAGGAGCCGCTTGTGGCCCGCGGCCCGTGTGTTTGAGACCCCTGCCTTAGAGCAATTTGCTTACATAATGTACCCATTGGATGCCTACAGAGCTGCTTCATTGGAGTCCCTAATTCAGCTAAGCAGAACTCTCCAGCTCAGACATAGTCAGTTGTCTTTGAATGAGGAGTACTTAAGTAATTTTTTTTTCTTTGTGGGTTATCACTGGTAGCATGCCTTCGTACTGTGGGGACCTCCAGAGGCAAATTGATGAAGTTGAAGGCAAAGCTACTTAATAATTAACTGGGTTTTCAGGAGCTTTTTGCTCTTGCAGAGCCATTGCATAGACTCATTAGTCCCTCGCATCCCCTTCTGATCTTCAAAATATCAGTTGGGCTGTTTTACAAGAAAAGGCCCGCAACTCCTTACAGTGTGGATGGACAAGGCGGTGTATTTGGAAGATCCTGTATGCCTGGTAAGTCAGTTAGCTTGGATGCTTCCTATTGTGTCAGAATTTGAGTAAAACAATGGGTATATATTCAACACAAGGATTTAAACATGCAGATTTCAATGTTCATGTGAACAGCTCATCTAAATACTTACTTGCTAAGTGTAAGCCATACCCCTTTAAGAACTGAACAAATTTAGTATTTGACAAGTGATAACAGCCTAGGTTTTGGCTTGCTTTGATTTTTTAAGAAGGTGGTGCTTTTTTGTTGTTGTTGTTTAGATTTTAGAATGTAATTTCCATTAATAAATAGTTTCTTTCAAAACCTGAAAAGACAGAGGTTGTCAGGAAGCATTAGTAAAGGTGTATTTGTATCTAGTTAAAAGTAACATTCTCCTGCTAGAAAATTGAAACTTTCTTGTTCCTTGGCTGGGGAACCAAAAACCAAAAATCTAACACTCTAATTTACTGTTGAGCATGCATGCCTGGGAACATTTAGACAAGATGTGGCCAAACTGAGGCTCGGGAGCCCCATGTGGCTCTTGAATGAAAAAGTGTGGCTCTCAGAAAATCAATTTAGTAGGTAAAAGTGTATGGCTATATGCCTCAGTGAGGCTATTGTAGGTTTAATAATCAACTTGTCTGGCTCTGGAGTTCCATAAGTTTGGCCACCCTGATTTAGACATTTTGATGTAGTTTGTTAGGCCTTGTTAGCGTGGAATTAGGGGTGGGGAGATGTCTTTATTCATTAGCTTCTACATGATGCCGGGTACTCTGTGACAGAGGCCAAGAGCCATGTTTGCTTTGCTGACTCTAATGAAGCTGCCAGGAAAATATACAATTGGCTCTGTCGAAAAGATGTCCTCCTTCCTCACATAAGCATGGACATTGAGTTGCCAACTATTTTCTTGAGTAGTGGACAGTCTCTCCCTGTTCTTCCAAAAATCCTTACTCAGGAAAAAAAAGTACCATACTTTACTATCTTGGTCCCCATGTTTTATGGATTACAATATGGATCACCTTAGTGTGTTGCCTTCATGCTCTTACAAATGCCAAAATGTGGTCAAGAAATCCCTTCTAGACGGGGAGAAGACTGCTCTGCAGCAGCTCTTATCTTTCTGCAATATTAATGAGATACTTGAATGATCCTAAGACTGACGTGTGGTGCAATCCATGAAGAATATTTTCTAAAAGCCTTTGAATGGAAAAATACTTAAGGAAAAGGAGTGAGGAAAAAAAGTGTCTCTGTGATGCTGAACTAGTTTTAGATTCCATCTCAGAGAAGCTGTTTTTTTTTTTTGCAAACATCACAATCTTACTCTCTTTAGAAATATTTCTGGCTGTCATGTAAGACTTCCATTCCTCTCTATTTCTTAAAGTATCTGAAGATCTTAAGAAGTCCTCTGTTTTTTTACAGCTGCTTTTCCTCTTAATCTTTTTGTATTTATAAACTATTTTGACCAGCCATTTGTGTTCTCGTAAATAAAAATTTTACTTCAGAAAAAGCAGCTGAAGAAAATAAAATCACTTTCATGAGCTGAGTGCCTGAAGTGCTGTTTTTTAATGAGCTCACTTAAAGGTGAGAAAGAGGAGGGTCTTGCAGTGCACCTCATCAGCTCTTCAGATAAATTTGAGGTGGCACTGATGGGTTCTATGGGGACGTGCTCTATGCAGTCCCCTAAAGCAGACTAAAACTCTTGGCAAGACCAGCACAAGTAGGAGGTAGGGGCTGCGTTTGTATATAGTTTAAAGCACTGGGTGCAGAGTTTTTAAAGATAAAATAAAGGAGTGAGAATACAGGCAATATCTAAAGATTAATTGTTTCTGTATTGGTTTTACATGAAGCATAATCAGCATTTGAACCTGAGTCAGAGAGCCAGATTTTTTTTTTTTTTTTAAATCATCAAGCACAAGGAGAGAGCCAAAATTTTTTGTCATCAAACACAAGGAGCAGAGCATTCTCACTGATGAACACACCTGTGGAACTCATTGCCAGAGATGAACACAAGCCTAATAATATTCAACCAAGGTGAAGACTATGCCTTTACAATAAAAATGTCCCTAGGAATCAGGACTTTATAAAACAGACAGACAGTCATCCCACAGATTCTATGCACAGTCATGCACCTTTTAATGATGGTAGGACAGTGAAATGCCATTTATTCTGGCCTTCTGTTTTCCTTAATTTTATG
Organism: Podocnemis expansa; assembly: GCA_007922195.1. Taxonomy (NCBI): domain Eukaryota; kingdom Metazoa; phylum Chordata; order Testudines; family Podocnemididae; genus Podocnemis; species Podocnemis expansa. The sequence goes on from ML682220.1 coordinate 681,892, forward strand.
ACATTCTTGGATTCCACAGTGATAGGCACTATATAAAGATCTAAAGGAATAATTGGGAATACTGCATAATTATATACGGTATTCAGTATCTACTTCACTGTTGAATGAAGCAGGAAGAGACGATGTGCTCATTGGAGGAATACAGCCTGTATTTAAAACACTTATCTTGTCATTGTAGAAGGGGCATAGAAAATTTCATGTAATTTGAATTTAAACATTTTACAGGAGAACTTGGTTATGAAAGAAAAGTTTATGGCTATTGTCACAATGTGTAGCCAAAGTATATTTCTATACGTCAATCCAAATTACTTTGTTCAAGATCTCCCATTTATACAATCTTGATTTTTTTTTATTTTTTTAAATCTTGACTACTGAGGAATTCCTCTCTTTTTAAAAAACAAAACCAGAACCCATAACAAAAGCCTGCACCTTCTTGCTTATATACCAAATACTAGTGTACACATCATGACTGACTTTTCCTGGAGGCTCTCAGCAGATCTGATACTTTCTTAAAAATTTTGTCCCTTACCTAAGTATTGAAGACAGATTTTAAGTGAAGTAGGAGAAAAAGCAAGAAGTGACAAGACCAGGTGAAAAAGGCAGACATATTAGGTACCTACCAACAAAATATAATTGGCAGAAAATTTAAGTCATTTATTGGGTTAACTTTTTCTAGTTTTGATGATGAAAATTGACTGATGACTACTGTAATCTTCTCAGAGATTGCTGTGCCTCCAACTGAGGCAGCAAAGTATTAGAAGGTTGGCTAGACTATCATGCAATAACTCTTTAATGAGTTGTTGCCACATTCCATTAGTGTCTTTGTTTTTCTCGGTAGACTGTTATTTTCTTGTGAGTCTTTTTCTTTCTCTTCCTGTTTCCTATCAGCCTAAATTAGATGAAACCAAAATGTGCTCAGTTCCAAAGGGGTAGCCATGTTAGTCTAGTTCAGCAAAACAAGCAAGGAGTCCTGTGGCACTTAAATACTCACAAATTTATTTATTGCATGAGCTTTCATGGGAGAAAATCCCTCTTCATCAGATGCTTTGAAGATGGGGGAACTGACAAAATGTGTCAGTGTCTGACTGTCATCAAGAACACTGAACAGAGAAAAATTTTTCAGGGTAATAAAGATCTTCTCCATTGAGTGCTCGCTCGTGTCCATTCTCAGTTTAGGTGTGCTCACGCCTGCAAGCATGGTCAATGGGACTTTTTTCCCTCAGCAGTATCTGTAGGCCCGGGCGTGAGCGTCCCCTGGTGTCCCATGTGGATGCCGTTGTATATTAGGACCTCCCGGGTCTACTACCGCTCAGTTCCTGCTTTCCACCTTCGGTGGGTCACTAGAACGTTGTCTTTCAACCTACCTGATTGTCGCAACTCTGTGGAACAAGTTAGCTTGAGGAACCCACCCCTGGGAGAAGGGGAGGCTTCCCCTAAGGCGATGCCTAAATCACCGGGCTTTAAACCCTACAAGAACTGCTCTAAAGCATTTCCTCTTAGCGAGCCACGTGATAGCTGCTTGAAATGCCTGGTAGAAGCGCATAGAAAAGCGAAGTGCAAAATTTGCAAAGCATTTAAGCCCCGGATGCAGAAAGATAGGGAGAACCATTTGAAAATTCTCCTCATGGAGGCAGCTCTGAACCCAGTGGCAGGAGGGGCGGCAACACCTTTGGCGCTGAGCACGGCTTCCACTCGGAGCGCGCAGTCAGCCCCGGTACCGGCCCCTTCAGCCAAGGACGCTATTAGCACTAGGGAGGGCCCACAGCGCTGCCCCAGCTTGTCTCCACCCCCTCGCCCGGGGAAGTGGCACAAGAGACTGGAACCCCCTAAGGGGCGTGGCAAAGAAGTCCAGGCGCATGTAGCCATGCCACCTGTGGACCCGTTGTCGGGGAGAGAATACGACTGTCCAGAGAGTGAGCAACCCCGGCCACAGGGGAATGCTAAGCTGCCGCTGCCATGCCCAGTCCCATCCTCCCCTGAGGCCCTGCAGGCAGTTGAGGAGTTAATGGCTCTCCCCAGCCCAGGAGAACCGCCGGCACAGGCAGCAGTGGGAGGCATTCCTGAGGACTCCCACGTGGGCGGCCCCTCCCAGGCCAGAAGGGAAGTTAGTGAGATTGCCCCAGCTGATCCACCAGTCGCCGGGCAGCCACCCTCGGGGCCCCCGAGCTCGCAGTCACAGTCACTCCGACTGGTCAGTGGAGATCCCAGAGTCCTCCCCCGCCCCTGTACTGGGGCGTTCGCCCCCTGCACAGGGTTGCAGAACCTGCTCGCCTCGGTGGCGCAGCACAAAGGGGAAGAGGAAGAGGCCCGAGTCTCCTTCCCCTGCACCCCTACAGCCATCGGCACCGCTGAGTTCGCCCCCACCTCGGGGCCACAGAACCTGGTCGCCAGAGGAGGAGGTTATGCAAAGGAGACAGAGGAGGAAGGGATCTCCACCCTCCTCCACTTCGGCACCACAGAGTTCGCCTCCATCTGGGAGCTGTGGAACCCGGTCGCCGCGGAAAGAGCCACATGGGGAGAAACGAGAAGGGACTCGGGCCCCTCCCATCCTATTATACAGAGGCCTCCAGGAGCACTGGCAGTGTAATGTCTAGTGCTGATAGTGAGGAACAGTGGGACAGGTTGAGCACCTTCCCCTCACAGCATATAGACTCCTGTGGTGGAGCTGCGGGCAGACTCAAGCACTGCTGTAGAGGGCGCTCTGCATGGTCTGAGTGTCATGCTCACAGCAGGGCCCCCTCCGCCACCCACCGGTGTAGTAGGGAGGGCCCACATAGGGTGACCATCATGTCCACCCCGGTCAACACCCCGTGACAGCAGGACCAGTGGCTGGGTCAATGGCCATATTGGGATCCACCACTTCCCTGAGGGGGAGCTGAGCCACACCAGAGACCCCTAGGGGCAAAGTGGCGCCGTCACAGGAGCAGCTCAGAGTCATGGGAGGCAGACTCTGTGGAGTTATCTCAGTCTTCTGCCCCTTCTTCAAGATCATCGGTGTCTCGTTCCACTCCAGCTGCACTGGACGATTTTAAATCATACCAGGATTTGCTTAGAGGGGTAGCTGCAAACTTGGATCTTAAAGCTGAGGAGTTAGAGGAATCCTCTGATGCGCTTTTTTGCGTCTTAGCCTCGGGTACCCCAGCTAAGGTCACCCTCCTCCCTGTACACGAGGGAGTAATGAAGATTGCTAAGGCTCTCTGGCAGACTCCCTTCTCTATCGTGCCTACTTCGAAATCCAGTGGAAAAAAATATTTTGTCCCAGCTAGGGACTTTGAGTATCTGTTCTCACACCCAACTCCTGATTCCCTGGTAGTTGTGGCAGCGAACCAGAAGGACAGGCAAGGCCAGCCGTCAATGACACCAAAAACAGAGAGCTCAAGAGATTGGATGGTTTTGGGAAGAAAGTTCATTCATCAGCAAGCATGCATCTTAGAGTAGCGAATCATCAGGCCATCCTTGGTAGACACAAATTACAATCTGTGGAGCTCTCTTAGGCATTTCAGGGATCTTCTTCAGCGCGATTATAGACTGGACTTGGAAACCATGTTGGACGAAGGTATTGCGGTGGCTAAGGCTGAGCTCCAGACAGCTTACGACTCGGCAGATCTGGTGGGGCGAACAATGGCGTCAGCCATCTGTATCTGCTGCTCTTCTTGGCTTCAGGCATCTGGCCTTACACAGGAAGTTCAGAATATAATTCAGGACCTACCTTTCGAAGGGCCGGGCCTCTTTTCTGCCAAAAACAGACAAGAAATTACATGGCCTTAACGACTCAAAAGCGATGCTAAAGTCGCTAGGCATTCACACCCCTCAGATACCAAGGCACTCTTTCAGATCCCAGCCACCACACCAATACAGACCCCAGTCCCAGAGATTTCCTAGCCATAGACAGAGGGATAGGTACTGCCAACAAGCTGGGAGGCGCGGCTTCACAGGAATGGGAGCGAGCTCCTCCCACCAAGGCCATGGGAGGCGTCTGGGCTCAGGCGCCAACAAGCGTGCCTTTTGAGGACTCGCTCAAGAGCACCGAACCAGTTTCCCCCTCAGGTTCACCCTTTCCATTTTTGGACTGCCTTGCTCATTTCTCCTCTCAATGGGCATAGATTACTTCAGATGGTTGGGTGTTGGACACTGTCGCCAAGGGGTACGCAATCCAATTCTCTTCAATTCCTCCTCCCCGCCTCCCATCCCTGCCCCGATCCAAGGACATGGGTCATGAGCAAACTCTCTGCAGGGAGGTGGATGTGCTCCTCGCCCTTGGGGCGGTGATGCAGGTTCCCCGAGTGCAAGAGGGCAAGGGCTTCTATTCTCCTTATTTTTTGGTACCAAAGGCCAACAGAAACCAAAGGCCCATCCTGGATTTGAGAGCCCTCAACAAGTTTATCCCCAGAAAGAAGTTCCGTATGGTGTCCCTTTCTTACCTCATTCCCTCATTGAACCCGGGAGACTGGTTTGCCGCTCTTGATTTGAGAGATGCGTATTTCCATATCTCAATCTGTCACGCCCAAAGGAAATACCTGTGCTTTGTGGTAGGGGGCAACATTATCAGTTTACGGCCCTCCCGTTCAGCCTCTCCACAGCGCCCAGAGTTTTCACCAAATGTATGGACGTGGTGGCCGCATTTTTACATCAGAAAGGGGTGCATATATTCCCTTACCTGGACGACTGGCTTCTGAAGGGCAGGTCCTGGGGCCAGGTAAGGGAAAGCGTCGCCATAGCTCTGGAAACATGCACCAGATTGGGGCTGCAGATAAACAAGGAAAAATCTACATTGGTGTCAGTGCAGAGAATAGACTTCATAGGCGCAACGTTAGACTTGCTGGCGGCCAGAGCGTCTCTCCCACGGGCCAGGTTTGAGAACATGGTAAAGCTAGTGTCAATGTTACAAAAGTCCCCCACGACCATGGTCAGGCGCTGCCTACAACTGTTAGGCCATATGGTGGCCTGTACGCAGGTGGTCCCCTTAGCTTGCCTAAAGATGTGGGCCTTCCAGTTATGGCTAGCCAGTGCTTACACACCGGCTCTGCACCCCTTGGACAGGGTAGTGACCATTCCCTCCCAGGCTTGACAGAGTCTCTCATGGTGGCTGAGTCCACAAGCGATGTTAAGGGGAGTGCCATTTACTCAGGAGGAGCCCGTAACGACTATGGTGTCAGATGCCTCAGACATAGGGTGGGGGGCTCACCTAAGCACAGGAGACCAGACACAGGGACTCTGGTCCCGTGAGGACGGACTGCTTCATATCACAGTAAAAGAGTTGAGGGCAATTCAGCTGGCCTGCAAAGCCTTCCTGCATCAAATCAAAGGGAAAGTCATCAGGGTACTAACAGACAATACGGTGGCAGTGTATTATGTGAACAAGCAAGGGGGAACCAGATCGCGGGCATTGTGCAGGGAAGCAGTGAGCCTGTGGAATCTGACAATAGAGAATGATTTTTACCTGGTGGCCTTTCACCCCCCCCCGGGGTCAGGAATTCGCAGGCAGACAGACTCAGTCGGAGGTTCTTACCCCTCCACGATTGGTTGCTTCACCCTGAAGTGGCAGACATGCTTTTCTGGAGGTGGGGGTATCCCCAAGTGGACCTCTTTTCCAGGGGGTGGAACAGGAAATGCCCCCAGTTTTGTGCCCTAGGGGGCAGGGAGCCGGGGTCATTGTCAGATGCATTCCTCTGGTCCTGGTCAGGAGGTCTCCTGTATGCGTTTCCCCCAACACTGCTCCTGATGAGGGTTGTGCTGAAATTGCGAAGAGACAAAGCCAACATGATCTTAGTGGCACCAGCATGGCCTTGTCAACCATGGTTCTCAATGCTGTTAGAGATGCTCATAGCACCCCTGTGGGAGCTCCCCAGACGGCCAGACCTGCTCTCACAGGATCACGGCAGACTTTTACAGCCGGATCTCAGCTCGCTTCATCTGACAGCATGGAGACTCCATGGCTGAATGAGGAAGAGAGGGCCTGTTCGCTCCAGGTGCAGACAATCCTCCTAGGCAGTAGGAAGCCATCCACGGAGCACTCCTATGTTGCTAAATGGAGGTGCTTTGTAGCATGGGCACAGGCTCAGGACATATCACCCACAGCGGCCGCGGTTCAGGTGATTTTGGACTATCTCTGCCATCTCAACGCTCAGGGCCTCTCCCTCTCATCCCTTAAGGTACATTTGGCTGCCATCTCGGCATTGACAGCCTATTCAAGGGACGCCGATCTTCTCCCACCCCTTAGCATCACAGTTCTTCAAAGGGATCAAACGCCTATTCCCGCAGTCCAGGCCCCCGCCACCACCCTGGAATCTAAATTTGGTACTTGAAAGGCTGACGAGGGCCCCATTCGAGCAGATGGCTTCCTGCCCCCTCCTTATGCTTTCCTGGAAAGTGGTGCTATTAGTGGCAGTAACCTCAGCTAGAAGGGTTTCTGAGCTAAAGTCACTGTCATCAGACCCGTTATATACTAGATTTTTCAAGGACAAAGTACAGCTGAGACCACACCCAGCTTTCCTCCCGAAAGTGGTGTCCTCATTTCATTGTAGCCAGGACATTTTCCTCCCAACCGTCTTCCCTAAACCTCATAATTCCAATTAGGAGAGGAAGTGGCACACATTGGATGTGCGTAGAGCCCTAGCCTTTTATCTAGAACGCACAAGTTTGTTTCGTAAATCCACGCAACTATTCATGGCGGTGGCGGGCAGGGTAAAAGGGCAGCTGGTGTCCTCCCAGCGTATTTCCTCCTGGATTGTGGAGTGTATTAAGTTCTGCTATAAACAAACACACACACCTTTGCCGGGCTGGATAATAGCTCATTCCACCAGGGCCCAGGCATCCTCTACTGCCTTTCTGGCTAATGTCCTGGTCCCAGACATCTGTCGAGTGGCGACGTGGTCCTCAGTCCATACTTTCACAGACCATTATGACCTAGTCCAACAGGCACGAGATGAAGCAAGGGTTGGGAGGGCGGTTTTAGAATCTACTCAGCAGCAACTCCACCCACCATCCTTGACATAGCTTGGGAGTCACCTAAATTGAGAATGGACACAAGCAAGCACTCGACGGAGAAAGATGGTTGCTTACCTGTAACTGTCATTCTCCGAGAGGTTTTGCTTGTATACATTATACTCCCACCCGCCGTCCACGCTTCAGAGTTTCCGGAAAGAAGGGACTGAGCGGCAGTAGACCCGGGAGGTCCTAATGTACAGTGGCATCCACTTGGGACACCAGGGGGCGCTCATGCCCGGGTCTACGGATATTGCTGAGGGAAAAATGTTCCCCTGACCATGCTCGCAGGCATGCGCACACCTAAATTGAGAATGGACACGAGCAACACCTCTTGGAGAATGACAGTTACGGGTAAGCAACTGTCTTTCCTTAGACTGACTAATTCATTAATGTAATTTTAAAGGAGAAAGTCAAGGCATTTAATGCATAAATTTAGTGTTGAACATTATCTTACTCAGGATAACTCTGTTGCTATTCCTTTGTTCAGGTACAAAAGTAAGTGAAATTTGAGCACTGTCATTCAAAGATCAGTGTTGACAGTTAAACTATGTCAACAATAGCACTACCTATAGTTTTTAACTTCATATGTGAAGTCAACTCAGGGTTTTTTCTAAATGAAAAGATGGTATGTGGCTGCTGCTACTATGTTCAGTGGTCTTGAAAATTAAGGTGGAAGATTAAGTAACAAAATATTTGGTGGAAACCCAGGAGAATAAATTTCAATATTCTCTTCTATCGTTGTATTGGTGTTTGAGCCAAACAGATGACTGACTATTCTAACACTGTAAAGCATCATTCTAAGTGATCTGAGCCACAGCAGTGCAAGTGATCTTAATTAACAGTGGCAGAAAACTGTGTGTAGGGTGTAAATGCTACAAATATATAACTTCATTTTTCTACAGTTCTGTACTGGTCCAAACACACATTACAGTTCTTTCTCATGGCGAAAGAGAAGCAGAACTGACTTTTAATTACATTGAGGCCTATGTGTGAGAATTGCTTGCTCAGAGTTTTCAGCTGAAAATGTGTGTGTAATAAACTTGCTATATGAATTAAACCCAGTCAGCATCTTGATCAGTTTAATTATCATTTTCATTAGCATATACACTCTTAATACTGCGTTGACTTGCCAAGACGGAGTTGGGACTGGCATAAATGACTCAAAGCAAAATTAAAGCATTAAATAGATACTGCTTTTATTCTTTTTATTCCTATCCAAATACTTGGGATTTTCAAAAATCACTTTTCAAGAGAAGATGGGCTTACTGCCTTAAGGCTGTTTGCAAAATCTTTCTGTCAAAGTTTGTTTCAATAAGTTATTGAGAAGGTATGGATCTCTGGAGATGCTGATCCAGCTTCCAAGGCTTTCTTGATTGACCTGCCAGTGGGACGTACCAGCAGATGTTATTGGCCACACAAAATACAGTCAGTATACTGGAATATGTCCTCATAAAATAGAAATAAGTTACATTATTCAAATGCGGTGGAGGAGTTTCTTTAATTTATAGTACTTCCGAACTGTGTGTACTAGTTCCTTAAGAAGCAATAGAAGCGAAGCAGAATACAAAAAAGGCATGATCCTGCTCTCTTTCCAAGTTGGTTGTTAAGATGCTTCTTCAAGGGAATTGTTATCAATACGTTGTCAAAAATATTACCTGGTAGGATTGAATTCTCTTCCCAACAGGCGCAGCACAGAACTCTCAGACCAGGGGAAGTAGGGGCTAAGGTAGTTTTAAGCCCTCTTCGTGCTCTTCTAATCCTGGGGTGTTCTGAAGGCTGGAGAGGCCCACAGTATAACTAAGACATAAGAACAGCCGTACTGGTCCATCTAGCCCCATATCATGTTTCTGACAGAGGCCAGTGCAAATGCTTCAGAGGGAATGAGCAGAATAGGGCAGTTTTGAGTGATCCATCCCATAGTCCAGGCCCAGCTTCTGATAGTTGGTGGGTATAGGGACAACCAGAACATGGTATTGCTTTCCCTGGGCATCTTAGCTAATAGACATTGATGGATTTAACCTTCAGATGGTATAAGACCATGTCTGCACTACAGATGCTACATGGTGCATGTAGGGGGCTTATGTCTCTTGCATTTGGGGAGGTTGGCTTCCTCTTGAAGGCCTGCCCCTGCTTAGCCTCCCCTGCCCCTGAGGACCAGCCTTCACTCCACCTCAGGCCTGACCCCCTGCTGAGCCCTTTCTCACAAGGCTTCCCCCTCACTCTCACTCAGCTTGTCCCCACTTTGCCTCCTCCTCCCCCTACCAAACTTCCTGCCTGCTGCTTGTTTCTTTCTGCCCTCCCCCAACTTGTGCTACTCAGCTCCTTCACTAGTTGACTTGAGGGGAGCAGGGGTGTGAAGAAGCAGAGTGAAAAGGGTGCCCTGACGGAAGAGAAAGCAGGATGGCCTAAAAGGATGAACAGCAAGAGTGGGTTGAGAGCCTTTGGAGGGGAGAGCGGAAAAGAGGTTCAGCGTGGTGTTGCCACAGAGGCAGAGGCCCAAGCAGGAGCTTCCAGCAGCAGTAGCTGTAGCTGTTTGAGGAGGCTGAGCTTCCCCAAGCCTCTTATACGCACCACCCACTGTGGCATACCTATGGCATAAGTGAGCCCATAATCTAGATGCATAATGCAGTGGCAGAAGGGGTTTTCTGTTGTGGTGGGAGCCCAGTTTCTCAAGTGAGGGTAGCTGGGTTAACAGATGCATTCTTCTATCAGCCAAGATGGTAAAGGATACACTCTGTGCTCCAGACGTTCTGAAATCTCACTTCCTGAAACTGGGACTGTATGACAAGGATGTATCACTCAAAATTGAACTGTTCTGTATATTTCTTCTAAAGTATCTGGCACTGGCCACTATCAGAAGATAGAATACTGGCCTGAATGGGTCATTGGTGTGACCCAGTATTTATGCCAGTAAAGTATGTATAATTTGCTCTTTGTCTGCCTGTTGTTAAAGAAGGCCTTGCAATTTCCAGATTGGTACGAAAGAACTTACCGCAAGAATAAAAATGCTGCATAAGAAATGTCTTATTCTTGACCCTTTGTGTTTCGGTGATTGTCATTTTATGCTCTGGGCTGACAACTGGCAGCTTCTTTGTAATTCGCTTTAAACCCATCCCACAGTAATGCTGTGTATATATTGAGGGACAGAGTAATCCAGGTTTTTGAGAGCATGTAGAACTAACAAAAGCTTCTGCTTCTTGTTGAGCGTTTCAGAGTTAAAATTGTCAGTCACATATGTTTAGTAATTAAAATTCCAGGGACTTTTCCATCATCCTTGTGCAGTTTTCTAAGCATATTTATCACACATGATTTTATCTTGTTTGGATGCTGAGCACAGAAGGAGGTACTAAGAGTAAATATTTTCATCATTGCAGTATTTAAATGCTCTTCAAAATTTAAAGATATACCTATAAGGTAGCTCAGAAATTATTTTTTACAGTTTGGAAAAAAGGTCAGTCAGCAGACTAGAGAAAATGCTAATATTCTTCTGCATTCTTTTTTGTATATCTATTGCACTGTATTTATATGATGAAACTGCTGGGTGGTGAGCTGCAGAAACTTGAAATGTTGTATACATGCCCAATAGCAAATGCAAACTCATTACACACTGCAACATGTGATCTAATTGGATAGAAAGTACCTATCATGCTCTGTACTTAATTGGTCTTCAGCATTGAGAGGTCATTTGAAGGATATCATAAATCATGCCTACAACTGCTGCAGTCTTGTGACTGCTGCGAGTTTTGCTACAGGACAGACAACGCTCCTCATCTTTCAGGTTATTTCTGCAGAGTTTAAATTTGATATCCTTAGAATCATAGAGATTTTAGCATTTTGTTAGGAAGGAAGTAACTTAGTTTGTGGGTTCACTCTGTGGGCACTCTATCTGTCAAAGTATCTTTCTCTTTACCCCGTCTTTCAGTTCTAGGAGCACTGCATGATTTTGAATTTAGAAATAATTTTCTTTTTAAACTAGATTTTTGATAGTAAAGTGTAGGCTTTGATTTTTTACTCAGATTTAAACAATAAATCTAGGATAGTGGTCATTCTCTCGTGTCACCTCAAAGAGTTTTGCTGGCACTGCAGTATCCTCACTAGAAGAGTTTTTCTTCATATTTAGAGGTTTCTTCTGAGACTCTAAAAATAGTCACCAGTGCTTTCTGCTGTCAAAGAACTTTCTTAAGATGTGGAATATTTAAGGGTATTGTCTAAACTGGAGTTAGTTGTTATTCCTCCCTCATAAGAAAGCATTACTTCAAAATCTTCTACTCTTCTAATTATTTTCTGTTCTTTTACTGTGTGTGTGTGTGGGGGGGGGGTGACTGGAGCGCCACCCTTTGATATGGGAGACTGGGGTTCAAATCCCAGTTGGTACCTACCTACCTTCCAGTAGGGGGTCCTTGGGCAAAAGACCCCCTAATGCCTCACTTGCCTACCACGAATATGAGAGTGACACAAACTAGGAGAGTCATGCTGGCTCGGACGTTGCCCAGATTAACAAGGTCCGTGCCAGATGCTGGGGAGCCAGGACAATCTGACGATAAGTGGGCTACTGGAACAAACCATACATGGATGAGACAAGAGAACCTGGAATTGATGGAATGCTACTACAACGGTAGGCCTAGTGAGAGGGGATATATGAAACATATGAGGGAACTATGGATGGACAAAAGACCTACATCCACACTAACTGAGAAACAGCTAATTACCCAACGCTTCAACATAGTAAAGAGGAAGCTGCTCTCACAACTTGAGATAGATCAATTCCACATTACATCAAGAAGAAGACCTGGAAGAACAACTAGATGTGCAGCCAATACCTGAAGCTGGAACTTCACTACCACCCCCTCCGTTACAGAGCCAAGCAGCTGATATGAGGCATAAGATCATGGATAAACTAGCTACAGTCAGCCCTCAAGACTGATTACCAAGGCTTGTTGGAGAAGTACCATCAGATAGTATGCTAGAAGATGCCAATAGAGCCCTAACGACAATTCCTACTACCACCATAACTCAAATCAATGAACTGGTATATGCTACAGCCTCTGTAATCCTGGAGATGCTTGGCTACATGATCAAGAAGAACAGAAGTACATAACGCCCCTGGAAAATGAGGTTGGAGAATAAGATCAAGGCAGCTCAGAGAGAAGTTAGTCAGCTGGTGGAACTACAGATGGGCGTGGAGATTAAGGATAAGACTCGGCTACTGAAAAAATACAAGGGCCTGACTCCATCTGAAGCCCTAGAGACTGCTAAACAAAGGCTCACAGCACTGGCTACCAGGCTAAGGAGATACACTAGAGGAGCAGAGGCCAAAAAGATAAATGCCCTGTTTTCCAAAGAACCATCCCAGGTGTACTCCCAACTGCAGTGCAACAACACAATAACAGCAGAGCCACCAACAGCAGAAACTGAACAGTACTGGAAGAACATATGGGAGAAAGAGAAGACTCATAACACCAGTGCAAAGTGGCTGCAGGACCTGAGAACAGACCACAGCAATCTCCCAGAACAAGAACCAGTCACCATCACAGTAGCAGACATCCAACAGTGGGTCAAGAACATGAAGAGCTGGACAGCACCTGGACCGGACATGATCCACACCTACTGGCTAAAGAAACTAACAGCAGTGCATGAACGCCTAGCAACACAGATGAACCAGCTGCTAGCAGCAGGCTCCCACCCAGACTGGCTAACACAAGGAAGGACAGTGCTGATCACGAAAGACCCCCACAAGGGAACAGCACCGTCCAACTACCGGCCAACAACCTGCCTTCCCACAACATGGAAAGTCCTATCAGGCATCATAGCCTCCAAGCTACAGGACCACATGGGCCAGTACATGAGCACAGCTCAGAAGGGCATTGGGAACAACACCAGAGGCTCAAAACACCAGTTGCTCATAGATGGAGCAGTCACCCAAGACTCAAGGTCTAGACAGACCAATCTGAGCACAGCCTGGATTGACTACAGGAAAGCCTATGACTCAATGCTGCACACATGGATCTGTGAATGTCTGGCGCTATACAAAGTCAACAGGACACTAAGGACCTTCCTCAAGAACTCAATGGGACCATGGAAGACAACACTGGAAGTCAACTCAAGACAGCTTGCACAAGTGGCCATCGAGTATGGCATATACCAAGGTGATGCACTGTTCCTGCTGCTGTTCTGCATTGGCTTGAACCCCCTCAGCCAGATAATCACAAGGACTGGATACAGATACAAGTTCAAGAGTGGAACTACCATTAGCCTCCTCCTCTACATGGATGACATCAAGCTGTATGCTAAGAATGAACGAGACATCGACTCGCTAATCCACCTGACACGGATCTACAGTGAGGATATTGGGATGTCATTCGGACTGGAGAAGTGTGGCCGAATGGTAGTAAAGAGAGGAAAGGTAGTCAAGACTGATGGGATGGCGCTACCAGCAGGCCACATAGCGGACATACAGACCAGCTACAAGTACCTTGGCATCCCACAGTCACATGGGAACCATGATGAGGAGGCAAGGAAGACAGCAACATTCAAGTACCACCAAAGGATAAGACAGGTCCTGAAGAGCCAGCTCAATGGGAAGAACAAGATCCACGCCATCAACAGGTATGCCCTGCCAGTCATCAGATACCCTGGCGGTATAGTGAGCTGGCCAAAGGACGACATGGAGGCTGCCGATGTGAAGACCCGGAAGCTCCTCACAATGTACGGAGGTTTCCACCCCAAATCCAACACCCAGAGACTGTACACCAGCCGGAAAGAAGGCGGGCGGGGTTTGGTGAGTGTCAAAGCCACTGTCCTGGATGAAACCCACAGCATCCAGGAGTACATCAGTAAGATGGCACCCAAAGATGAGCTGCTGAGAGAATGCCTGAGGCAGCAGCAGACATGGGAGGAAGATCAAGCAGAAGAAGTGCCATGGCAAGACAAGACCCTGCATGGGATGTGCCATTGACAGATAGCTGAGGTGGCTGACATTGGGAAATCCTACCAGTGGCTGGAAAGGGCTGGACTAAAAGATGGCACTGATCATAGCAGCACAAGAACAGGCACTGAGCACCAGATCCATTGAAGCAGGGGTCTACCACACTAGACAGGACCCAAGGTGCAGACTGTGCAGAGAGGCCTCAGAGACAGTCCAACACATAATGGCAGGATGTAAGATGCAGGCAGGAACAGCATACACTGAACGGCACAACCAAGTAGCTGGCGTTGTGTACAGGAACATCTGCACAGTGTATGGGCTAGACTCTCCCAAGACCACATGGGAGATCCCACAGAAGGTCGTGGAGAATAACAGAGCTAAGATTCTGTGGGACTTCCAGATCCAGATGGACAGGCAGGTACTGGCCAGTCAATCAGACATCTTGGTAATAGATAAGGACCAGAAGACAGCGGTGGTGATAGATGTAGCAGTGCCAAGTGACAGCAACATCAGGAAGAAGGAGTATGAGAAGCTGGAGAAGTACCAGGGCCTGAAAGAGGAACTAGAGCAGATGTGGAAAGTAAAGGCCAAAGTGGTCCCAGTGGTGGTAGGAGCACTCAGGGCTGTGACTCCTAAGCTAGGAGAGTGGCTCCAACAGATCCCAGGAACAACATCAGAGCTCTCTGTCCAGAAGAGTGCAGTGCTAGGAACAGCTAAGATACTTCGCAGAACCCTCACACTCCCAGGCCTTTGTTAGAGGACCTGAGGTTGAGGAAGACACATACCACCCATATGGGTGAGAGGGGAATTTTTCTCTCTCCTCTCGCTCTCGCTCTCACTCTCTGGGCAGTGCTCACACAGTTGGCCAGCAGGCCCAGCCACCACCGCAGCCCTTGGCAGTGGCATGAGCAACCTACTGTGGCAGCAGACTGCTTGCAGAGGAGCAGCTGTGGACAGACAGGCAGGGGTGACTACTCCTCTGCCTGCAGCTCCAACCCTGAGACAGGAGCCGAGCTCCTTCTCCCTCCTTCTCTTGACACCTGGAGCATCGGCAGGAAGCTTCCAGTCATGTGCCCAGAAGCAGGACTGGCTGGGCCCACCCTGAAGAGTAAGGGGCCCAGCCAGAAAGCAGGAGCTAGCTATTCCCCTGGACTATTCTTTCTTTATTTAGGAAATATTTACTAGATTTATTGTTAATTGCAGTTAGATCCAATGATACTGTAATAGTTTTAATACTGTGTTTTCTTGGTAATTTATATAGTGACACGGTTATAGTGTTAGATTAACTCATTTCCAGTAATGGAAGTCCTTCACTTTCTAAGGTTTGCACAATTGTCTGTCTCACTTGACAGTATTTTGTTCTGCTAATGAATTAAACCTACAGTACTAGCACAAAGTTGAAGTATGAAATACTGCCTTGCTATATTCATAGTAATGGGAAACCTTACTATTGAATGATATTAACGTCATGGAAACTCATTGAAACTTTATAGGTAAGGCTGTAGGGTAGTTTCTATTCAAAGACTTGTTTTAATGTTGTGTTCCTTTGATGTCTCTGTTAAGTTTAAAAAAAAAAAAAGGGAGGGGGGGTGGCCCTGAAATTTCATATTCTAGTCTAGGGCTAGAGGAGATTATTTTCTTCAAAGAATATTGGTTATCAAATAAGCTCCTCTGAGTTTTGAATAGTTGAGTGAACTATTCATATGAAATAATTTATTGATTTAGCTGTTTCTCCACAAGTAGGATTTTACTTTGAACAATTTTGAGCAAAATTCATACACTTTATGTGAATGTATTTTAGTCTATTAGTTGATTTATAGAGTGTTTATTTCATCTAATCACTAGTTAGGGTGTGACTGGCTGTCTAAGTTACTGCTGTTATTGCTCTGAGATTGGTGATAGTAATGTTGAAAATTACTTTTGAAATCAAAGGCCTGGAATATGTTTTGGCTCCATGGCTGTATACTGTGGGGAAAACCATTGAGTCTTGTCACTACCAGAACTGCCTGAACTATTACCATTCATACAGATGACTACAGTGATTATAAGGTAGTATAAAGCTGTCCCATATAAGCCAGCATTTTGACATTTGTTCATAATTTGAGGTTGAAGGGTCTTCTGCCTTTTTCTGAACCATCCATTTTCAATTAAGTTTATTAAGTGATTGTGTTTGGATAGAAGTAGTTTGTAAAGTCATTTGTCTCGAGCAGGAGAAATAAATCTCAATGAAACATCGTGTGGTGACCTCGTTTCTGTCCTAATTTTTCTGATTCTTGCTTTGAAACGAATTCTAGGTCCATGGCTGCATCTAGTTAGTGCACGCTTTCAGCCTAGTTCTGAGTCCTGGCAATCATGCAAAAGGCATAGGATCTGTATGCAAAGACTTTTGGCAGCAGTGTCTCCGCCTCAAGAGACTCTGTTATGCTGATGCCAGGAACACGTTTCTCGGGCGGAGGCTTTGTGCCTTTGATTTTAACTCTCTGTTGATAACCATGAATTAGACTAGGAAATTGAGGTAATTCCAAGATTGCAGCTTTCACTCCTGCCTTACACATCCTACATGAAATCCATCTCCACTCCAGGCTTATGCAGAGATGTTTCAATCACCAGGTAAATATCTGAAAGTGGAAAAGAACTGGGCAAGCTTGCTGTGCTTTCATGCCCTGTGTGGAGAGGGCCAGTTCTGAGACTAGCACCAGGAACTTGACGGAGGGTCATAAAGAACACAAAATGGAACCAAGTCACACTTCAGAACAGATATTTCTCATCCCTACAGTTTGCCCCCACTCCAGTCCAAAAGAACCCTTGGACTTGGGTGCCATTAGGTCAGTGAACTAGACTTGAGCTGTGTCCTTGTTTTTTTCCTCCAAAAAAGGTTCCCATGTTGATTAGCTTTACCTGCTTTGTCCTTTGTACTATCCAGGAATTTGTTTTGTGTTTCCTTGGTAATTGTGTCCTTGTGGTCTTGCTTTCATTTTTGTTCAAGGAGAAGATTAAAACTTATTTTTTTAACTTGTTCAGATATTTTATTAGAAATTCATAGAATCCTTTCACTGTACTGTGACAGCCAGCCATCAACAAAGGATACTGCTGTTCTCTAATGGAGCTGGAGCTCACTTACATACATAGCTTTATTGCTGTTTTCCAAAGGGGCAGCTGTGTTAGTCTAGTCCAGGAAAAAAAAACCAAGGAGTCATGTGGCACTTAAAGACTAACATTTATTTTTTGCATGAGCTTTTGTGGGAGAAAATCCCACTTTGTCAGATGCTTCGAAGATTCTCTAAGTCCTCCATCTTTGAAGCAATCTGACGAAGTGGGATTTTCTCTCACGAAAGCTCATGCAAAAAATAAATGTTAGTCTTTAAGTGCCACAGGACTCCTTGTTTTTTTTCACTACTATTGCCCGCTGGGCATGTTGTGGATTTGCAACCAGGAACTGGATCATTCCATTTCCAGTCCAGCTTTTTGCCTTCAGTCTGTTCTCAGTCTCCCACATTCCTTATCAAAATGATGTTGACAACTCTAATTTAGTGATGTTGTTTCATCTGAGCAAAGTCCGTTGCTGTCACTGAGTGCTGTGATTCTCATCACAAGGTTATTCAAGGAGGGTACTACTGTAGGTGAATATTTGACAAGAGATCACATCTCCTGGCCTAAATCCTGACTTGATTAGGAGTAGGTATCAACACATACTGTCAAGGTGCTCAACTGCCAGGAGAAACTTCTAAGGATAAAGGCTCTCATAATTTCTTTTTCTTCCCACAGCAGCAACAGACTTTTATTTTATGCATGCATATCCCTCACAGGTGTAACCAGTGCCATGCGAAGGCTTAGTACTATGTGCTCAGTTCCACTCAAGGGCTCTGCACGGGTTTCTCATCCAGAATCTCTCAGTGATAGGTGAGAATTTAGACTTCAGAGTCCATCTCCCATGAATAATAAGGAACTTAATCTGATGGATGAATAGTTACAGTATCCCAAGGGATACCTTTTCAGGAGCCATGCTGCCCTTGAAGTCAGCCTAACCATAGAAATAAACTAATCGAGATAGGATGGGGCCTGCTGAATGGAAAAGCTTGACCAACGATGATGGGTTGGTTAGAACCAGAGCACTCCACATCATGATGTGAGGGCCAGGTCCATACACTGATAGTGCTACAATGAAGAAGTTCATTTGTGTCCTAGTGTCTTCATGAATGCCAACAATGGGGTGATAGTGATGGCGTGAGAATTTACAGGAATGGTGTGCACACAAGATTTCTTCTGTTCCAACTACCTAAGAAGACCATTGGATATCCAGAGAGGACTTAACATCCAAAGGTACCTAAACCTATAAGCAAACCAGCTCAATCGAATCTGGAAATACAACAGTTACATAAGCAGATGTTCATTAATTCCGACCTGTGGAGAACAACCTGTATCTTTCCTCACAAGAGGTGAAACCTCTCTTAATTTGGGTTTGGGGCCACACATTATCCATAGAGCAGTTCTTTTCCAGTGTTGTTTTTCAGGGAATGCTGCTGTTTCTCTTTAAACTTTTTGGAGGAGGTGTGGGGAGGTCCATTTTATTCCTTTGTGTTCAAAATTCCACTCATCTGGTGCTTCCCCAATTTTATTTTTCTAGTTTTATTAAACTAATAATAGAAATTCAGGTCGGTCCAAAGGTAAAAAGTGAATTGAGTAGAAGTTGAAACTGTTTTTTCCTCTTCTGCTTCATAGCATAACTGTAGACTTCCAGTCATGATGGTCACATAGAATAAAGTCAATAACTGAAATGATCTCAGTTTTTTTTAAATTTTTCATTTGTGGCTTTTAGAGTGTAGCTTACCCTATGAATGTATCTAGGTAAATAAACTCTCATTGCTGACTGTCATTGCTGATCACACCATTTCTGTAAATTAGCAACTATATCATTTTATGGAAAATGAACTTGGTGTAACCTGTCCCTGAAGATACACAGAGGTCTTCTAGAGGATATATCAGCTTATATAGGTATTTGCCTAGTTGTACAACAGGCTATGTAAAAGGTGCTATGGAAGCCAGGAAGATTACTATCTCATAAAGACAATGGCTTGTTTATACTGCTTTATATTCTATACAATGAAATGTAAGTGCAGTATTTATATTCCAGTTGATTTATTTTATTATAATATGTTAAATAAGCAAATTTTCAATAAGAGTGCTGTGAGACTTTTGTGTATTTGTCTGATTTTGTAAGCAAGTCATTTGTATTACTTGGGGGTATGAAAGACAAATCAGACTCCTGAAAGGCATACAATAGTCTGGAAGGGTTGCATGAACTGCTTGTCTTCAATCTTGTGAATTGTCTTCTGAATCTTTGAAAACTAAATGTATTTTACTACAGTAAACTCTTCAACATATGAGTCACAAGCCATTTTTTGCCTACTCTGCTCCTGTTAGGAGCACAGACAAAACTGGGTTTAAAGACATCCATATTTCAATTAGAGGATAAACATGGAAATTGTAAGGTTATTTAAATAAGTATTGTCCTAAAACTGTATTCTGTACAGTTGAACTGCTGAACTATTGATGATGAAAACACTGTCACTCTTGATTTTCTAGGAAAGTGCATATTTTAGCTGCTTTTGTTTTCTGCTGCTATCATCAGAGGCATCGCTGGCACTGGGCACCCAGGGCACGTGCCCCGAATCCCAGCGCTGGTGCCCTGGATCTCCGGCCCAATCGAGCCAGAGATCCAGGGTCCAGCCGTGGCGTCCCTGTCCCCAGCCAGGGATCCAGGGCCCAGCCGCCCACAGCTGCTTCTGGCCCCCTCCCTGGCTGGGGATGCGGGGCCTGGCTGCCCGCGGCGGTGGCAGCCCCATCCCCAGCCAGGGATGCAGGACCGCACCACCCACAGCTGCTTCTGGCCCCGTCCCCAGCCGGGGATGCGGGGCCTAGCCGTCGACGGTGGTGTGGTGGCTTCTGTTTCTGTCCGTCTCCCTGGCCAGGGGGCAGGGCCTGCAGGCTGGGGGCATGGCCTGTGGGGCGGGGCCTGTGCCCTGGGTCTCTCCCCTGGCCAGCGATGGCCAAAAAAAAACGTTCAGGTAAAATGCTTGATTTTTTTTCCCCATCATGTGATAGTGTCTGTCTTTTACATACTGTATATACTTGCATATAAGCCAACCCATGTATAAGCTGACCCCCCATTTTCAGGCTCCCCAAACCAGCAAAAATGCATGAACCATGCATAAGCCAAGGTGCCTCTGCAGCCTCTGGCCTCTAACCCCCCCCCCCCCCCCCACACACACACCATGTGTTACCAGCTTTCCCGGACTCCCTGATATCCTCCCTATCCACCTGACCTGCCACCGCTTCTTTCTTTGCCGTCCCTGACCATGCCACCGCTTCCCTGACTCTGCTGCTGCTGCTTCCCCCTGCACCATCCCCAATCATGCTGCCTCTTCCCTGACCGTGCCGTCCCCGACCCCCCCTGCCACTTCTCTGACCATGCCATCCCCAACCCTGCCTCTGCTTCACACTGCACCATCCTTTACCATGCCGCTTCCCCAACCATGCCACGGCTTCCCTATGCTCTGTCCCCAACCCAGGGAAACTGCTGCCGTTTCTTCTCCTGCCATTGGTTCCCCCAGGCTGACCCCCCACCTCTTGAGGTCTGCTCCAGTGGCTAGGCAAAATAAGGAGAGCAAGCCCCAGCCTATAAGCCCTGCTCAGGCTGAGCACACAATATGGCTGCTCTGAAGCTGAGGTTCCCCCCTTCCCCCAAGTCTGGTCTGAGCATGCTCAGAGCAGGCTCAGGGTGGGAACTTTTAAACTCCTAGGCTGGGACTTCTTGTTGATCCCTGGCCCACATGTAAGCTGAGTGCCCTTTTTAAAGGTAATTTTCAGGCACAAAAATCTTGGCTTATATGCGAGTATATATGGTAACTGAAAAAGATAATTTGTTTTGAATGCTTGTTCTGAATGATGACTCTTCCCATTATGAAGTAAAGCATGGAATTTCCTTGGAATGCCTTTTATAAAACCAATATATTTTCTTTTGAAAATATAGATTTTCTTTTTGTCTGTTTGCTTTCATCATGCTGCCTTGACTTGCATTTACAGTAGAGGTATTTGCTTAGACAGGGTAATTTGCATCTGTGGCTGATAGAAGTTAAATATAAGATTTTGACATAAATAGTCTTTGCAGAATTATGCTTTGGGTACAATTTCAGCAAAGTAACTTGTTCATTACTATATGGTGCACTGCAGAAACACGTGGAAGGGCACAATGTGAATGTTTTGGTTTCCTTGGGATGTGGTAGGTTGTTAAAGGATGCAGGATGGGTGGAGTTAATCTTTCATAAGCAGCCTTAATTCTCAATTTCTAGATTTACAAATGTAGCATTCATATAAATTTCCTTGTGGTTTTTAAACACAGTGTTTGTAGGGATTTTACAAGAAGCAATTGATTATGCCCAGACTTGAAAATTCCACTTGCCTGTGATCAGCAGTCAGTTTCCTGATTGAGTCAGTAACTTTGCAGTATGTGAGTTTTAACTAATAAAAAGAAAAGAAAAAAAAAAAAAAAAAAAAGAAAAAAACAGCCTCTTAGTCTGAAGAAAGCTTTTCACACCTGAACCACATGTAACTGTTTTATTGCTGTATTCCTAAGATTGCAGGTAAGCAACACAGTTGACAAGCTATGAGCAGCTGTTTAGGCAGTCTGCTGTACAGTGATGATTGCTCCCCCCCCCCTTTTTTTTTTGCTACTACTGTAATATTTAGAATCTTATGAACAGGAAATAATCAAATATTTGTTTTGTTGCTGCTTGGACAAGTTTTGAACAGTAAAAGAGGGCTGGAGCTAGTCACCGAAGAGACCTTAAAATTGGGGGCTGCTGAGGGTGATACACACCTTTCACAGCTGCCAGAAAGTTGAGGGAAAAGGGTAAATAAATAAAGACTCTGCTCACCCTTATATATGTAGTAGGAAGAAGGCTCTGTAGTATGAGTGTTCATTTTCTCTTTTGGGAAAGGAGCATCAAATGTATCAACTATGTACTTCCTGTAAGCAGATATGAGAGATACAGCTTCCGAGAAGAGTCCTGGTAGATAATCCAGCCAATGTTCCCTGTAAGCTGCGCGCGTAGCAACAATTACTCTCTGGTGCACAGATCACTGGTGGCAGCGCACAGTTGGCAGCCATGGACCTTAGCGAGCCGGAAGACGCAGCCCTTCCAGCTGCCAGGGGGCTGCATTGGGTTGAAATTTCCCGCCATGATGATGGTCAGGGCAGCAGCTGCCTGTGGCCAGGGAGCAGCTCTGGTGGCCAGGCAAGCAGGAAGGGGGGATTTTAGCGGGGTCAGAGTGAGGAGCAGGGGAAGTGTGGTGGTGGGGTCGGCTGGAAGGCGCCCAGGACTCGGGGAAGCGGGTGGAGAAGGAGCCCAACCGCGGGTTGGCTGGAGAAACTGGCACATGGGCGGGGAAGGCTCTTGGCCAGGAGTTGCTGTAAACTACCCCTGCTGCAGGGGTTAGAGTGTAGTTTGCTGGCCCCGGAGCCCTCCAGCACAGATGCCCCCCCCCCCACAGGGGTGGGCCACCCAATAATCACCCCCAGACACACACATACAGACACCCCCAGACAGAAACAAACACACCCACCCACCCCCTCAGGGAGCCAGCAACACACACAGCCAGACGCACACGAGGCACCCCCAGACAGATAGAGACACACAGGCACCCCCAGACACACACACAGGCACCCCCCCAAACAGACACACACACACACACACACACACACACACACACACAGCTACCCACAGACAGACACACACACACAGGCACCCCCAGACAGCCACCCCGAGAGAGGGAAACACACACACACACAGAGCCACCCCGAGAAAGACGGACACACACAGACACCCCCAGATAGGCAGAAAGACACACACACACACACACACACACAGGGCCACTGATGCAAGCACTAAGCAATGTCAGCATAGCAACTCAGCTTGTACCCAGAATGTTGTATAATGAACAAGGAGTCCTGTGGCACTTAAAGACTAACAATTGTATTTATTGCATGAGCTTTTGTGGGAGGAAAATCCCAATTTATGAGACCTACATTCTAAGTTCCTTCATCTTCAAAGCATCAGATGAAATCCCACAAAAGCTCATGCAATAAATATAGTTGTTAAGTCTTTAAGTGCCACAGGATCCTTCTTTGTTTTACTGAACTAGACTAACACAGCTCCCCCTTTGGATCTTGAAAGGATGTTGTATTTCACCTGATAGTTTTTTTTTAAACTTCTTCATTCCTGAAATAGATGAGCACCATAATGTGAATACACAGAACGTATATCACTCTTAAGTTCATGTGCATGCATCTTCATTTTAGTGTTATGTGTAAACATTCTGGCTCAATATAACTTCACAACAGTGCAACAATGTTCTCTATATAGGGTTGTAAGCAGAATCCATTGCAATAAAGTAGCAGCAACAGAGCAGAAAAACATATCCAGAAATTCTGTTCTTTCAGTCTATTTTTCCCTTGCTATTCACAACACTGTATAATTGTACCCCTCCTTTTTGCGTAGTCTATTATGGGCTTTGTCAGAAAAAGAAAGGAAACTACTTGCTCCAGTAAATGGCAGCTTGAATTTCCAACCTCTGCTAAACTGGTCATATGGGCAGGAAGATTAATAACTGTTTACGGTAAAGACAGGGATATCAATAAGTTGTCTGTTGATAAAAGGCTCTACACTTTCAAGAAGGGTTAAATCTTAGGATCAGGATGAATTCTTAATTAAGAAGTATGTTTAATCAAGGATGCATGCGGACTAGTATACTGGCCTGAGGGCTGCACCACGGAAACCTTTTCATACATCAGTATTGCAAATACTAGTAACAGTGGTGTCAGTGCGGGCCACAGGAAATAGCTTTAGGGGCTGAGTGTTTGAGACCCCTGACTAGTGTGACAAACCCAAACACTAAATCTGCCTCTCAGGCTTCCAGTGAATTTGGGGAGTAGAAGAGAAAGATATTTCTAATCTAATTCTGTTTTCTTGCTTTTTGTTTATTTACACAGTCAGTGTTCCCTCAAAGCTGATGATGCAGCTGAACAAGTTGTTGGATGCACTGGAGGTGCTGGAAGGCAGTGCGGAAGGGGCCCAATGGGAGTTGGGGAACCAGCAGGGAACTTGCTCAGCTGCATCCAGAACTTGCTCAGCTGCATCATGGGCTTAGAGGGAACATTGAATCCAGCCCATCCTCTCTTTTCCTAACATCCTGAAGGTCATTTCTCACCTGTTCTTTGCCCCTGGATAATGAGCCTCTCCTTATCCCCACTACCATCTTTGTTGTCAGTTGTTAATTAATGGAT
This sequence comes from Podocnemis expansa, assembly GCA_007922195.1. Lineage (NCBI taxonomy): Eukaryota > Metazoa > Chordata > Testudines > Podocnemididae > Podocnemis > Podocnemis expansa. The sequence goes on from ML682220.1 coordinate 706,146, forward strand.
TTAGTCTTCTGGCTACTAAGTGTCTGGTAAAAATTTTTTGTTCTCTGCATGGAAGAATGGGGGTGAAAGGAGAAAAGGTTGATGGGATAAGGTGTTTTTGTTTTGTAGCAAGGAAAGGAACAGAGATTTTGGGGGTGAATGTGATAGATGGCAAAACAAGAAAAATTGGGAAGAGTAAGTAGGAAATAAGAAAGCTGTAAAGGAGTGGAGGTGGAAGAGAAAATGCAAATTGAAGAGATCACATCATCCACACACAATTTGCTATCAACTTTAATTACATGTGTTTCTAAATTGATATAGATAAATGAGTGTCATCACCTAGTGTGGATCCAGTTGTACCCTTTATACTGATGTAGCTTTTTTCAGATATATTGTGGTCCTCTCTAAGGAGAGAGGAGAAAATGGAGTAAAGCTGGGAAGAGGAAGAAAATAGGCTGATAAATAAATTAAGTGAATTTTCACCAGTATGTTTTAAACAATTGCCAGTACTTGGGGTGTTAAACCAGTTTTACAAGTGGTGGAATACAGTTCAGGGAATAAATATATTCTTTTGATAATTTTTAGTTGTATTTCTTGAACAGTGTAAGTAATACATTATTCTAATACTATTCTGTAGTTTTTGGTCAGCCTCAGTAGCAAATTACACTTAATTTGATTAAGTAAGCTGAGTGTCAATGTTCTGTTTAAAAGAAAAACTCAGCTGCTTTATTTGTTTACATTTGAGTAGGCCTGGGCTTGAGTGGGCTGTCATTGTCACAAGTCTTTTTTCACCCTTGTGAATATATTTGTGTGTGCGCTAGTAGATGTAAAAATATTCCAAGCCCTACTTATAATGATTTCAATTATATTAATTGTGTATATGTAATTATTAACATAATAGTATGTGGGGCATTTTAAAGACTTTCAGAAAACTGCTTTTTAATTGATACAGTGTGTAAAAGCTTGCTGTGATGACTGTACTTTCATCCAGTACTGTATATTTTGCTCTAAATACAGATATGGTGTGTAAACTCTAGTCCATGAATCACAAGATAAGGTGTTAGAAAAATGTACTATATACCTACTACAGTGGAACTACAAAGATATAAACTCCAGTTACAAACTGTTGGGTCAACCAAATACCCCGTGGAACAGGAATTAAGCAATCAGGCAACAAGGGGAGTGGGGCGCAAATACCAGTGGGTTTCCTGCCTCATCTCCACTGGTGCTATGTAAGGTGCAGCTACATTACAAGCAGGAGGTAAAGAGATGCTGAGATTCACGGGCACTCCTGTGAGCTCCTGCTGTCAGCCTAAGGCAGCCTGATTGGAGCATGCAGAGCAGAAGCTAAACCTTCCTCTCTCCCTCCCTCCTAAACTCCCAAAAGCTTGCAAGCTCAATCCTGGGAAAGATCCGGAGGCTGAGAGCTGCTGCTGTTGCAACCAAATCCTGGCCTGGAGCCAGAGTTGGAGCTGCATGTTGTGCTCTAGAGTTTTAAAAGCCCACAGCTTATGTCCCGATGATGCCAGTGCACTGCCTGCAGATGCGCTCCTGGATCATGCCAGCACCTCTGGGAGTGCAAGGGAGGGAGAGTGCTGGCAGTGAGCAAGGGCCAGCCCCTTACCACATGCTGCCTCTGGAGCTCAGCAGGCTGTGCACAGAGCTGGATGAGCCCTGGGGAGGAAGGGCTGAGGGGCCTCGTATTTGTAGTGCCAAAGGTGCGGGGCAGGCCCTGCTCCCCCAATTCAGCCCAAAGGCAAGAAACAATAATAGGGCAGGGAGCTGCTTGCAAACCAGGCAGTGCTGCCAGGTGCCACCTTTGCAGAGATCTCTCCCAGTTTATAACCTTGAACAAAACACTTCCAGGTTACAAACAATCTCCATTTCCAAGCTGATTGTACTTTTGAGGTTCTACTGTTGTTGAAATACTAACCCTGTTAGCCAGAGGCAGATAAATATAAGTGTGTGGACTTGAGCCAAACCATGGTGAGAAACACTGAACTTTATGTGGTTGGCGATCCATCTTTTACATTGGCACCTCTGGCTAGTAGGAGCCTCTAACAGCCTCACCCTTTTCACTTCCTAGTTGGTGGAAAGTAGGTCTCCACTCTGCTCTGCCTTCCCCTAACTTCCATTTTTATGGTACCTGTAGTGTTGTGACATCTGTGTATGCCATGATGAAACACTTGAAAAGACTTTGAGTTATTTTTCCTTTCTTTGGTAGTCTGCAATTATTTGATATTCCACTGCTGGGGAAACATGAGAAATGTAAGGGGGCTATTGGCATACTTACAGTGGATCAGCAAAGTATTATTCAGCCACATGTTTCTGTGACACATGCATTTACATCTCAGCATTAAATGGGCCTTAAACTGAGTTCCATCTGGTCTAGTGCTGGCTCTCTGTGCAGTTGTGTAGAAATGGGACAGTTGGGAATTCTCACTGGATCAAGGCATGGCAGATTTGTTCATTCTTTACGGTTGATCCAGTTCTGCTAATTTGATCACATTTTGTCTATTTTATATGAAGTGAATGTAAAGTTTCCTGGGTCCACTGACTACCCATGTGAGAGCAACCTAGGTTGGTTTGGAGTCTGTTCATGTGTTGTGCCAGGTTGCGCTTTTATAATAGTTAAATATTTTCAATTAGACATCTTTTAGATTTAGACAGGTGAGTATGCTTTCATTGTCGCATGTGTGTCTGGGTGGGATGCATGAGGAAATGCAAGAAGTTTGGCTTGTTCACAATGTGATGTTTGGAAGAGTGAGCACACAAAACATTGGAAACATTTTAACTTTCAACAAAGTCTTATAGGACCTTTGGTGCCGGGTAGAAAAGGAAACTTTTTGCAGAAGCAGGTGTGTCTGCCATTACCCAGAGAATTGCAAAGATACAGAAAACTGGTATCAGGGCTGTGGAATACAAGTCTGTGCACTATACAATAATCCAGGTTTATAATGTAAAAAAAAAGTGTGTACAATAGTTCATATAAAATGTTTTATGAACTTTTTTACCATATTAGATGAATTTTTTAAAAACTTGGCTGGGGTTTGACTTTCTCTTTTCCATTATTGAAAACAATCTTACATGTGTTTTTTTTTGTTTTGTTTTGTTTTTTGTTTTTTTTTAATTTTATACAAAACTCCTGCCGAGAGTTTTGACTGACTAAAGTGACACCATGGGTGACTGTACCAGCAGAGAAGATACTAGTGCAGTGGTTTTCAAACTATGGGTCAGGATCCAGTACTGGGTCGCATACCCTCAGGAATTGGGTCATGGCATCCCCTGCTGCCACTGCCGAAAGCCTGGAATGCATTGCTCAAAGATATAATTGTTGGGTCATGTGCATAAATTATATTTTTCAACTGGGTCCTGAGGAAAAAAGGTTGAAAACCACTGACCTAGTATGTGCTTCTGTGTGCTATTTGCAACTCTGAATATAGAGAAATCTTTGATTAGAACAAAGTTGTTCTGTGACAAAAATGGCTGTCTTTACTTTATAAGATGCTCTCATTGAGTGTGTCTGAATTATTTTTAACAGGATTAGTTTCTGTGGATGTAATGAAGAGGTAGAATAGAGATGTTGATTTAGTATCTGTAAGGAAATGAATTGAGGAGGCAGTGAGATGAGAGAGATGAAGTCTTGGAGGAAGCTGAGAATCTCTCTGTAACAGATGAAAGTAGTTGTCTGTCAGTTTTTCTGTGTGCCTTCTTTCAGATACTGCAACATCTGTTAATTCAAGAGGTTGAGTGAAAAATGTGTGCACCCGTAGCACCCTCTTCTGGGCAAGTTCTTAGTGTCTTTTTTGGATGCAATAAAAGTGAGATTCTGCAAGAGAATATGACACAGTTTCCACCTTTTTATCACTTAAGAACTGTAAATGCACCTAATGTTCCTGTAAAGTTCCACTTCTTTTTTTATAAAGTAACAGAAATAGTGCAAATATATGCTGCTTTTTTCCTTCTTTTCTTCATTACTAGGGCATGTTGCTTCTTAAGAGTTTGCCTATTTGTGCTGGCCGTTCTTCATATGAAGCCATAATACTCTATAATATTATAATATAGCATTGCCACAATAACCAAACACTGTATCAGAGTTAAGACTTCAAAATCAAGCAGTCAGGCTCTTAAGAAGCTGCAATTCAGAGCTTACTGTGGTTATGTGTAGATACATAGCACATCCGCATTCTGGTTTCTCTGTCTGATCTTTTATTACAATGATTAGGTTACATGCTTGTCATTTTCAGCAGCATGTAGTTAATATAATGATCAGCACAATAGAAATACCTATGAGAAAAATTTTAAGGATTTCAGGGTGTTGTAAAATCCTTTTTGAGAATCATGAAATCTCACACATGCTCCTCAGATACCCATCTTGGGGTCCCTCTGGTTAAAGAGGGAAACCCTCTACTCTATGCACTAGAAATGGAAAAACTCTGTTCAAAATTTTAAAGGAAGACTTAACGTATTAAAAAATCTAGGTGATTTTGGAGTGATGTGCTGAATGCTGCAAGTCAGAGGTTCCCAAACATTTTTGCTGAGTACATGCTTCCACCCATCTAGGGCAGAAAGGGATTTACCAAGGGAAAAGAAAGAGGCGCACAAGATGTAGCTGGCTCTATCCCCAGAGGGTCCTGTGGCAGCATGGTGGAGATGGGAGCTCCTTGTTCTCCTTCCCTTCTATATGGAGTGTTTCTCCAGGCTCTGGAGAGCGTGAATACACAGGGCGGTGACCGCACTGGGGCAAGCAGAGTGGGGAGAGACTGTAGGGAGTCAGAATCTCCAGTGATGGGGAAGGAGGAAAGGGAGAGCATCAGACTACTGCTGGGGTGGGGCTGCCCCCTCCCATATGCTCCCCCTGCTGCTGCCTCCTGGGCCTGCAATCCCTCTGCCGCCCATCCTTCCCCCCCATAACCTGGTTTTCCTCTGCATTTGTAAACCAGTGGCCTGGCCTACATGGTCCAAAGAAGCATTCATCGCATGTGCACCACATCACCCTTTTTCAGAAGTGCATCATTCAGATCTGCCAGGGAGTGCCTGCTCTTTTACTGGAATATCCTGCAATGTGCCTTTTAATCATGTTGCTTGCATGATGTAAGTAAATTTGCATTACGCTGTATCTTGTACCCTACAGCACAATGGTACAAACTCTGGTCGCAACGCTCCTTGTTTTGTGTTGTCCTGGTGCCGAGTTGATCATCCTGCATGGCTACAGAGAAAAGTGTCCAAAAACAAGGCTTATCCTATATCACTCTGTTCATATTTTTCGTGGAAACTTCCATTTAAAAAAGTGTTCTGTGCATTTCTGGCAACTGCCTAATCTCCCCATTTACTATGGGACATGGTATTGATTCCTCAAACTCAAGGGACCTTGCAGAATTAAGGATCTATGAACCTACCACACATCAGTGTGCATGGATGGGGAGCTCTAGCTCCTCACTAAGTACTCCATGACAGGAACAGGAGGGAAGCAGCTGGTGGGGAAGGGGCCAGGCACACAGTGGAGGAATGAATGGGAGGAAGCAGCAGGAGGAGGGACTGGCTACTTAAGGGAGGAGGTCTGTGGGGTTTCTACCTTTTAATTACTTGGGAGGTAGAAGTTGTCAATCTGCACCATACTTTTCAGACCAGCCTCTTTTTTCTGGCCTTAACCTTAGCCTGTAGCTGGAGTCTGCACTTGGACAGGAGGAGGCAGTGAGGGGAAAAACCCCTTTCCATCTAAAATGTACTTAACCGCTGAAGCCGTTAGGTCCTGAGAATCCAACTGTTTGCTACTGGTACTGTTACAGCTTCTGTGCTTTGTGCAGTGGGTGGATGCTCTGAACTCGGAATGGGAGGGAGGGATGGGGAAGATTTGGATACTGTGTCAAAACTTTAAGGGAAACTGACCCTTAATAACAGCATAGTCCACAGCCATGACTGATTTTATTTGCAAAATTCAGCGTGGTGGTTTATTAGTTAGTCCTACAGTACTTCCCTTTGTTGTACAACTGCATCTAGTCAGAGACTAAACTACAGCTGTAGTTTAATTTGATCTCGTTAAGACTCCTGATGAGCGCTCTTGCATTATCATCTGTTATATTTCTCCTACAAAACCTCGTGCAATAAATAAATGTTAGTCTTTAAAAGTGCCACAGGACTCCTTATTTGCTCTGCTGAACTAGACTAACACATCTGCCTCTCTGGAACTTCTATTATCTGACATTATAAACATGCTGAATTTTGTATCTCGTACCGAAAATGAACCTTTGAGTTTTTTTATACAATTTTGTTAATGCTATGCAAATTTTGCCTTAAATGTTGGGTGCTTTTGGTGTTTTATTTTAATCACTTAAACCTGCCTTGTTTCTGCAGAGGATGTGCTGAGTAAAGATGCTGGGGAGTGTGCAATATGCCTGGAAGAACTGCAGCAAGGGGATACTATAGCACGACTGCCTTGTCTATGCATATATCATAAAGGGCAAGTATTCATCACACTGTATGTCACTAGACAAAATTCCATATACCAGCATTGACTGGGGAATTTTTATAACGGATGTTTAACACTAGTCGCTTTAAAAAGAAGAAATAAAACTTAGTTAAAAGTAGTTGGAGTCACTACATCTTGATTTACCCTCTGCTCCACAAATATGTTTTGATCTTTCTCAAACTTCCTTTTTATATTTATTTTGTGGCTTGTTGTTTGAAAAACTGCCAGGAAAAAAAGGGGAAACTGTTTACTGGGGGCTGGGGGAGAGGAGGGAGTGTAAGAATCACTATATAAAGACACATTTTGTTGAATGCCCAGAGTAAAATTGGGGAAAAAATTCTCTGATCTTTTTTGATTCATTTTAGATATTTTGTAACAATAACAGGCAAAATTGCCAAGCAGCAGTGTGATTAGGGTGACTGTGTCCCTCTTAAGAAATGAAATGTGTAGAAAAAGTAATAATTTGTAAATCTGTTAAAACTTCAGAAATAAACAGTTAACCTACACATTGAGTTCTGTGATGTTCAATACATAGTACCCATATACTTTATTGTATTGTGTTTTCTGGTGTTAAAAATGTTGAGTGAATGTTGAAAAATACTATGCCACATATTCTAGTTGAAGTAATTTAGGTCTTAAAACACTTTCTTAAATGTTTCTGACTATTTTAACTGTGCTAAATCATTTACTATGCAATGATTGTTGGTACTTGTAATTAGTATGCTCACCTTCTATTTATTCTCTTATATTTCAACAGCTGCATAGATGAATGGTTTGAGGTAAATAGATCTTGTCCTGAACACCCTTCAGATTGAGACCACCAGATTCCTGTTTTGTAGGTAACTTCTCTTTTTACACATTGCATTGATCTGTTTAGTAGTAAGGACTATATAAATGAGTCCATTGAAGGTGCACTCACATCTAAGTTTGAGGTAAAATAATCAGTAAATTCATTGTAGTTCTGGTAATTTAAATAAGATAGTAATTGTACTGAAATGCATAAATGGCTTCCACACGCTCATATCCAATGGTCTGTTAAATGACAGTTTAAATATTGCGAAATGACAAACAGCAGTGCTAGTAAAATTTTAGTTAACTTTTTGAGATTATTTTGTTGTGCAACCCTAAATGTGCTTGAAATACAGAATCCCCTGATTTTTCAATAGTTGAGTGAATGTTAATGATACTTTCTAGACTCAAATTTGTGTTTTCATTTGGGATGCTATCTAGTTTTCAGTGAGGTTCTGCTTTTTTTATTTTCAACATACACTTTGTCTTTTATTGCTCTTTCTGCAGTGCATGTAACATGTTACAGCTCAGCCCTTCTCTTCTCCCCCATCCACACCATTAAAAAGATTTCCTGCTTTAGTATTGCGCATTAATGATTAAGAGCTGAAATCAACTAGCATTGAATGACTATGGGGGCATTTTTATTCTTTCAAGTAACTTACTTACACTCAACTATCAGCTCCAGCCATTGGAAAACATGTTAGAGTTTATATTAAACACCATGACGGTCAGTAGATATGAACTCTTTGCCCCCAAACAGTCTAGTGGGTTTTGGGTTGTTTGTTTTTTTTTTTTTTTAAAGCACTGTTTTATTCCTGAATGTTCTGCTTCGCAAGTATATGTTGCAGCTCACACTGTGGGAGGGTAGTGCACTGTCACAACTGCCAGAGTGCACACTGCTGCAGGGACAACTGTTTTTCCTATCCATGGCACAAGACTAAGCTAAGTTTTCTCTTAGACACATACATAGGAATGGCTGTAGTGGGCCAGCCAAATAGTCCACCTTACCCACTATCATGTCTTCCAACAGTGGCTAATGTCAAGTGCATCAGAGGAAATGAACAGAACAGGTAATCATCACATGATCCATCTCCTGGCCACTTATTCCAAGCTTGTGGCAAACAGACACCAGAGATACTTAAGAATATAGTTTTGCATCCCTGCTAGTCTTGACTAATAGCCATTGATGGACCTCTGGCAAAGAGTTCCACAGATTGACCGTGCATTGTGTGAAGTAGTATTTCCTTTTGTTTGTTTTAAACCTGCTGCTTGTTAATTCAGTTGGTGACCCCTAGCTGATGTATTATGAGCAACTGACACTTCCATATTTACTTTCTCTGGGGCAGTCACGGTTTTATAGATTTCTATCATATACCCTGTTAGTTATCTCTTTTTCAAGATGAAAAATTTCTGTCTTATTGATTTCTCCTCATACAGAAGGGGTCCCATATTCCTAATCATTTGTGTTTGCCCTTTTCTGTACCTTTTCCAATTCAAATATATCTTTTTGATATGGGGCAACCGGCTTTGCACACATCATTCAAGGTGTGGGCATACCATGTATTTATATAAAAGCAATATGGTATTTTCTGTTCTTTTAATCCATTTCTGTCCTAACAATTCTGCATATTCTGTTAGCTTTTTTGACTGCCACTGCACATTGAATTAATGTTTTCAGAGAACTATCCACAGGGACTCCAAAATCTCTTTCTCAAGTGCTAATAGCTAATTTAGACTCCATCATTTTCTACATATACTTGGGATTATGTTTTCCAATGTGCATCACTTTGCATTTATTCACATTGAATGTCATCTGCCATTTTGTTGCCCAGTTTTGTGAGATGCCTTTGTAACTCTTCACAGTCTGCTTTGGACATAATTATCTTGAGTAGTTTTGTATCATCTGCAAATATTGCCATCTCACTGCTCACACCTTTTTTCTAGATAATTTATAAATATGTTGGACAGTACTGGTCCCAGTACAGAAATCTGGGGGATACCACTATTTACCATTTTCCATTCTAAAAACTGACCATTTATTTCTACCCCTTGTTTCTTATCTTTTAACCACTTACTGATCCATGAGGGGAGATTCTTTCTCTGCCCTTGACAGCTTACTTTAGTTAAGAGCCTTAGGTGAGGGACCTTGTCAAAGGCTTTCTGAAAATCTAAGTACAGCTAGTCCTCACTTAGTGACCTACTCGTTTAGTGACCCCTCAGAGTTATGACCGGCTCTCTGATGAGTTGGTATTATGGCGATGTACGAGAACTCACATCAACTCTCTCAGATTACCTATATTTACAGTACACTATGCAAACTAAGTTCAGTACATTAGAGCTTAAAACATTTAAAATATATATTAAAAATGTTATAAATGATGCAAAGGTGACATTAAAACTATCTACCGATGGTTGAAAAACCCACTACCAGTAAAGTACATTATGCCTGAAATACCGGTAAGGGCTGCTCCTCGTTTAGTGACCAATTCGTTTATCAACCAGGTTTCAGGAACGGAACCCGGTCACTAAGTGAGGACTACCTGTACACAATATCCATTAGATCACCTTTGTCCATGTACTTGTTGGCCCCCTGAAGTAATTCTATTAGAATGAGGAGGTCTGATTTCCCTTTATAAAAACTCTGACTCTTTCCTTAAGTAATCATGCTCATCTGAGAACTCTATTGTAGTTTCAATCAATTCGTCAGGTACTGGAGTTACGCATATTGGCCTGTAATAAGCAGGATTGCCTCTGGAGTCTTTTTTAAAAATTTCTATCACGTTAGCTATCCTCTGGTCACTTCGGACAGAAGCTGATTTAAATGATAGACTACATAGCACAGTTAGAAATTCTGCAGTGTCACATTTGAGTTACTTCAGAACTCTTGGGTGAATACCATCTGCTTCTGGTGGTTTATTGCTGTTTAATTTATCAGTTTGTTCCAAAGCCACCTCCGATATCTCAGTCTGGAACAATTCCTCCAATTTGTCACCTAAAAAGAATGGCTCAGGTTCGGGAATCTCCCTTACATCCTCAGCCATGAAGACCAATGCAAAGATTCATTTAGTTTCTCTCCAATGGCCTTATCTTCCTTGAGTGCTCCATTAGCATCTTGCTCAACCAGTGGCCTCACTGGTTGTTTAGCTGACTTACTGCTTCTGATGTACTTAAAATTGTTGTTGTTTTGGCTTCTTGTTCTTCAGATTATTACTTGACCTTCCTAATTTTATTTTTACCCTTTGCTTGCCAGAGTATTTCTACTAGAAGTTCCAAAGGAGTAGCTGTGTTAGCTTAGTTCAGCAAAACAAACAAGGTGTCTTGTGGCACTTTTAAAGACTAACAAATTTATTTATTGCATGAACTTTTGTGGGAGAAAATCCCACTTTGTCAGACACTTGAAGATGGAGAACTTGGAGAATGGAAGGAGAATCAAATGCAGGGAAGTATAATTCATAGGATCTGGTCAGATTGTTACAGCAAATCAGTGCAGTAGTTTAGATTCAGACACTGGGAAACCTTCCTTTGTATGCTGTTTCTGAGTGTTTGAAACTATAACTACTGCACTGATTTGCTGTAACAGTCTGATCAGACCCTATGACCTGCACTTCCCTGCATTTATTTTCCTCCCATTCTGTAAGTTACCCATATTCAAGTGTCTGACAAAGTGGGATTTTCCGCATCTTCAAAGTGTCTGATGAAGTGGGATTTCTCCCACAAAACTCATGTGATAAATACATTTGTTAGTCTTTAAAAGTGCCACAAGACTCCTTGCTTGTTTTAATTTCCAGCTCAGTTCCTCATTTTTGTTTAGTTCCCCTTTTTCAAATTAAATGCTACTCTGGTGAGCTGCTTTGGTGTCTCGTCCAACTCCTTCCTCCCCCAGAAGCATGTTAATAGTGACCATAATTGGACCAGATACTGTTTCACTTTGGACTAACTAAAAAATTTCCCCTCTCGGTTCCCAGTACTAGCTACTTCAAGAAACAGTTAGTTAAAGTGTCAGGAAACTTCATCTCTGCATCCTGTCCTAAGGTGACATGTACTCAGTCAATATGGTTGAAATCCCCCATTTATTATTGAGATTTTTATTTTTATAGCCTCTGTAATTTCCCTGAGCATTCTGTAGTGATTATCACCATTTTGGTCAGGTGGTTGATAGTATATCCCTACTGCTATGTTCTTATTAACGCATGGAATTACTGTTCTTGGAGACTGTGTGGTATTGTTTGGTTCATTTGATTTGTATTTCATTTGGCTGTGCTTTCTTTCACACATGTTCTACCAAGTTTCTGTGATAACTATTATTATTAATATCCCCACCAAACACAAGTCAGTCAAGTTCACCCACTTGCATATTTAGAATTCTAGCATTTGTAAATAAGCACTTTAAAAAAGCCACTTTTTAGCTGCTTGGCATGTAGCGTACATAATGCCTCATGTATTGTCCCCAATGTATTGAATCACAGGAGAAATACACAATGTTTGTAAAGTTTTTTTTTTTTTTTAAACAGTTACAGATGTTTCACTTAGTATGCTAAATCAAATGTGTTAAATTATAGAGGATGGGAGTGATCAACTGGGATATATGGAGCAGGGAGAAGTAGTTTTCCTTGGATTCTTTGTTTTAGCAAGTAGAACTTCAGTGCAGTGGTTCCCAATCTAGTCTCTGCCGTGGCATACCTTGATACCTCTGATTATTTTGAGGCACACCACCATATGGTCTCTGAATGAACTCATGAATATTCATGAGCCAATCCAGTACTCTTGAAGTAGTTTTTCTAAAAATTCTGGGGCACTTGCTCAGGCCTGAAGGCTTACCCGTGTGCCATGGAACACTGGTTGGGAAACGCTGCTTTAGTGTGTTAATTTACTGAACTAGCTAGGAACGTAATACTTGTCATCTTCATTGGTTTTCACACAGCTTCTTACATGGATCACAGCACGTAGAGAATTTGAGATTCTGTCTTTGAACACAAATTTGAGAACGTACTTGGCTTGAGACTTGTGTTCCTGTGTGGCTGGAAAAGGCACAGACAGACAATCGTGTGGTATGAAAACTGCGGAGTCCGGTTGCTTGCCAGTAGAGTCAGCATACCAAACATGCATATAAAGGACACACAGGGATTTTGAAAATGCTGCACATCCTGTAACAATCTGCTTGCCACAGATGTTATTGATGATTTGTATTTTAAAGGCCAAAGTGAATAATTTTAGTCTGCCTTTTAAGGTTTCTGTAGAAACAGGTAATGGTTCTCTCTCTTCCTTCTCAAAATGGAAATTGATGAATTCTAAATCAACACTATCTAAAACGTTTTCATGAGGATCACCATATTTTTTTGAGTGGAAGTGTTTAGATTGTTCATACGCTCAAGAGGAAGAAATGGCAAGCAGTCTAGCCGTGTGACCTTATTCACTGAATTCACACTTGTCCTCAGTACATTCTTCACCTTTTTCAAGGACAAACTTTCATGCATAGGAAAATTGTATTTCAGAGTTTTTTAACTAAACCTTTGTCTGTCAGAATGCTGTCCAAAGAATAAAACCAAGGCAGGTGACTAATTTATATTGATCAAGCTATAGAATTGTTGAACTCTGGATGCTGTATTGCTATTTAAATGTACTAAAATTCCTTTGTTTTACAGCTTGTGGATAAATAATGCAGCAAAGCATAATCTTGCAGCTATGCAACTTTTTTTTATTGGGAGAATAAGAATTACCAATCTTAAATGCTGCCAGTTAAGGTAATTTGTTTAACGGGTATTTTTTTTAAATATTTCAGGTAATTATTTTATTGTACTACTTTCATCTCCAGGCTGCCTCTCTAGGTTTAGGTGAATAACTGTGAAAATGGGTACAGTGAAGAGTTTCCTAGGCTTTAAGTTAATGATATTACATAGGGGTGGGATTTACATTACTTTTTGAAACACTTTTATATGTAAATTTTTAACAAATTTTCTTGATGGCAGAGCCATAGTAATTTGCCTCTAACATCACTTATCTGTTTATGTGAAGATTAGCATTTGGCAGTATTTTTAACAAGCATCTGCATTTGTTTAATTTATTACTCTTTTCTTATATTATTTCCTATATGTGTCTCACGTAGGGATTATCAGTCATGGAATCTTCATAGGGAAATAATTTAAAAAGAAATTGGATGACTATTAGTTTCCATAAAACAGCACACTTAAAAAAAAATGGAACAGATATCAGCGTTTAGAAGGAAAATATTTTATTTCAAGAACAGATATGTAGCAGCTCCTGAATTTTCACCATATGGGGGAAAATGACTATTTATTAGTGACTGCAATTTTTAGTTAAGTTTCAATAACAAAAATAAATAATGGAACACCTATTTTCTTAAGCGTTAAGTATTTGTGTGCTTAGTTCAGCTTTCTTTGTATTCTTAAGTCTCTCTGTTACTGTTTCATATTAAAAAGAGCAAGTACAGGAACAACTACTGCCACCCAGAAGAATTAGTGCATTGCGCACATAAAATGACTTTAGTCTAGATTTTTCCTTAAGTGTTATGATGTGAAATGCTTTTTGTTATTCTGCAAATCTAACACAATCAAAACTAGTTAATGCTTACAATTGACAGCACAGTTCTGAGGGGATGCTTTTATTTATTTATTTTTTTCCCCTCTGGCATTATCACTCAATTGAAACTATAGTTATAGGGCCCAGTCACACACCTTTTGACTCCAGTGGGATAGGATCAGACTTTCATGTTTTTAAGTTGTGAGGTAGTCGCATGAAACAAGCCCTCTGACAAATGGTTAAAAGAGGAGTTTCCAGTATAGATTCTTTCGTAGCAGAGAATTGTTTTGCTGCCTTGTATATTAAGGAGAAAAGGTTAGAGCAGCCATAATATTTTACTAGTGATGTTGCCTGTGGGCTCACTTTTTTGGCACTTTGAATCTCTTACCTTGTGAAAATAAGATTTTGCATTTATATTGACAACATTTGCTGTTGGCTTCATGTTGTACAATGCTTCACAGTATGTTGAAGCAGTGCTCATCATCCTCCCTCCACATCCAACTATGGGCTCAACTGCTGGATCAGAAATGCCTGTAAGTTATAAAGAAAGTTTGTTGTGTTTTGGTTTCCTGTGCTTCAAGGGTATAGGTAGCCTTTGGCTTAGGCATTATGTAGATCAGTATTTAAACATGAATCTGTTTACAATTTACACACCGTTTCAGTAGTTCACTCTTTCAAGTTACCTGCTGCTTTTTCAAAACCCAAGTCTTCTAGATTTAAACACATAAGTAAACAGTTTAAGAACAAGTTCCCCCACATTTATCATCACCATCAGAAGTTTAAAGCCATTGTCCATGCTGTAGTTGAAACATGTCAGCAACTGTCACTTTTTTATATGTGGTGGTTGCTTGGAAATTTCAAACTCTCTTCTTTATTGCCCCCCCCACCCCTCCGAGCATTGTAGCGAGTCAAATTCTTTTTGACTATTTGAGGTTGTTAGTATGGCTTCAGTCCTGGGTCATAATCCTAGATTCCTGGTTCAGCCAAAGCTCCTCCCTGAGGTCAGTGGCAGTTGTAGCTGGGCTGACGAAAGAAAGGTTAGATCTTTAATGTGGACCAAACCCAAACCAATCTGGAAAGAGTAAACCAAAGCTTGCATTACATGAACTTCCACAGGAAGCTCTGGTGTAAGCCTCCATCTGAAACTATTGCTTGTCAATGTTGTGAAAAGAGTTGTGCATGCACAGTTGCATAATTAACCCTACTCATTTTAAAAATATCCCCTCACCAGTCCTGGATCACTGTGCTTCTGTAGGGGAAAAGTGTTTTCTTTGTATAAAGGAAGACTACACTTGCCCACATTAGAAGCAATATGTTATGATGAAATTTAGGTGTGCCATATTATATGCCTACAAGTACACAGATTACCAGTTTATATTGCTTCAGCTTATTTTCATTCATCTGGCCTATATTTTGGCGAAGTGTGTAAGAGTGAACTAACTCCCAGATTCAGGTTTGCCATATTCATGCTGCTTGCCTGAAAGAGAAGAGTAGACACAGATTATCTTGAAATGTGAGTTTCTTCAGAATCTTATTATGTGCCAGATGTCTCAAGTAACAGCTTTGTTTATAGATTTAAAGGTTACAGTTTGGGGTTTATATAATCATCCCATATGATAGCAAGAAAGCCATGCTGCCAACAGGACATTGATTATCCTGTCTTTAATACATTAATGTATTTGTTTGCACTTTTTTGTTTTAAATAGTGAGCTAGTTTTCCTTGTATCTGTACTCCAGACATTGATTTGGGTGGAATGTAAAAGGAAAGATGTGAAGCATACTGCAGATGTGCAGTATTTTACTTTGGGAAAAGTGAGTTTAAATTGATTATAAATTTAGAGCCTCTGTCTTAATTCTAACATGCCAGGGTAAGTGTGCTGTAGTAATTCTAAATGGAGCATTTGAAGGTAATCCACAAGGGTAGGAGTGAATTTTTGTGACCTTTTTTTGTTGTTGTTGTTGTTGTTGCATCTTTATGATGTAAAGGGAACTTTATGGTTAAAACAACCCCAAAATAACCCCCTGAAAGATTTATTTTTAAAAACTCCTAGTTTTAAAATTAAATATGTCATTTTGAGTCCCATGTTTGCTGAAGGATCAGAGATCTAGTAAGACTGTGACCTCGCAAAAGACTAAAGACTAAGCAATTGTGCGAGAAGGAGTTGTGAGTTAGAACTTTCAAAACTGGTTTGGTTACATCAGCCAGTTCTTGACAAAGACCTGGGAGAAAAGCTTGCTTGTGGGAAGATTGAGTACTCCTACTCTTTTCTTTGAGGGCTTAAGACATTCCCTCTTCAGTTCAGTCTTCCAGGAAAAATAGGGAAGTTTGAGAATTAAACTTCTAATATCTCTAAAGGAAATGGGGACAAACAATTTTTTTTTAAATATATATTTTTTTTTGGTACTTTCCAAGTTTCCATGACTCTTATCTGCTTAATCTTATGGGGTAGAATGATTCCATTTAGATTCAGTGTAGCTGTTCATATTTGTTAATTCTCTGGCTGAATGGGAGTTTCTAACAGGATACAGAAGTGCTTGCATGAAAATGGCAGTTTTACCCATGCCACTGGGTTAGCTCAGCCCTGATCTGACCAGTGCAAAACCTTGCTGTTTGGGCCTCTCTGCCTCAAAATTTACATATGGGCATCAAAGCCTCAAAATTTACATATGGGCATCAAAGCTGTTTCTTCTTTTCTTCTTCCTTCTACCCCAGTGTGCTATATGATTTTTAGGAACTCATTCTATCCTTCGCTGGACAAAGCTCCCATTGATATTGATAGAAATACATCACACAATCTCATTGGAAGAGGAGAGTTTATCAACAGTTGCTGCAGCTACTTCCTAAGATTCATTTGTTAGAATACAGGTAACACTAGTTAAGTTTTTGCCATCTGACATGGCTCTGGGCAGGAGGGTCTCACCAAAACAGTGGCCTTGTTTTCTTTATGAAATAGAGAACTTGCACTGTACTCCTCCACATCCATTGAACTGAGAAATGCATTGCTCACTTCTAAAATCAGCTTTGCCATGACATATATTCAGGGTATTTTCCCTGTTCGGTGGAAGACCCTGACTATGCTTTAGTTGCACATTTTGCAGTTGTGCTTCCCAAATTGGAACTGAGGTTTTGAAATCTTTGTTCCAGAAATTTCTGAGGCTGTAGTCTATAAAACACTGAACAGTGGCCTATGTCAGAGTCATCACTTATTGGATAAATTGTAAACTGATAATAATGTGAGGCATTGCTAGTTAATTGAAACTTTGCTTAGAAAAATAGTTATCGCATATTTGTGTTTTCACATGGTTGGATTTGATTAGCTTGTTATGCCTTCCCTGGATCTGGCACTGATGATCCTCTCCCTAATGAGTTGCCAGTGTACTTATTGCCTACCTGTTTCCTATTTGTTGCCTCGTGGCAGCTTCTAATTAACATTTGTGTGAGGCTTTTGGCCTCTGATCTGCTTTCACAAAGGTTTTGCAATACTGAGATTGAATTGACTATGGCAGAATGTCAGATGTTAAACCCACCCCCCAACCCTGTTGCTGGATCTTATCTTTTTTTCCCCTCAGAAGCACTCCTTTTTTGTTTGTTCTTTTACTCCCTACGCTGTTATACTGGAAGGTATTTTAATGTTAAATATAAGTGGTCACAAGCTCCCAAGGGTTATTATAGGGACATCAGGGGATGGCCTTTTGTATAAGAAGTTCTGGAACGTGTTAAAATGAAGCTGATGCATTGATTGTTGTGTAGCAAGTAATATTCTTCTATCTGACTTTGCTAAACTACTGAACTGTTTTTTAAGGAAGAGGGAGAGGCAGCTCAGCTATCAATAGGATGTTTTAATAAATGTCTTAATTCTAAAAATGCAACATATTTTAACAAGTGGTGATTCAGCATTGAACTGTCCACTTGACTGAACTCTAATACTCTCTCCTTACCGTTAAGCAGCAACTTGATGGTAGGTGAAGTGTAGCCACTTTTTCACACACCTATTTCCACAAAATTAAGTGTCCAGAAAATGTTAGATGGAGCTCTGTAATAGTTCATGAATGCTACAATTTGTATTGGTAATGGATAAGAAGTCTTCCTTCATTACCCGAAGCATAAATAAGAATGTAATTTGCAATGTCTAATGTAATGTTTGTTAGTTTTGTAATTGAGCAGTATGATTGGAAATTGTGTTAAGGTACTTCCTTGGGGAGGGTGATCTGTCAGTACGTAATCACAAATATTTTTAAAGTGATTTTTAGGTTGTATGGTTTAACATTCCATTTATGTAAAATATGTACAAATATATGTAATAAATTTTTTGAAGCACAGTTTCTGTCACGATTCCAGGTAACTTTTGTATTGATAAAAAGAATGTTGTAGATTGGGCAGAGTTGTTGTTTTTTGTGTTATGTCAAATCATATTGAAACACCATAATTATAGGAGAAATAGTACAATATAGAGGCACATCTGTGAAAAACACTAGGCTGGTTACACTGGATACAGTCTTGCAGTTAAAAAATCAGACATGTAGTGCAACATTCTGGCTCCTGATATGCCCCTTTTGGCTCTGCTCCTTTACTACTAAGAGTATGTAAAACAAGCTTAACCAACCAGCTGAAGATTTCCCTGGCAACAAAGAGCTGAGGTAACTGATGCTACGCTTCCTCTAGTATAATGGAGAGGGAGGACAGGACTACAGTGTTACACTGTTCAGGGATTACCAGAGAGTACAACTGTTCGCTGGAGCTAACACAAGTTGGGGTAGCCCTAAAACCCACTGCCCAGCCTCACAATAATGAAGGTGGGAGGAGGATGGGGTGGAAAAGTGGCAAAAGCCCCCTTTATGTATCTCTCTTAGCTCAGCTAGATCAGAGGATGAAGCATGATATGTTGGTACATTGGTCATTTAATTTGAACTCTTGTAGTACAACTCAACAGTTTCTCTTAAAATGTAGTGCTTCGTTGATATGTCCACGATTCAACTGTGAGTGGATTTGCTTACTGCCCCACATCTGTTGGTGACCAGCAAACGGACTGCTCATGGGGTGGCTTCCTCGGATACACATTTGCTAAAGGAGTTGCTCACCAGACAATGTTGAGGAAGAAGCTGATGCTGGCAAAACAGTATACAAATGAATTCTCTGGTGTGGGTAAAGCACATTTATATAGGTAAGCGGCTTCTTGCAGATGTAATCCCTGGTTAGAAGAGGGTAGATAAAAGACCAAATAACTCATCTAAGTTGTGTGCTGGCAGGACTAACGTTAGGGCTGACCACATTTTGGCTATACAGATGGTGCTGCTGTACATTTAGGGGCTTGGTCATGGAATGTGTTATGAGCATGCCAGGGAGAGCCAAAAGTGATTGGCATACCAGATGTCACTAGCGTAGGCAGTGGCATATAGTCAGCTTCTCATGCCCTCAGCAAACTCAGAATAAAGGGACCCTTTTGCAGAGGGAACTCTAGGTTTGAGAAGGGAACAGAATCCTTTTACCCCATTCACTCCAAACTGCTAGCAGCACATGGGACTCCCATACTGTGCTCCCTGGGATGAATACTTTTCAGTGGATCTATGTAGACATTTCTCTACTGTCTACATCCTGATCAGCTCCCAAGTCAACACCCATATGACTGCAAACAACCATTGTGGTGATTTACAGTACGCAGGGATATAGAGTTCATTACACCCATTAAGGTGGTAAAATGACACTGGTAGGAGTTTGGGGCCTTCCAAGGTGACACTGCTCCTGAAAAGATTTGTCTTTGAATTTCTCAGCTCATTGCAGCATATGGAAGGGATCTAGGAACAAAAAGCCACAATGGCTGCAGTATGCTGTTTCCCAGATTGTAGAAGAGTGAGTGGGCAGCTCCAGTTAAAAGTTCCTTTCTGGAGTTTCTCAAACCCTCTGTTGCCTTGTTGTTTTAATTCCCTTCAGTGTGGCCAAGAGAGGCTATAAGAGGCTTGGGGGAGGAAACAAATCTGGCCAGGGGGAGTAACTCTTGCAAAAGCCAGTTATGTTCATTTGTGTGGTTTTATTCTGTTCCAGACTGTGCTTTGTTGATATTTTGGTGGCACTCTGGAGTAACTCCATGGGAGCCAGTTGGTTGTTCCAAACAAACCAGTTTGACTGAGAGCAGAATTTGGTCCTTCCATCTTCCTAATCCAGGCCTATATAGTAGATAACATCTCCTCAGGACCAGGGGGATAGTGTGGTCTACTGGAAACCAGGGAGCCTGGATTTTGTTCCCAGCTTTATCACTGACCTGCTATGCGAGTAGAGCAAGTCACTTCACTGTGCAGTGGATTGGTTTCCCCTACTGTCCCCTGTTCCCATCTTCCCTATTTAGCCTGTAACCTCTTCAAGGCAGGGACTGATCCTCACTGCATTTGCACTTGTGCCGTGAAACACAAGGCTTTGATTTTAATGTGGGCCTGTAGGCACTACTAGAATATCCACAGATTACACAATTGCCAGGTTGATCTTCTTTGTAGTCTCATCTCAGTATTAGTTTGCCAGCTACTTGCAAACAAGTTCAATGTGGTTGTAAAATGGTGAAAAATGGCAACATGAGGCCACATAAAAATCTGCTAGTAAGAAAAGCTTCCTATAAACTCACAGGTTCTTTCTGGGTTTTAGCCCAAGTTTTTCAGAGATGATCCACCATCATACCGTGGTGAGTGTCCTTCCTCTCTCCTACTTCTATGAAGATCTTCTGGAGCAACAATTAGATGCAAAGCCAGTCAGTGAAACATGACAGTTTACCACTGTCGAGATTCCTTCTGGGGAGTCTAGAGTTTAATACGTGCGTTTTTCACACTCACGTCTTCACCGACAGGGAGCTGGCTATAACTACAGTGAAATATGCCCATGTTTTATGCTATGAGACTTTTCCTGATTGGCTTTTGCTAAGCTTGACTTCTTTCACTGTCATCAGTGCATGTATTCTTCCCTCCCCCTTCCATCATGGACATGTGAAAATTTTTATTATGCAAGCTGCTGATAATTAAGACAACCATTTCTGGCTTAGCAACAGGGGTTTTGCTAGAAATTATTCCAATCCAGTGGGTCAGAAGTTCACGTGTGGAATTTAAATTGGTGGCATCTGTTGGTTTCATATGATGCCCGACTCCGTATCATTAGAACACATCAGCTCTGCCTTCAATGAGTAGAGCTGCACCTCGTTGGGCTCAGCAGTTAATCTACTGTAGCTGCCCACAACAGAATGTTAATCAGGTGCCGCAGTGACTATAGTGCATGTGGGTGGACCTCTTTTGTGGCATGTAATGTTAGTGTTGTGTGGTCCGCAGCTGGACCCAATATTCAGATGTGGTAAAACTTGTCTGCCCTGCACGTGAGCACCATTTGGCCCATGTGTTTTGCTATACATGTGTGTTAACGGCTGTGAGAAGGACGTAGTGAGAGGAAGAATGTAGCAGGTGCTAAAGTTACTTACCAGCTGGAAGGGAAGGAATAGGCTGCATCAGTCTGTGTCAAATGGTAGGCAGCTACGTTTCTCTCTCAGCTTTAAAGGACCAGAAGAGAACTGGAAAAGGTTCTTTGAAAGATGAGGACTCTGAGGAGTTGAGTGGTGATCAGGCAGCCCCAGAGGAGGAAGAGGAAGGATTTTCTAGTGCCTAAGGCTAGAGGTGTACCTGTATCTCAGTTCCCTTCCTCTGTGACCTCAGGCAAGTCACCCAGCCTCTCTGGTCTCAGGTTTCCATTAGTAAAATGGTGTTGGTACTCGCCCAGCTCACAGGGATGTTGGGGGGATAGACTGTGAGGTGCTCAAACAGCATGCTTGTAGGAGCAGTATAAATAGTTAAAATGGGTAAAATAGTTCCAGCAGAAAGGGCTGAATTCCTAACCACCTGATGGCCAAGGACCTGTAGAGAAAGTACTGTGAGTTTTTCAGAGATGGCTAACGTCTTCCTATGACATGGCTTCTGTGGTTAACATCCAGATTTTTGAATGTCAGCAAGTTTTTATAGGTAAAATTTACGGTCGGCATTTCTGTAGTAGTGAAGAGAAACAGCAGACTGTGGTGGTCTCTCCTTTCTGTCCTTGCAGGCTCACTGGAAATGATCTTTTCTAAAAGAGTGGCTTATGAAATGGAGAGATATGTGAAGGGACCATCCAGTGGTGGGAGTTGTAACTGTTGTTGCCTTGATATCTCAGCAGTAGCCAGGGCAGAGACAGCTGTAGATGAACCTGGACTCGTGTCACAGGCTCAGATTTCTGTTCATGCCAGAAAGGGTCCTATAGAAGCCCTGAGTACTGTTAAGCAATGTGCTTGGAGAGGGGTGTGTTTGTGTTAGGGAAGTGGAGCGAGGATAAAGGATTCTGTTACATAAGACTTGTTGCACGTCACTCAGGTGTTTGGAAAACGGAAGCATTTCCGGCCCTCTCCAGGCTCACCGTCTCTGCAGTAGCAGCTCAGTGCGTAAGTGTTGCCGCCTGTACTGAAAAATACGCTTTGTTTTTTCAAAAATAGAACTAGAATGAGCAGCCAGGCAGATTGGTGCTTGGTTGCACTGTGACTTCTGCTCCTTCAGCGCAAGCTGCAAAGCTGTTTTGAGTGCAGTATCTTTTCCTTCAGCTTGGCTGTCCTACATTCCCGCCACAGTGGGAAGTAACACGTGGCAAGTCCTGCCAATGCAACTGCTGCTGGTTGGAAGAATGGTGGGTGTCGAGTGGAGGGAGAATGCAAGTTAAATCAATCTCCTGAGGGATGCATTGTAACTTTCCCATTGTCCCTTACATAATGAAACCAAGTAAGAGACAGGCATGAAGGTCTCTTGGTTGATCCCTGTTCCACTGTAAGTGGGGCAGAAATCACTGCTACCCACAGAGTTACTCAAGGATTCAGGAACACTAGTTAAATGGACCCAGTATCTCACTGCCATGACATCAGTGCTTTTGAAGGCCTGTTCTCTTGGCTGTTCCCAATGAAATCTGTATCTCCAGATTAGTCTTGTGACATCCCTGGAGCAGTGTGCTGCATTTTTAGGCTGTGCTTATTGGATTTCCTTAATGCGCTTTCAAGAGGACCTCCTTCTGGCATGCTCTGAGACCACTACTGTCACTCTGACGTCTTCTCAGCTCCTCACAAGTTGAGGGACACTCAGGAGGACGCAGTGGAGCCCTGTGACATGCTCAACGTTTACTGTCAAAGCAGAATTACAGCAACTGGGTGGCCGGCTTCATGCAACGTTGTCAAGATCACTATTAATCTTGCTTCAGGGCTGGGCTTTGCGATGCTGCTTGCTGAGGCATTTCCATTCTGTTTGCACGCAGTATCTCCCTATTACTGAATGTGAATAGCAAGCCTGTCAAATGCTATCTGGGCCAAGGCAAAGAACAGCAAGCGGAGATGACCATGCTGGATGAATGAGGAGGAAAGAACCATCTCTCTGTTTTGAACAGTATCTTGATCTTCTGTTTGCAGTCCTGACCATTACATTTACCATTGATTTTTGTATTGTAGAGACTGCTGTTTCAGTGACAACGGGGACACAACACAGGGGAGAATCACCTGAACATTACAGCCTATGTTACCTCAACCTATGAAAGGCAAACTGGCAGCACTGGCACCCCACACAATACCTAACCCCTAGCCAAAAGGAAATGAACTGAAACATTTAAAAATCAGAGTGCAGTTCTTGCCAAGCAGAGTTTTGATCTTGAGAAAGGAGAAACACTAGAGCAGGGGTAGCCAAACTTACGGAACTCAAGAGCCACACAAGTAGATTATTAAATCTTTGAGAGCTGCACTGAGGCCTATAGCAATATACTTTTACCTACTCCAAGATTACACGGTTTAAAAGTCGTTGTGCACTTTAATTTTATCGTAAAAAGAGGACAAATATCAATCCTACTGTCAGATTCTAATAATTACTTGAGGTTACCATGAAAATTGGGGCTATACAGTAAAAACTTAGCTGCTGCTCAGTGTAGGAGACTGCAGGCTAGTGGTGAGTTTTTTAAAATCCTGACCATGCTGCACTTCTCCCCACCATCCAGACTCCATCCTGAATGCCTAGACTGGGGCTGCTTTCCTAAATTGATTTGCTGATGTTCTTCCAGGAGCCACAATTTTTCATTTGAGAGCCACAGTTTGGCCACAGCTGCACTAGAGCCTCTGTGAAGAGCACTAGCAACTTCAGCACTTCAATTAATTCTATGTGGAAGGTGTGCAGCAGTACAAGTGCCTCAGAAAAACAAATCAAACTCATCTGCTCACTAAAAGCCTGTATAAATAGACCTTGCCATGTCCCCAAGAGGACAGAAAACTCTGTCTTTGCCCAACTAAAAGGGGCAAATTCCTTAACTGCTGGTGTGGGTGAAAGATGCCACTGCCAGTCACAATGACGGAAGTCCTTCATTTACTTACAAAGCAGGTAGCAGACAAAGTGATCTGCACTGGCTGCCTAATGTGCCTGGCTTAGATTCATAGGCTATGTCTACATCAGAAAGCTTAGTTCAGACTTCCATGGTCTGACCTAAACAGTTCCTGGTCAGTTTGAACTAAAAAGTGCTAAGCATCTACATCATGCTAAGTGCTAAGTTCAAACTAACCTAACCCTAACCCTGAACTAAGCTTTGCTTAGTTCAAACTAAGAAATTTATAAGTTTGAGCTAGGCCAGGTGTTAGCAATCCCCAGCACCCATGGCATGTGGCTCTGCTCAAGCTCCCCCACTGGCCACGCTCCCCCAGTGCTGTGTGGCTGGGGCCTAAGAACTGCATGCTGCAATTCCAGGCCACCATTGTTGACTGTGATTCTCCGCTGTGGAGCACAGCCAGCTGGGACAAAGAAGTTGTGGTGCACCGCTCCTGGCCCCACCAGGCAGGGCTAGAAGGGAGTGGGGCAGTTTGGCCCGCCTGCTTCCAGCTCGAACCCTGGAACCAGAGCTTGCCCACTGGCAGGGACAGGACCCAGCCACGGCTGGGATGCGGGGGTGAGAGCTTCCCCAAACCAGAGGCCTGGCCCCGTCCCCGGCACCTGCAGAGGTTGCAGTGGGCAGGGCTGGCAAAGGTTGCCAACCCTGAATTAGGCAAAGCCTAGTGTAGATCCGGACTAATTGGCTAGTATAGACATAGCCATAGGCTCTGATATCAGAAGGGACCAATACGATCATCTACCCTGACCTCCTGCACCATGCAGAACATGGAATCTCTCCTGGCCCCTCCAGTAATCTCAGTCTCTGAGTGAGTTCCTGAAGACTTCACTTCTCAATTTAAAGACTTCATTTTTACAAAGCGATTCCACACTTATTCTTGTTCAGACCAGCAAGAGACCTGTGCCCTGTGCTACCTGGCTGGCAAAAGACTCCCAGGGCTTGCCAGTTGACTCTGGGGTAATTCTTTCCTGACCCCAAATGGAATGACCAAGTAGACCCTGAGCATATGGACAAGCCCCCCCACGTAGACACTGGGGAAAGCATTTCTTCAGTAACTCAGAGCCCTCCTCTTCTAGTGCCATTATCTCTGGACCACTAACTCCTCCCACAGAGCAGACAGCAGCTGGTACAAACTTTGTCAGAACTGTGCTGGAGTCTTTTCTGTGCTGTTGCTGGTCTTGCTTCCAGGGCAGAGGTATTTAGAACTGGCCTGCTCTTTGTTTTAAAACCATCACTGCACTGTGTGATCTCATTGTCTCTGGTTTGCTGGGGACAGAGGAATAACATGCTGGTCTTGAGTATGACAGCTTTTGAATAATCTGAAGGATGTGAAGGCAGCTCTTGCTGTGGATATTGATTTCTGTTGCTCCCTGTCACAATCTACTGAAGAGATTTTGTTGAGTCCCTCTGGAATGCAGAACTTGCTTAGGGATGGGTGGTTTTCACTGAGTTCTATGTCCTGTTTATTAGGTCAATCAGGTGATCTTGGGATTAATTTAAGGAATGTGGATATATGCTTTGCCAGTCATCTTGGTTACTGCTGTCCCTTCATGAAGCTCCTGAACCACAGTTCCCTAATGTGGTACAGGTGTGCTACATATAGATTACACTGAATGGATTTGGAATGATAAAAGATGGTTATTTCCTGTATTACAAAGTCCCCCTTTCACAATATAACTGGGCCCAGTTTCTAAAACTGCCTGTGAAACATTGTTTTACATGATGCTTCATTTTGGTGTTTCAAGAGTAGAGGGAGTGCAAATTTAAAAAAATCAAGCTAAGCCAAGGAAATTTCCTAGTGCCTGTAGCTATGTATGGGCCTGCATATAGGTTAGAAATCTGGCATGAAGGATAGGGTGCACCACCACCTCCGTCAAATAAATGATGTTTTAGGAGATGGAGCTGCATCTAATGGGAGGCTGAGACACTGGTCAGGTGCAGCCCTGGCTGCCCTTAGGTAGCTCACAGATGGCAGTAGCATAAAGCTGAACAGAGACAATCCCAGAGTGCAGAAAGCTAGAGTCATACCTGGAGTATATTTTTTGTTTGTTTGTTTGTTTTTTAAATCCACTGCAATAATAGGCGGCCTACTCTGGGGCTGCTGCTGTTTTCTTCTCAGGCAATGTACATCAAAGCCCAAATGCCTCCTGCTGTTACTTTCAGTTCTGGTTACTATCCCTATTCTAGGCTGCTGCAGACTCAATGCTTTTGAGCTGGCAGTACTCTGAGTTGCGACATAACTCCTTGGCTCCTAAATGCTGTTGTCTATGGCACAAGGTTTTATAAAAGGCAGAGAAGGCTGAGTGTCAAAGTCCAGCTCAGATAACCACAGTGATCAACAGAAAGGTGAAGATGGGCTCTCCTGTTTTTAGCATTCTGTAAAATTCTTGGGCTTAGATGTGGTCTGTGATGCTAGGCTTTGGTCTACACTTACCTTGAAATCTGGCAGCAGGTGAGGGGAGTTGCACAAGTTACGTAGAGTAGCTCACAACTCCCGATGACTTCGTTAACATCTCCTTGTTGTAGCGTCAACACACCACACCAATGGGAGATGTGCTCCTGTCCACACAAAACAATTCCACTTGAGGGGGTGATTTTAACAGGTCAACTTCCAGATCCATTGAGTGGGTCGTCACTGACTGCTCAGTCAATCCAGAAAAACTGATGTGCCCATAGAGTCTGTGCTGCTTTTGTGTACAATGGCTGAAGGATGGACAGTTACATTCTAGCACCACTGCTAGGAGCAGAACTTGTTAGAGGCCCCTCGGTTTTAACTCGTGCTGAAAGAGTGCCGCATACTGCAGCACAGGTACAGTGCTCTGGGCCTAACACACTGGCTTTTAGAGCAACAGGAAACTCTCCTTCATACTTAGAGCTGCTGCTAGAAAGACAGGGCATGGGTGAGAAGAGAGTCTGCTATACACAAAGGTCTGATCCATGCTGCAGTGCACACCCAGCTTGACCTGGTATTAAAAACCAATTATTAAACGTGTTTAAAAACAGTTTCCACAGGCCTGGTAGATGCACTGTTCTTGTCAGCATGGTCATGGTATTATAACACGTAGGGTTAGAACCAAATGTACAGCATGTGTGGTGTTCTGGAGGTCGCTGGATTAGTCTTTGTATAAAGCTGGATCTCATGTGTCTTTAACAAACATGCTAGGCTTGTGCCAGCCAAGTCTGAGCTAGTGTGGCGTTCATGTGGGACTGCGTTACCTTGTGATTAGGACTCTGCAGGCAAAGCGCTGTAACAGCTGCATGTCTATGCACACTGCTCCACCCCCTGGCTAGTATTGCCTGGCTCTAGCACCCCCTCTCCCAGGAAGTCGGGGGGGGGCGCTTTGAGCAGTTGTAACTGCTCTTTCCAACCAATCCAGAACAACGTTAATGAAAAGGCTGCAGCGTGAGCTTTGCTGACTCAGCCAGGTCTGAAGCCAGCGCCTGTCAGCCTGGCATGACTAAAGCCCAATGACACACAGGAGCAGACTAGAGAAGCTTTAAAAACCCATTTATTAACAAAGGCTTGAACAAAGATTTAGTGAAAAAATACATGGTTCTGTATAAAAGACTTTAAAAAAAAAAGTAAATTACTAACATTCCAAGTTTAAAAATGTGTTTAAGTACAATCTAAATGTCTTCCTCAGTGACTTGAAGTCTAGGAAACAAGGCGCCCATGGTAGGCAACCAACCCATAGCCTGGGAGCTCACTGCAAGTAGCCCAATGAGTCTGTAAAGAAGAAAACCTGTGGCACAGAGCTCTATGCCAGGAAATTCAAGCTTCTCCAAATTTCCATGCACAGCAGCCCCATTGTCCCTGAGCTGAAGCTATCAAGAAATAAGCTGCAGTCAGAACAAGCCATTAATTGCTGTCAGAGCTCTACTTGACACACACATCTGCTCCCTTCCACTGTGACTGCCTGACCTCTCCTCCCAGCCAGAGAGCTGTCCTGTGAGTTTTCTATAAGTGGATGCTATTGGGTGGCTGGGAGGGTTCAACAGAGCAAGTCTACAGTGGATAGTTTGGCACCACAAGGCCTAGTTACCTACAGACGGTTCAGTGAACACTGCCTCACAGTAAGTGTCTGCAGCAGCAGGCCCACAGTGAGTAACAAGTATGCATATAATGGGCTGCACCAGCATCAGACGCTATTCTAATCCCTAGTGGAAGAAAGAAGCCCCAAAGGAGCATAGTAAATTCACGAACCTTTTGTATTTTCACATCAGTGACTGGTCAACACAAGGAGGATAATGCTTTGAACGTGAAAAATGGGTTAATCTTGCTCTCAATACACCCCTTGGGATGTGCTGAGTACAGTGGGAACAAAGGGGGCTCACCACCTCTCAGGATCATGCCCTTAATTTTTTTTTCTTCCTTTTTGTGTGTGCGCGTGTGCATGCATGTGCTGAGGGACTGGGAAGACTTTACTGAAATTAAGACAAAACTATTTGGGTTTTTAAATCGCCATTGTAATGGGGTTTTAAATACTGTGTTTTGGCTAATGGTTAAAACATGCCATATATCTAAGCATCTTTTTGCTTCAGTAAAGTACCCCCCCTCCCCCGATGCACAAATCATTCAAGGTCCACGAAGGCGTGGAAATGCCATCACTTCACTTCACAGGGGGGAAGAGCCACATCACTGACGTAATAGTGGGTGAGAAAAAGCTCACTGAAAATAATGAACATGACCATTTTTCTTTATTGTGTTTTAAAGTATGCCTTGAGGACTTAACAGAGCTTAACAGAGAGCTCTGCACTGAGCTGAAGCATAAAAAGGACGCT